>PVHT021183646.1:952258-983683 GCA_004024745.2 Catagonus wagneri | reverse complement strand
ACTCTGACAGCTTGTTCCGTGTCCCCCCCCACCTCCAGCGCACAGTACAGAAAAATGCCAAGTACATCTGCCTGGCTAACAAGGACTGCCCTGTGGACAAGAGGCGGCGAAACCGCTGCCAGTTCTGCCGCTTCCAGAAGTGCCTGGCTGTGGGCATGGTGAAGGAAGGTGGGTGGCTGGCACAGGCCCGACGGGAGAGAGGTGGGCCTGGGAGGGGCGGGGCCGGCAGAGTCCCCCAGACATCTGTCGCTGTGGGCTGCAGGGAGGGCACGCCTGGGCTTTATTTCCACCCCCACGTCCAGTCCATCCGCCGGCCCCGTGGTGGGGTAGGTCCCTGCAGCGTCCCCTGGGTGTTAGGGACTCGCGTTCTTGGACTCAGGGGTGCCTCCCGGTGCCGGGGTGCACAGCCTGGGCTGCGCCTCCTTTCCCTGGGTCCCTTCCTCTCGTCCTCACTCCTGCCCATGTCTCTGCAGTTGTCCGGACAGACAGCCTGAAAGGCCGGCGCGGGCGGCTCCCTTCAAAGCCCAAGCAGTCCCCAGATGCCTCGCCGGCCAATCTCCTCACCTCCCTGGTCCGGGCGCACCTGGACTCAGGGCCCAGCACTTCCAAACTCGACTACTCCCAGGTGAGGCCCCGCCCACTCTACCTGCAGCGCGTCCCTCCACATTAGAAACGGGCCCCCTCCCGGGGCCACAAATCCAAAGAAGAGGAGGCCCCTCTGATCAGATGGAAAACTGTGCCCCTTTGGCCGGTGGCCAATCAGCAAAATATGCTCCTTCCAGCAGTCACAGCCCCGGGTTAATGTGCCGGTGTTGGCAGGCAAGCGTGGGTGGAATCTTAGCTCCACTCTCACTCACCCCCCAACCCCGGGATCTGGCATCCAAGGGCATGACGTGGCTGTACATGGTGGCCTTGGCGTGGGGCTTTTTCTGGGGTCTGACCCCGCCGGGCCGCCTCCTAGTTCCAGGAGCTGGTGCTGCCCCACTTCGGGAAGGAGGATGCCGGGGACGTGCAGCAGTTCTATGACCTGCTCTCGGGTTCCCTGGAGGTTATCCGCAAGTGGGCCGAGAAGATCCCCGGCTTTGCCGAGCTGTCCCCCGGGGACCAGGACCTGCTGCTGGAGTCGGCCTTCCTGGAGCTCTTCATCCTCCGCCTGGCCTACCGGTGAGCGCCCCCGCCGTCTGCTCAGCCCCGGCCCTGCCACCCGGCCGCCCTGCGCTTGGGCTCCCCTGACCGCTGCCCGTGTCCCTGCCCACCAGGTCTAAGCCGGCCGAGGGGAAGCTCATCTTCTGCTCGGGCCTGGTGCTGCACCGGCTGCAGTGCGCCCGCGGCTTCGGGGACTGGATCGACAGCATCCTGGCCTTCTCTCGGTCCCTGCACAGCTTGGTTGTCGACGTCCCTGCCTTCGCCTGCCTCTCCGCCCTCGTCCTCATCACAGGTGAGTGCCTGTCCGGGACAGGTGGGGTGGGCTCGAGGGCCGGGCACTTCCTGGGCCCCTGTGTTGGGAAGTGAGGGTAACTAGGTGCAGGGAGGAGCGAGCACAGTTCAGGGCAACACAGCTGGCAGGCGACAGAGCTGGGGTCCAGGCCCAGCTGCGCCGGCCTGGCTTTGCAGTGAATTATCCCAGGCTCTCCAGGAGCCTGACCGTGTTGCTCTCATGTGCGGCCTAAAATTTGGGTTTGCTTTTAAAAGTCTTACTGAATTACATTGCCTACAGGAATATTTGCAAACTAAGCATATGCACACACAACAGCACCTAGATCCAGAAACAGACATGGCCAGAACCCCAGAAGCCCTCCTTGTGCCCCCTTTCAGCCATCGGCTCCCCAAGACTGCTGCCCTGATTGCTGACAACACAGATTAGCTGTGTGCTTCATGTAAATGTAATTATACGGGATGGTGTTTGTGGTGTTTAATGTGGAGATTTTCAGGTCTTTCTTTTTTTTTTTTTTAGGGCTGCACATGTGGCATATGGAGGTTCCCAGGCTAGGACTCAGATCGTAGCTACAGCTGCCGGTCTGCACCACAGCCACAGCAACGCCAGATCTGAGCCACATGTTTGAGCTGCACCACAGCTTACGGTAATGGCAGATCCCTGACTGAGTGAGACCAGGGATCGAACCCATATCCTCACGGATACTAGTCAGATTCCTTTCCTTTGGGCCACAATGGGAACTCTCTGTTTTTTTTTTTTTTTTTAAAGAAAAAAAAGTTCCCGTCGTGGTTCAGTAGTTAAGGAATCTGACTAGCATCCATGAGGACGCAGCTTCGATCCCTGGCCTTGTTCAGTGGGTTAAAGATCTAGCTGTGGTGTAGGTCACAGATGTGGCTTGGATCCGGCATTGCTGTGTCTGTGGTGTAGGTCACAGATGAGGCTTGGATCTAGCATTGCTGTGGCTGTGGTGTAGGCCAGCGGCTACAGCTATGGTTGGACCCGTAGCCTGGGAGCCTCCATATGCCGCACGTGCGGCCCTAAAAAGCAAAAAAAAAACAAAAACAAAACGACAACAACAAAAAACACCAGAATCTAAGAGTTCCTGTTGTGGCTCAGCAGGTTAAGAACCCGGCATTGACACTGAGGATGCAGGTCCTATCCCCGGCCTTGCTCAGTGGTTTAAGGGTCTGGCATTGCCACAAGCTGAGGTGTAGGCCGCGGCTGTAGCTCCAATTCGAGCCCTAGCCTGGGAACTTCAGAATCTATCCTTATCTCTCTTGCGTTTTTTTTTTTTTTAACTTATTTCTTTTTTAACTTAAGTTTCAGCCATGAGCTGTGTTATAGGTCACAGACGCAGCTCGGATCCTGCGTTGCTGTGGCTGTGGTGTAGGCTGGCAGCTGTAGCTCTGATTGGACCTCTAGCCTGGGAACCTCCACATGCCACAGATGCAACCCTAAAAAGCAAAAAAAAAAAAAGGAAAAAAATAGATTTCACGGGCTACACAGGTCAGCAAACTGTAGGACAAAATCTGAGGCACTCAGGCTGTAGAGAGAGGGGTGGATTTTGAGGCCGGCTATCCCTGGAGATGCCCTCTGAAACCAGATGCCCTCAAACCCAGGGCTTCTCACAACAGAGAAGAACTAAAACCCAGTGGTTAACGAATCTGACTAGGAACCATGAGGTTGCGGGTTCAAATCCTGGCCTTGCTCAGTGAGTGCGTTAAGGATCCGGCATTGATGTGAGCTGTGGTGTAGGTTGCAGACGCAGCTCGGATCCCGCGTTGCTGTGGCTGTGGCATTGGCTAGCAGCTGTGGCCTCAATTAGACGCCCTAGCCTGGGAACCTCCACATGCCACGGTTGCAGACTTAGAAAAGGCAAAAAGACCAAAAAAAAAAAAAAAAAACCAAAACAACACTGGCCTAGTCAGTCAGGGTTGTATCTCCTTTTTTTGTGACCCTAGGCAAGTCATTTAACCTCTCTGGGCCTCACCTTCTCACTTGAATGAAGACAGTGAGCGTTCCCGCCTAGCGAGGCTTCTGTTGGGGCCCAGCAATGGGTTCACAGGCTTTTGCAGAGTGCAGGGTTCAGGGGGCGCGGGGGGAGGGGGGATGGCCAGGTCCCCCGGGGCAGCTGGTCCTCGGCCGTGCGGCTAATCCTGCCCCTTCCCCGCAGACCGGCATGGGCTGCAGGAGCCGCGGCGGGTGGAGGAGCTGCAGAACCGCATCGCCAGCTGCCTGAAGGAACACGTCTCGGCCGAGGCGGGTGAGCCCCAGCCGGCCAGCTGCCTGTCCCGCCTGCTGGGCAAGCTGCCCGAGCTGCGGACCCTGTGCACCCAGGGCCTGCAGCGCATCTTCTACCTCAAGCTGGAGGACCTGGTGCCCCCTCCGCCCATCGTTGACAAGATCTTTATGGACACTCTGCCCTTCTGACCCCGGCCCGGGAACAGACGTGCGCCGTGTGTGCACGCGCTCACGCGCCACCCCATGTGCCTTTAGTCCACGGCCCACGGACCCCTGGACCACCACCCCGGCCCGGGCCTGAGCTGCAGACCGGCCGCCCCCCCCAGCTTGCTCTGGGAAGTGGGCAAGGAGCTCACGCCCTGGGGGAGGGGAGATGCGTTCCCAGGGGTGACCCTGACTCTTCGTCTTACCCCCCCAGCCCAGCCCTGGCCTTCATGTTTTTGTAAGATAAACCGTTTTTAACACACACGCCGCCGTGCTGTAAATAAGCCCAATGCTGCTGTAAATACAGGAAGGAGGAGGTTGAGGTGGGAGTGGGGGTTGGGAGGGAGGAATGGGCCCCCACCGGCCTGGGCCAGCCGTTCCAAGCCTCCTCGTTTTTGCTGTCTCTTCTCACCCCCTTCCACGTGTACATAACTCACTCTAGGAGGAAGACAAATGACAGATTCTGACATTTATATTTGTGTATTTTCCTGGATTTATAGTATGTGACTTTTCTGATTAATATATTTAATATATTGAATAAAAAATAGACATGTAGCTGAAGCTGAGATCCTGTCCATCTCTGGTACCCTCCCCCTGCCCCGTACCACCCCCGACCGCAATTACCCGAGAGACAGAGGCGGCTCCCCATGAATCTTGGATGTTACCAGCCCGAGCGAAGAGGCCTCAGTTTACTCACTGGTAAAAGTTGGAAACAACAGCACCTGCTTCGTGGGGCCATTAATGCAAAACACTAAACTAGTTTCTGACGTGGAGGATTGGCTTGGCTCGTGGTTGGGCCTGCACTGGAGGCCGATTCATCCAAGGATAAGGGCACTGACTTTGGCTGTGAGTTCCTAACCTGGGGCGATGGGCTCTGACTTGGCTCCCACATCTGTGAAGCAGGGAAGGGGCCACGCCCACCTCGCGTGGCGGCTGGCGTTGCGGGGGTGTGGGTATGGCGCTCAGCACAGAGCCGGGATCGGCAGCCAGGATGGTGGTGGCAGCTGTTGTGATCAGTGTAAGTTTATTCCCATCCCCATTTCACATTCCCCCCACATGCCTAGCGCCCCCCAGCCCAACAGGATCCCCGTTACGGTCACCCTTGCTCTCCTTAGCAAGAAGACTGTCCTGAGGTCCCTACCTGTGCCCAAATGCCCCCATGCGGGTTCTCCACCCCCTAAACCCGTCATATGCTTAGCTGGCTTAAGATGCAAATTCCGAGGCTCTACTCCAGAGATTCAGATTTGCCGAGGGGCAGGGCCGTGGAGCTCTTCCTTTACCAGGCACCCAGGTGCTTGCGATGCTGCTTGTCTGGGGACGCCTCTCTGAGAAATATGGAAATGGATCGACCCTAACCCGAGGCCCAAGGGAGCTGCCTGCCATGAGGGTCCGGCCCCCTTCACTACACTCCGTGCTCTTCCAGCCTCATCGTAACCCTGGAGGACCCTCCACCCGGGGCCTCTGAACCTCAACCTCTTCAGCCCCTAAGAACTGGTTGGATGAGGACAGCCCCCTCCTGATGGAAGTTGAACAGAAATAGGGCTCTGGAGTTCCCGCTGTGGCTCAGCGGGAACGAACCCAACTAGCATCCATGAGGTTGTGAGTTTGATCCCTGGCCTTACTCAGTGGGTTAAGGATCCTGTGTTAACTCGAGCTGTGGTGTAGGTCGCAGATACAGCTCAGATCCCGCCTTGCTGTGGCTGTGGTACAGGCCAGCAGCTGTAGCTCTGTTTTGACCCCTAGACCGGGAACTTCCATATGCCTTGGCCCTAAAAAAAAAAAAAGATAGGGCTCTACTGCTCAGTAAGACAGAATCGAAGACCTCTCCTTGTGCTCGCACCCCAGCTTGCATCTTGTTCTCCAACCACCTGTGCTTACTTGGGTTCTGGGAAGATAGTGTAGCCCCAAGTCTTCTTTCCTGGGCCAGGGATCGAACCTGTGCCACAGCAGCGATCTGAGCCACAGCAGTGACAATGCCAGGCCCTCAACCCTCCGAGCCACCAGGGAACTCCAGCCCCAGGTCTTCCGAAGTGTCTACATTGGGGTAGGCTGGGGAGTCCTGGGCCCTGTGCATGTTGACCCACCCCACCACCCGCAGAGTTTGGACGTCTGGGCATGCGTCCCCGGCACCCCCACCAGAGCCCCTGAGTGAGCCTTTGTCTCAGCATCAGTGCCTGGCAAGGTCAGGGTACAAGTGGGGTGGTTGGGAGACTGGCTTCTGCACTCGGCGCTGCCTCCAGCTCCAGGCCGCTCTCCGGGAAGCCCCTCTTCCGTGCTGAGCCTTGGTGTCCTGTCTCCTCCCGGGCAGAGGCGGGAGGCGAGTCTGGCAGCAGTGCTCTGGTTAGGAGCAGAGCTTGCTGGGAAGTCCCCTGCCAGCCTTGGCCGGACTGAGTCTCTCTCTGCTTTGGGTTACCGGCAGACCGATGTGGAGCACGGGGCAGGCCTCTGCGGAAGGCAAAATGTGCTTAAGGAGGGGACAGGGTGGGCGGTGGGGTGGGACGGTGAACTTGGTCCCTCTGAATGTCTAGTGATGTAAGGGGCCACCACATATTATGCTCCATCACCCCCTAGTTTCTTTTCATGTGTTTGTTATTTCTAGCCCTTGATGCCATCCCATGAGGAAAGTGTGCCCCACGGCAGAGTGGGGAGTTCCCATCGTGGCACAGCGGAAACGAATCCGACTAGTATCCATGAGGATGTGGGTTTGATCCCTGGCCTCGCTCAGTGGGTTAAGGATCCGGCGTCACTGTGAGCTGTGGTATAGGTCACAGATGCAGCTTGGATCCTACGTTGCTGTGGCTATGGTGTAGGCTCAACCCCTAGCCGGGGAACCTCTATATGCCACAGGTACGGCCATAAAAAACAAACAAAGAAACAAAACCCCCCCACACAGCAGAGAGTTAAAAAGCAAGCGCTCCAGAAGCAGAGAGTCTGAGGCTTTAAATCTTGGCTTCAGCTCTCACTTGCTGTGGAATTTGGGGCGAATTGCTTCATCTTTCTGGGCCTCAGTATCTTCAGTTAGAAATGGGGAAATTAGTTGTACCTATTTCCCAAAGCTGCCGCAATAATTACATGAATAGATGTATAAAAAGTGTTCCCAGCAGTGCCTGCCATGTAGCACGCACTCAATAAATAATAGCTATTGTTTTTACCAAAGAGGAGAATTCATTTCAGAGGAAAGGAAATGACTTTCCCAAGGTCACTTGACTTCTAAGTGACTGAGCTGGGTGGGTCTCACCATGGAAGCACCAGGTCTCCCTGTCCAGGGCCTTGTAAATAAAAGAAGCTCCACGGTTAGTGGCTTCTTTCTAGGATTCCGGATTGGGGTACAGTGGGGGGCTGATGCCCCAGCCCCACCCTGCCCCACCCCGCCCCGCCCAAGGGCTGGAGCCTGGAGGCAGGCCCTTTCTTTCTAACCAGCAACTGGAAGAACTGGCCTCGGAGTCTTTCTCGGGACCGGGAGGGCGAACAAGGGGGCATTGAGCCTGGTGGGGCCTCACAATGACCGCTCTGTCCCTGTGGCCCGGGGGCTGGGCCGTTTCCGTCGGGGACAATAGTCAAAAGGCAGTGACGCCGCCGGCAGGGCCTGGAATCCCAGGCGGGATTTTCCAAGGCCTCAAAGCCTGCTGTTTGTCCTCACAGGAGACCCAGGAAGCCTGCCTCCCCGTCTCCCCCACCCCACCCACGCTGGGCCCTGCGCCCAGAGGCCCCGGCCCCCTCCCCAGCCCAGAGGTGCCACGGTGACTGGTGCCCTGACTCTGAAATCTAGGGTCTGATGGGGGTTCTCCACCCCAGGGTCTGATGACCCTTCCTTGGGGCCTGGGACCCCTGGACGTGGTTATGGAGGGAGATGACGAGGGTCGGCCTCAAGGAGGCAGAGAAGCTCCTCTTTTTTTTTTTTTTTTTTTTGTCTCGTTAGGGCCACACCCGCGGCATATGGAGGTTCCCAGGGTACTGGCTGAATCGGAGCTGTAGCCACTGGCCTACACCACAGCCACAGCAACGCAAGGATCTGAGCCACATCTGTGACCTACAGCAACGCCGAATCCTTAACCCACTGAGCGAGGCCAGGGATTGAACCTGCATCCTTATGGATACTACTTGGTTTCGTCACTGCTGAGCCACAACGGTAACTCCTAGAGAAGCTTCTGGAGGTCACGGTACTTGAGCTGTATGGGACCACACAGCTGGTTCTGAGTATCTGGTGCACTGGGCTGTGTGATAGCTGGCTCTGTGGCTGCAGGGGGAAGCCCGAGAGAGCCTGTCAGAGGCGGGGGGCCGCTGGGTGGTGGCTGGATGGTCCAAGGATCTAATGACGTCCTTCCGTGGCCGTGAGGCAGCTGTGTTGGGCCTGATCTGGTTGAAGGCAGTGCTGGGTCCCCTCATGGGAGAGCTGGGCCTGGGGATTCCCAGGGCGTTTTAGCTGAAATCTGGATGAGCCGGAGCCCCGCCAAGCCCCTGACTTAAGCGGTGACTGCAGGGCTGCCGGGCCTTCTCAGAGCATGAGGTTGAAGGCGTGAGCCTCTGTGCATTCGCCTCACCGCCCTGTCTGGACCTGGCCTTGCAGCCCCACGACTTAGCCGGCAGCTGCTTGGTGCTCCCTGGAGCCCCAGACCTCTGCTTCTCCCTGTTCAGACCGCTGCCAGCCCTGCTCTGGCCCCAGGCTGGGGGCTGTTTGGGAAAAGGCCCGGGCTCCCTGGTAGGACTTGGAAACCTCCACTGCACTGTGGTCTGGGCAGCAGGGAGTCAGCACAAGGCTGAGGAAACCCTCCTGCAGCTCGCTCCCCATTATCTCCTTCCCCCCGCAGCTGGGGACATTCTGAGGGCAGGAGGCACATTCCAGCATCCCTAGCTGGACTCAGAGCTGCCTGAGCGCTACGAAGCCCTGGAGGCCCTGGCCTTGGCCTCTGCCTTCTGCCCTCCAGCCCTGGGCCCACGCTCTGGCCAGCCTGCCCACCACCCTGGTTCCCCTTTGCCTCCTGCTGGGCCCTGACCCTGCCAGGCCGGAGGGTGGGGGCCTCTTGAGGTCTCCTCAAGGTCTCACCCTGGTGCTGGCTCAGGACCATAAATCACGCCGTCGTGGCTGTGGGGACTGGGGGTGGCAGCTGGGCCGGGGAGGAGAGTGCGGGGGGGCCTGTCTCGGTACATGCTGCGTTAGCAGGGAGCGGTGCCCAGCTGCGAGCCGGCGGGCGGGCCGGCGGGGTGCTGACACTCTCTGCTTTAGCCCAAGCACATCAGCTGGAAAGGGTCCCCACCCAGGGAGCCCAGCTTTGGGGGAGTCCAAACAGGAGAACTGGACCCCAGCCCAGGTAACTGGGGAACCATGAGGATTGATACAGAAGGGACCCCGCCCGACAGGAAATCCAGGACAGAAAAGCAGCCCCCAGGAGTAGGTGGAGAGACGCCCTTCCCAGGGTGGGTCCATAACCCTCTCCTTTGGCAGGGAGACTCTCGCAGAATCCTCTGCCTCAGAGAACAACAGATTCGCACATAACCTCGCCGAGGACCAGAGGCGCAGACCTGGCAGCAAGGAGAGCCTGACCCCTCGCCCCCTCGGGACAGACACAGAAATAAAGCCCCACCCCAACTTGGCCCGAGAGAAAAAACACGTAGATCTTTTTGGAGCAAGAGGCACATCAGCCTTCCCCAAGCCGGAGGGACCGAGCCCCCCAGAGCCCAGGGGAACCGGCAGGAGTTGTGCCACCTCCCGCCCAGCCGGGGTCTGCGGGCTGCCTGACGAAGCTGGTGGGCCGGGAGGCAGCTCTTTCTCACGCTCCCCGCCACGCTCTCTCGTCCGCCCAGCCATTTCCTCTGCCTTGGAAGAAAGGGGCTGGGAATGACATCCCAGAAAGAGTGGGAGGCGGAGGAGCCCCTGCCCAGGATCCCGGCGCGGGGGGGGGGCTGCAGATGTCAGAAGGGGACAGCCGGTCCTCATTGCCCCCGCGGCCTTGGCTCCCGGGAGAGGGTCAGCAGGGTGCCGGCTACCCAGCCAAGCCGGCCACGGTCAGGAGCCCCCAGCCTGACGTCAGTCCCACTCATTGTTGCTGCTGGGGCTTGAGTCACTCCCTGTGACGCACTGGGGTCAGCTCTGGAGAGCTCGGGGTGGCCCGCAGGGCCGGCTTCAGGGCTGAGCTCTCTCCTGGGCGCACCAGGATGGGGTGGGGCCATCCGAGGCCACAGTCTCCACGCAGAGCCAGCTGCCTACTCCCAAGGTCTTGGGTTGGCCTTCAAGGTCCCTCGGCGGAGGAACCTTTGCCAGTCGCCTGTTTGCCTGGCTGGCCGAGGCTCTGGCTGAGAAGTCAGCTCCCTCTGTTCTGACCTCTCTGGCCTCGGAACTCAGTTTCCACCTTCCGCCCTCGGGGAGACCTTCTCTCCAGCTGCTTTCTTTCCCCTTCTCCAGAAAGCTTCTCCAGAGTAATCTCCAGTAGCCCCACTTTGCCCTGGAATCGCCAGCCGCTCGTCCTGTCCATCTCCTCGGGTCGCTGTCTTGCAGACATCCCGGTTTTCTGCCAGTGACCAGTCACCTCCCAACTTGCTGAGAGCAGGGCTTGGGACTCCCATTGACTCTGAATGTGTCACTTTCTTTTTTTTAGGGCCACACCCGTGGCATATGGAGGTTCCCAGGCTAGGGGTCGAATCGGAGCTGTGGCCGCCAGCCTACGCCACAGCAACAGCAACGTCGGATCCAAGCTACACCTGCGACCTACACCATAGCTCATGGCGACGCCGGGTCCCCAACCCACTGAGCAAGACCAGGGATCGAACCTGCAACCTCAAGGTTCCTAGTTGGATTAATTTCCGCTGCCCCACGACGGGAACTCCTGAATGTGTCACTTTCTGTTCCAAGCCATGAGAATGTTTCTGGGATGACAGCAGTAAGGTCCATCCTGACATTCTCTGGGCCCCTCTGGCCCCTGCAAAACCTGCTGCCATTTTTTTTTTTTGGCCGCACCCACAGCCTGAGGAAGTTTCCGGGCCAGGGGTCAAACCTGCGCCACAGCAGCAACACAACACTAAATTCTTAACCACTGCGCCGTAAGGGAACTTCCCCTGCTGCCCTTTAAATGCCATTTGCTGTGTTTTCTTGAGCAGGTGCACCTCCTGGTTCATCTCTCCTGTTAGACTCTGAGCTCCCAGAGGGCCAGGATTGTGATTTGTCCTCTTTGGTAGGACAGGGGCCTGGCATGCAGACAGTGACACCTGTGTGACCCAAATAAATGATTACATCTTGGTCATCAGGAGTAGTGGCATAGGGTGGGAGAATTCATTCCACACAGCCTCATTTTTTTTTTTTTTTTTTGGCCCAGACCCTCCCTGACAGAGCTACTCAGAGGGGTGCAGGACTCAGGGTCAGAATTGTAATAACGGCCCTGTAGCAGGTCAGGGAGGTGTGAAGAGGCAAGGACTGGCCAACATCTGGGCCTGAGAAGGGGGGTGAGGGAGCTCAGCCTTATCCTCAGGCAGGAAATGCTCCACAGACAGGGTGAGGTTTAGAGGGAGGAGAATAGGCAAAAAGACTTAACAGAAGGAGCAAAAAGTAGCTGTGCGGCCTTGGCAAGTCAGGGCTCTCCAGAGAAATGGAATCCACAGGAGGGAAAAAGGGAGAAAGAATTTTTTTTTAAATTTTTATTTTTTAGGGCTGCACCTTCGGGCTATGGAAGTTCCCAGGCTGGGGTCGAATCGGAGCTGAAGCAGCTGGCTTAGGCCACAGCCACAGCAACCCCAGATCCAAGCTCACATCTGCGACCTACACCACCGCTCCTGGCAACACCAGATCCTTAACCCACTGAACGAGGCCAGGGATTGAAAACCTACATCCTCGTGGATGCTAGTCAGATTCATTACTGCTGAGCCACGACAGGAAGTCCAAGAAAGAGATTTATTATGAAGTGGCTCATGGGATCATGGGAGCTCACAGGCCTTAGGATCTGCAGTCAGCAAGCTAGAGACCCAGGAGGGCTGAGGGTGTAGCTCCAAATGCCAGTGAGCTCCAGCCCACGAAGAGCAGATAGTTCAAGTGAAGTCTGGAAGCAGGAAGACAGTTGACGTCCCAATTTGAAAGCAGTCAGGGAGGGTCAGAACCTTTTATTCTATCCAGGCCTTCAGTTGATTGGATGCGGCTCACACTCATGGGGAAGGTAATCTGCTTTACTAAGTCTATGATTCAATGGTCAGTCTCTTCCAGAAACGCCTTCACAGACACACTCAGAATAATGTTTGACCAAACGTCTGGGCGTTCTGTGGCACAGTCAAGTTGACATGTAAAAGTAGCCATCACAGAAGTTCTTGTTGTGGCTCAGTAGTAATGAACCCGACTAATGTCCATGAGGACATGGGTTCGATCCCTCAGCCCCACTCGGTGGGTTAAGGAACTGGCATTGCTGTGGCTGTGGCATAGGCTGGCAGCTGCAGCTCTGATTCGACCCCTAGCTTGGGAACTTCCATATGCTGCAGGTGAAGGCCTAAAAGGCCAAAAAAAAAAAAAAAAAATTAGCCATCACAGCATGTCACTACATGTCACTGAGCCTCAGTTTCATTACCTGTAAACTGGGGGGTAAATTGTATTTATTTTCAAAGGCAGTTGGAGAAATCAATACACGAGTGCACGTGACGTGCTGTGTAGTGCCTGGTAAAGCTCAGTGACTGGTAGTGATGATGATGGGGCTGTCAGTATGGTGGCAGCAAAGGGCCCTGAGATGCGATTTTTCAGGGGACAGAGAGAGGTTAATCATTTCCCTCACTCACTGGATGTGAGTGAAAGTTAGGCTCCGTTTCCTCCTCCTCCCCAGGCCTGGTTCTAATCACTGGGTCCCCCTTCTTTGGCTCCTCACAGATCCTCTCCTCTCAATATTTTATTCTGATTCCCTTCTGGTTAAGCCCAGGGTCCAGAAGAGAATGCTGGTCTGTAAAGCAGGTGGCTTTCTCCTTCCCCAGGCCCCATTTATGGAGGAGGAAATCAGAAAGAATGAATGACATTAAGAGGCACACACCGGGGCAGTGGCAGAATTACAAACTTTACAAGAACTGTTACCAGATCGGTTGTAGCAGAGCACCAAGAAGTGGAGATAACACAGAGGAAGATTAAGCCCCTTTGTCCAGCATCTTTTTGCCTTTTTTTTTTTAAGGGCCGCACGCGCGGCATATGGAGGTTCCCAGACTAAGGGTCGAGTCAGAACTGCAACCCCAGATCCAAGCTGCGTCTGTGACCTACACCAACAGCTCATGGCAACGCCGGATCGTTAACCCACTGAGCAAGGCCAGGGATCGAACCCGCAAGCTCATGGTTCCTAGTCGGACTCATTAACCTCTGCGCCACGACGGGAACTCCCCTGGCCAGCATATTTGTGGGGCCAGGGATCTTGTCTGTCACGCGTATTGAACAAGGTAAAGTGCTGCTATCCACTCAGCGTGATGCACAGCACACTGGCCTGAGTTCATCTCCAGGACAGCCCTTCAAATGGCATGCCCCTCATTTTGCGGGATCAGTGCCCCTTTCCAGACCTCTGAGCCTAGAATAGGGGACCAAGCCACGGTCTCCGGGTGGCTCGCCGTCGATGACTCCTCTCAGCCTAGGGAGGTGGCACAGAGCCCAGAATGCCTCTCTTTCCTTCTCTTCTCTATGGCGGAAGTGAGATGTCCCACCAGAAACAGTACTTTCTCGGTGGTAGGAGTGAATGGACTCTTCCAAATGGGGGGGGATCCGTCTCATCATCAAATCTTAAAACCCGAGAGATAATGAAGAAAAAGGTAGCCTTCGAATTATAGATCAGCACATGTCTCTGTTGTTCGCTGGTGTGGAGGCAGGACGATAGTCGTAGCTCTCTTGGTGTTTGGACTCAGAGAGCCGTGCTTGCACCCCCGCCGGAGGCCGACAGAGCAGATGGGACCGGCCCGGCTTGTAGGGGCCGGGTCAGGTCTTCCGGCGCCGGCATCACCTCCAGCCGAGGAGATCTGGCGGCCGTCGGGAGGGCTGTTGCTTGGTTCGCGAGTATCGGACGGGGGTTCGGAGAGGTAGGGGACCGTTCCAGCGTCTGCCCGCTTCTCCTGTGCGAGCGCGGGCGCGCCTCGAACTCCCGGGCCCGGCCAGGCTGGGCGCGGGGCACCGCTTCCGAGACCTGGAGGTGTCCGCTCCTCCCTCGTCCCTGGACGGTAGAGGTTCGCGGGGAGTGGCGGTGGGAGAAACGCGACTCGGGCGGGAAGTCGTTCTTGCGTTTGGACGCGGTCTTTTGACGCGCAGCCGAATAACTTTGTGTTTTTGTTTTCAGCTCATCTCTCAAGGCTCAGCCCGCCCCCGGGGGTGGCGGCGTACCTGCGCGTGAGGAGGAGGAAGGGTGAGATCCAGCCTGCGTGACCTGCGCTCCGGCCTGTCCGCACAAGGTAAGGATGGGAGCGCGCTGGGTTTAAGCCAGGCTCAGGGAAGGCATCAACCAGCCTCTGCCCCTGTGCTCTGCAGACGGGGGCCTTGGGGAGACCGGAGGGGCGAGGCTTCCCAGGCCCTGCCTTGAAAAAATCCCCTGCTCACCGTGGTTGGGGGGCAAGGGATCAGACAAGTTCAGTACAGACCAAAGGTGGAGTCTAGAATTGCCCTGAGGCTGAAGGAAGAGTTTGGGATTGGGGCAGAAGTGAAGAGACATAAGTGTGGTCTGTTTGGAGGTTTGTGGGGGACACAAGAGGGGGAAATTGTGGAAGAAAGAGGAGCTGGACCAGAGCTGCGAGTCTTGAGCTGGGCTACTGCTGGGAAGAGTTAAACTGGAGGGCAGAAACGAGCAAGAGAGCCCCGCTCGTTTTAAGTGTGTAGAAGAAACCAATCCAGCAACCATTTCCGGATCAGGATGAATTGAGCAGTTCCTTTGTACTGGGAAGCCGGTGCTGAGATTCCAGTGATGAATAGGTCAGTCCCCGACCTCAAGGAATCGTCTGCCTAGTTGGAGAGATGAGATTAACACCTGTTGAAAAATAACTGATAGTACAGGTAGTTGTGGGCTGACTGCCAAGGGAGAGACAGAGCCAGCTTGATCTCTGAGCGGTCCACGGACTGCGGCCCTGGGTTTGGGGGCAAAGAGACAAACAAATATACCTTGAAGAGAGCTGCCGGACTAGGAGGAGATAAGATACGGTGTTAGGTTGGTGTGTTTATGGGGACTGGAGACTTGACGTGTAGAAGGGGTGTGAGAGGGTGATGGAAGGGGTGCCTCCAAATATCTCAAAGGCCCCTTTGTGGAAACGGGGAGGGGGACTTGTTCCGTGTGGCTCTAGATATCAAAATTAAGACGGTCTGAAGCACTAAAAGATGGATTCCTTCAGTAGGAGGAATCACTGAGTAGAGCTTTGAAAACATGAAATGGCCTGCCGTGAGAGGTAGTGAACTGTCCGTCAGACGTTCTCTCTCTTTCTGGGTTGAAAATTCAGTTACTGATGAAGTTCTGGTTCTCAAGTCTGTTCTTTCCTTCCCACTCCCTCTGTGCCAGTCCTGTCACCTGTCCTGTCCCGAAGCCTGGCGTCATCTCTCAGCAATAACAATGTAGTAATTATAGCAGCTAATACTTACTGAGTGTTAACTACTTGCCAGAAACTGCTTTAGGTGCTTTACAGACGCTCTCTGATCCAATCCTGGAGACAGCCTTTTCAGAGCAGCTGTTGATAATATCACCTCTCCCCCCTTTTTTTTTTATTTTTTATTTTTTGTCTTTTTAGGGGCGCACCCGTGGCATATGGAAGTTCCCACACTAGGGGTCTAATTGGAGCTGTTGCTGCCAGCCTACGCCAGAGCCACAGCAGTGCCAGATCCCAGCCGCATCTGCGACCTACACCACAGCTCACAGCAACACCAGATCCATAACCCACTGAGCGAGGCCAGGGATCGAACCCGCAACCGCATGGTTCCTTGTCAGGTTCTTTTCCTCTGCACCACGACGGGAACTCCTCACCTCTCCCCCTTTAAAACAATGTTTAGTGAAGTATTTACAACGTTGTGTTAATGTATCTCCTTTTTCTAGACTGGGGATAAAAGGTACATAGGGGTTCAGCAGCTTGTCCAGGATCACACAGTGAGCAGCTGGCAGAGCTAGGGTCCTTTTTTTTTTAGGGCCGCACCCGAGGCATATGAAAATTCCAGGCTAGGGGTCGAATTGAAGCTACAACTGTCAGCCTACACCACAACCACAGCAATGCAGACTCTGAGCCATGTCTGTAACCTACACCACAACTCATGGCAACGCCAGATCCTTAACCCACTGAGCGAGGCCGGGGATTGAACCCGCATCCTCGTGGATCCTAGTTGGGTTTGTTACTGCTGAGCCATGACGGGAACTCCTAGAGCTAGGGTTCTGACCTGCTGCTCTTTGCCACTATTCTACTGTGTTTTACATGTGTTGTTTTATTTAATTCTCATGATGATCCAAACTTACAGGTAAGGAAATAGACTCCAAGAGTTTGAGTGATTTGCTTAAGGTCACAGAGCAAGATCTAGGAGAACTGGGATTCAAACCCAGGACCGTTGGACGTGAAAACCCTCACCTTCTGCATTTCACTCTTCCGTATCCCACTGGGCTCTGTCCCTGTCACTACTGTAACGGCCTCTAACTGGACTCCTTGCCCAGCCTTTCCGCCTTAAACTGGCAAGTTTTTACTTCGGAGTCTGGATAGCCTTGGAAACAGGCGAGATTTGGTGTCTGTTTCCGCCAGGTTTTCAAGTCCAGTCTTCTTAGCTTTCACTGACTTCTCAGAGCAGCCTGTGACCCCAAAATAGTGACAAGCCATTCTCTGCCTGTCAGCCAGAGTTAATTTTCGGAGGCACAGATTCCGTCTTGGACAGTGATGCATTGACTCTTCACTGCCCTGGGGGCAGAGTCCAGATGCCTTCATCTGGTCATTCAAGGTCCCAGGAAATCAGAGTCCAACCTTCCTTTTCTCCTTCCTCCAACCCGTTAGTCTCAGCCCTACGTAAGGTTGGCCTCCCCGCCTCTTCTCTATCCTGGCAGCTTCTCAAGGGCGGGGGCGGACAGGTGTTGCACAGGGAGCATTTGCTGGAAACTGCTGATACCGTCCTGGAATTCAGGCCTTGGCCGGTTGTGTGGACTATTCTCTTTGAAGCTCTCCCCCTGTTGCTCCCGGGAGACTAAGATTGTCTGCCAGTGGCTGCTGTCACAAGGCGGAGAGGGACTGTGGCAGCAGGGGCTGGGCTGGGCCTGGAAGGGAACAGGTGACACGCAGATCATTCAGAAGGTGTCGGCATTCTGTCCTGGCTCCTCTTGCAGGGTGGCCCCCCTGGGAGGGGGTGAAGCTCCCCGTCTTTATTCGCATCCCCAGCCCCAGCGTGGGCCACCGGCTACACGATGAACTGTCGCTCGGAGGTGCTGGAGGTGTCGGTGGAGGGGCGGCAGGTGGAGGAGGCCATGCTGGCCGTGCTGCACACGGTGCTTCTGCACCGCAGCACCGGCAAGTTCCACTACAAGAAGGAGGGCACCTACTCCATCGGCACCGTGGGCACCCAGGACGTTGACTGCGACTTCATCGACTTTACCTACGTGCGCGTCTCCTCTGAGGAGCTGGACCGTGCCCTGCGCAAGGTGGTCGGGGAGTTCAGGGTAAGCGGGGGGCGGGGGAGGCACAGTGGGCTGCAGGTGCCCTGCCCCCTGGCTGGCTGTCGGAGCAGCTCACCTACCCTTCCCTGGGTGTGCGTGTCAGGTTCAAAGGAACAGGCGTGTTCAGAGCTCCTCTGGGTGGGGAGGGTTTGGGCTCGGGGGAGGTGAGGGAGCCTCGTGAAAGCACAAGGAAGGAGCTGCTGTGGCTCATCTGTAACGAACTTGACTAGTGTCCATGAGGTTGCGGGTTTGATCCCTGGCCTCGTTCAGTGGGTTAAGGATCCGGCGTTGCCGTGAGCTGTGGTGTAGGTCACAGACACGGCTCAGTTTTGCTGTGGCTGTTAGACCTCTAGACTGGGAACCTCCATATGCCACGAGTGTGGCCCTAAAAAGTTAGAAAACAAAACAAAACAAAACACACACGCACAAGGAAAGAGAGCGGGAAGCCCGGGCAGCGTTGGCATTCAGGGACCCTGGATCATCATCGTCCAACCCGGCCCCGTGCTCTTGACCTTGTCTCTCTCTTCTGACACTTTCTCTGCACCTCTGCTTCCACTTTTGGGCCCTTCCCACACGCAACGCCTTGGGAGGCAGGGTGGCTGGGCTCAGGCAGTTGCCATCCAAGTGAAGTGTCCCTTGGGGAGTGTGGCACATGTTTATGTGCCCGTGTGTGCGTGAGGAGAAGGGTGGAAGGGACACACCAGGCTGCTAATGTTGGTCACCTCAGAAGGGAGGAATGGGGGTGAGAGTTTTTATTTTGGTTTTATTTTTCTTTTTTTTCCATTATAGCTGGTTTACAGTGTTTTGTCAGTTTTCTACTGTACAGCAAGGTGACCCAGTCACACACACACACATATATATATATATATATGTTTTTTTCTCACATTATCATGGTCCATCATAAGTGACTGTATTCGGTTCCCAGTGCTATACAGCAGGATCTCATTATTTATCCATTCCAAAAGCAATATTTTGCATCTATTAACCCCAGATTCCCAGTTGATCCCACTCCGTCCCCATCTCCCTTGGCAACCACAAGTCTGTTCTCCATGTCCATGATTTTCTTTTCTGTAGAAAGGTTTATTTGTGCCATATATTAGACTTCGGATATAGGTGATATCATATGGTATTTGTCTTTCCCTTTCAGACTTACTTCACTTAGTATGAGAGTCTCTAGTTCCATCCATGTTGCTGCAAATGGCATTATTTTGTTCTTTTTTTATGGCCGAGTAGTATTCCATTGTGTATATGTATCACATCTTCTTAATCCATTCCTGTCCCCTCGGTGGACATCTAGGTTGTTTCTATGTCTTGGCCATTATGAATAGTGCTGCATCACTCTTTCAATGAGTGCGTTTTTTCAAATTTTAAAGAAACAAAGGGAATATCTTTTAAGGTCCCCTCCCTGGGGTTGGAGGCAGAGGGTGTCTGTCTGACTTCCATTCCACAGACATGTAGTGAGATGCTACTCTGTGCTGGGTACTGTGTGATCTTTGCAGGGTGTGGACACTCTCCAGGCCACAGTGGGCACGTCTGTACCCCAGCCCCTCAGTCCCTCCAAGCCAGAGAGGGCATGTTCATAAGAATTTCCCAGTCCCCCTTCAGGAGAGGCAGTGGTACTCGGCCCTCTGTCCTCCAGATGCTTGTGAGCACGTGGAGCCAGGCTCCTCCACCCAGCAGGTGTGTGACTTTGGGCAGGTGACTCCCCTCCTCCCAGCCCTTGGTTTCGCTTTGTATAAAATTGGAATGCTGGAGTTCCCATATTGGCTCAGCAGTAATGAACCTGACTAGTATCCACAAGGACATGGGTTCGATCCCTGGCCTGCTCAGTGGGTTAAGGATCCGGCGTTGCCATGAGCTGTGGTGAAGGTCACAGATGCTGCTTGGATCCTGCGTGGCTGTGGCTTTGGCTTAGGTCAACAGCTGTGGCTCCCATTTGACCCCTAGCCTGGGAACTTCCATATACCGTGGGTGCGGCCCTAAAAAGACCAAAAAAAAAAAAAAAGGAATGATGATCATATCCACCTTGTAGGATATTTGCACCATGAAGATTAAATGAGCCACATGTGTCAAGTACTTCGACATGAGAAGCATTGTAAAGTGGTGGCCATTGTTACTGTTAGCCAAGGGCACGTGTGAGCTTGATTTGGGCACGAAGGAGAGACTGAGTCCCTGAGGGCCAGTTTAGGACTTGAGGGAGGCGTTCTGAGCCTCTGAGTTGGCCCTGACGCCCATGGAAAGGTGCTTTAAGGTCTCGGCTGCACTGGAGGAGGAGTGTGGGGCCAGCGTACCCCATTAGGAGATAGGCGGAATTGCTGGACCACGTGGCCCCATTTGCTTCTCAAAGGAGAGAGGGAGAAGCAGCCAGGTGTGGTCTGTCCTTCGCCTCCCCGTCCCACTTCTGTCCCCCTTCTGGCTTCTTTCTGCTCAAGGATCACTGGGCTTTTCTTTATAGAGACTGTGAGTTTAGCTTGTCATCGAGTGAAGTAGGATTGGGCTTAATTGGCCATGGAGAAGGCAGATAGAGCTTGCCTGGAGAGAAGGGGATGTTGGTGAGAAGGTGATTTTGGAGAATGTTTTGAAGGGTGAGGGCCAAAGGGGCGGGGTTGTGGAAAGAGAAGGAAGGCCCTTCTTGTGAAGATAAAAGGCAAGGATTTTGAAATCAGACCAGCTGGATTCAAACCCTGGTGCAGTCATCCGCTAGCCGGTGACTTTGGCATAACAAGTTGCCAGCGACCCTGAGGCTCCCTCTGCCTCAGTTAAAATGAAGGCTGTGTACCTGCCGCGCAGAGTTGAGAGGAGGGAGCAAGCTCTTGTGCGTGAAGTTCCTGGCCCAGAACACATGCTTGAAAACCGTCCATTCTGAGCAAAGCTAGAGGAGTTGGGCCCGCAGACAGATTTTGTCAGTTTGCTTGAACTGCTCAATTTTATGCCGACAGTTTGCTGTCACGTCACACAAATTCTTTAATCTCTGATTTCATTTCTCGCCCTCCCGAAGGACCAGTGAAGCCAGGAAAACAATTCCTTGGGGCGTAGGAAGCAGGCTTTCACGGGGCGAGAAGCCCTCAGAGGCCTCGGCCTGCTCCCTTTTTTTAATGTTCACACCCACAGCACATGGAGGTTCCCACGCCCGGAGTCGAGCCACAGCTGTGGCAGTGCCAGACCTTTCAACCCACTGTGCGGGCCGGGGATCAAACCCAGCCCTCTGCAGCCACCCTGGCCGCTGCAGTCGGCTTCTGAACCCACCGTGCCGCAGTGGGAGCTGCTAGGCCCGCTCACTCTCGCTCCGCCCTCCGCAGGACGCTCTGCGCAGCTCCGGGGGTGACGGGCTGGGGCAGATGTCCTTGGAGTTTTATCAGAAGAAGAAGTCTCGCTGGCCTTTCTCAGACGAGTGCATCCCTTGGGAAGTGTGGACGGTCAAGGTGCACGTGGTGGCCCTGGCTACGGAGCAGGAGCGGCAGATCTGCCGGGAGAAGGTGGGCGAGAAGCTCTGCGAGAAGATCATCAACATCGTGGAGGTGATGAACCGGCACGAGTACCTGCCCAAGATGCCCACGCAGTCCGAGGTGGACAACGTGTTCGACACGGGCTTGCGGGACGTGCAGCCGTACCTCTACAAGATCTCCTTCCAGATCACGGACGCCCTGGGCTCCTCGGTCACCACCACCATGCGCAGGCTCATCAAAGACACGCTGGCCCTCTAGGCCTCGCCGGGAGCCTCGGGCGCTCCCTGATGGCTTGTGGACCTGGGCTTCTGGGGATTGTTCTCTTAGGCCCTTGGGGCCCTGGAACCCACTCTGGGTCCTTGATGCGACTGGGAAGGTCGACCCCTGGCTTCCTTGTTGGTGGTCGCCAGTCTCTGGTCGTCCTCTTAAACTTCACTGGGAGTCGAGTCCCACCTGCACTGTCTCTCCACACCCCTAGTAGGGTCCCCTTTCCTTCACTGTACAGAGGAGCTGGCGCTAGGATGGTGAATAAAGTTGAGAATGTGAGTTTGGGCCGAGCCATTTCTGCCTGGTCTGGTGCCGCCCTGAAACGTGAACACCTCCTGGCAGATCTGTGACCACGCAGGTGTGTGTTGACATTATTCCATGACATGGGGGTGGGTGGATGGGATTAAAGGTAGATTAAAGCTGACGGATTTTGTGCTTTGTTGGACATTCTCATAAGCAGTTGTGGTCACAGTCAGGCCGGTGAATGAGGACACAGATCAGGATCTGCTGCCTTTGGATATGACTGAGCTATTTCTCCTCCCTTCCCAAGGAAGCTGTGACATCCCTGCCGTTCATATTATCTGGTCTTGCCTCAGACGGCCCCACAGCACGTCTGCTCTGTCTCAGCACACACAGCCGCTTCTTGCGCTAGAAAGCTCATTGTCAGGACATGATAATGCATGTGCATTTCTAGGCAAGCGTGCTCAAAATCAGTGAACACCACTGTGTGTTTTTCATTGATTTATTCTTCCATGTTTTCTTTTTTTTTTTTTTTTTGTCTCTTTGCCTTTATGCAGAGCTGCACCCGCGGCATATGGAGGTTCCCAGGCTAGGGGTCTAACAGGAGCTGTAGCTGCCGGCCTTCACCACAGCCACAGCAACGCGGGATCCGAGCCGCGTCTGCGACCTACACCACAGCTCACGGGAACGCCGGATCCTTAACCCACTGAGCGAGGCCAGGGATCGAACTGGCAACCTCATGGTTCCTAGTCGGATTCATTAACCACTGAGCCACGACGGGAACTCCCTTCCATGTTTTCTTTGTTTTTGGCTGCACCTGCAGCATACCAAAATTGCCAGGCCAGGGATTGAACCTGCCCCACAGCAGTGGCCCGTGCCGTTGCAGTGACTACACCAGATCCTTAACCTGCTGGGCCACAAGAAAACTCCTTTCTTGCAATATTTTACAACCTTTTGGTTACATTGGGGCCAGTTCTAACCAGACTGGATGATGTGGATGCGGAGGTGCTAAAGGAAAACGGCTGGGGGTCTTGTCCATGGTCCTGGAGCAGGTAGTGCAAGGATGGTCAGGAAGAGATTGAACGTTTTCGCATTCCAGGCTGCTTTTGGCCGTGTGCTGTTTCACGAGGGCTTTCGTGATGTCCTGCCCTTGACCTCTGGGGCATCGGGAGGAGGTTGGAGAACTGAGGTTCTCCTCAGGGGTTTGGAGACAGGGGAGGCCCATCCTCAGCAAGTCCTTGATGAGGTGTGATCCTGCCCGGCCTGCTGTGGTCTGGGCGGGGGGGCTTCTCCTAGAGGCCATCAGCTCGTCCCTTCTGAGGGACTGACTGATACAGCTGTTTGCTGACAGTGACTGTTTTCGGTGACTTGGTTTTAAACAGAGCTCATGGTTACTAAAGGGATTTTCAGGAGACCTAGGTGGGAGGGTCTTTCCCCAGACTTTCTGCTTTTCTGCAGCCAGGCTCTGCTCTGGGCTCCTGGCTTGGCTGCAGAACCCGCAGTTAGCAGCAAGCTCCTCTTAGTGGACAGTTCAGTTACATCTCCATCCTTTTGGCAATTGTAATTTCCCAGGGGGGGGGGGGCTGGTTTACTCAAGGTCAGGACAGCGTCCCGAAGACTCAAATCTTTGCTTTCCCCTTGGTCTGCAACTCTTCCTTGACCCCTGGGGTCTGAGTAAAGGAACAGGGACAGGCCTTGAAGTCCCGCTGCGCTGGGACCAAGGAGGCACTGGCCTGCTTGTCCAACCCCAGGAGGCTTCCGAGAGGGTTGATGGATGAGGAAGGCCATGCATCACTAAGGCTCTGGAGGCTGCGTATTAGGCCACCTGGGCCCCCTAGGTCACTTAGCAGTATTGACCTTTCAGTCCAGGGACAGAAAGTCCAGGAGTGGGGATGGCTCTTGCTTGCCCTATGACCCGTTTAGTGGGCACAGCACCCTAGCCAGCACCTGGGCTGCCCTCTGGAAGGTCTTCTTGGGGTTTTGTGGGAGGGCTAACTCCTGACCTTCCTTGTCAAGTGGGAGGGAGAGCCCTGGCGTCAGGACTCCTGGGTTTGGCTGGTTGGGTGCATGGGCCGGACTTGTGCGTGTGCGAGTGTGGGCCATTGGACCGAGACAAGTACAGGCGCCCTGGGATTCGCCCACAACTGTACCCCCGGCCATAGCCCTTTGTCTGGAAAGGGCCTGAGCGCTCTGCGCAAGGGGCGGGGGCCGCGAGGGGCGGGGGCGCAGGGCTCCTGGGATCCGCCCCTCGGGCCTGGGCTCCAGCACATCTGGCGATCCCAAGCACATCTGGGCGGCCGGCGCCAAAGCATGAACGGCTCGCAGACGGGCGTCACAGCGCGAGCCGCCTGGCCGAGCTCCTGCTGCAACCAGTCGTGGGTGCCGCCGCCGGAGCCCCCCGAGGGGCCTCGCGCCGTGCAGGCGGCGGTACTGGGCGTGCTGTCCCTGCTCGTGCTCTGCGGGATCCTGTTCCTGGGCGCCGGCCTCCTGCTCCGCGCCCAGGGCCTGACGGCGCTGCTGGCCCGAGAGCTGCGCGAATCCCGGGAGACCGAGCCCGGTGGCGCCAGCGGAGGCGACGACGACGACGACGACTCCTAGGCGTCCGGCTGCGCTCGGGGGTCGCCCCCTCCGAGCTGCCCGCAAATCCACGCTCGATTTTGAGGGAGCGGCCCCCGACGCCCTGCCGGGACACTGGCGCACACGCACAGGTGAGACTGCACGGGTGCGACTGCGCGGGTGAAAGCCTCAGCGCCGTGGGACGGGGGAGCAGGGGCGCGGCGAGCTCCGCATTGCCCAGAACCTGGGCGCATCCACAGACCCAGCTTTTCAGCGTCTCTTTCTGGAAACCCCCGGATTGGGGGCCAGGGGCTAACCCAGGTGTCCCAGGATCTGAGCGAAGAGGCCGCCCCTCTCTCCCTCTCCTCATCGTCTCTCCTGCAGCTGCGGCGCCCCGACCCGTGGCCTTTTTCTAGGTCACTGTAACTGTGGGAGAGGGGAGGCAGGGCGGATCAAAGGGGATAGAGTCCGGAGGAGCCACAGTATGCGGTGAGCCCTTTTTCCTTGCACCCGCGCCACCCCGCTCTGCTCCAGCCCCACCCACCTAGTACTAAGGCCAGTCTTGGTATCAGCCACGGCCCTTCCCACCGGGAGGCTCAGAGCCGAGGCCAGAGGAACTCAGACAACCCAGGCTCCTGGCTTCTGCTTCCTCCTCTCCTCCTTCGGGTTGGGAACCATTTCCCGGGAGCAGGGTTCGAGTGACAGTCCTCACTGTGGCCACGGTCTTGACGCAGGTGCGCGCCTGGGTCGTTTTCAGACAGAACCTGAATGACCCTGGGGGATGGGGAGGGGACCTCCTCCCCCAGCTCCCAATCAGGTCGGGGGCTGGGGGGATCATGTGGCCCGGGACTAGGAACTTTGGGATGTGTGTGGGGTGAGTAGGTGACAAAGTTCCTAACAGCTGGAGGGCCTCAGGAGCACATTGCTCTGGGAAGCTGGGGCTGAGGATTCCCAGCTGTGGGGGCTCCATCTGGCCCCTCCTGCCTCCCTCTCGCCAAAGACAGGAACCATCTGGGTGGCCTAAAGACAAGGTAATTCTAGGCCAAGGCTGCCTAGGGCAGAGCCACAGGGGTTGGTGAAGGAAGCCTCCTCTCTGCCCTCTCCTCCGTTCAGCTCTGTACCTACGGGCTCCCGGGAGGTTTGTGTGGACGGGGCTGTTAACTGGGGGTGCCCTGACCCCTCTTGCCCCTCCCACCCTAGAGCCCCTCCCACTCTGGAGCCCCTGTCACTCTGGAGCCCCTCCCCTGCCCGCGCCGGCAGAGGCGGGGTCCCAGCTTCCCTCCGGGAGGGGAGTGAGTGTGAGGAGGGGCTGGGGTGCTGGGGGAAGGGGACAGAGTGGGCAGAGTGCAGCTAAGCAGCTGCGAAGCTGACGACGTGTGATCCTGCGCAGAGCAGCCCAGGATTTGGTGCTAATCCCAGGCAGCTGTGCCACGCTGGCCTTGCTGAGCTGTGGACTTGTCACTTCAGGCACGCTGCCCCCACCCCCTCGGAGAGGGGGCCGGCCAGGGCAGTGAGGGGTGTGTGTGTGCCATGACACAAGGGCATGGGGCCAGCCCGGGGACAGCCTCCACCTCTCTTTGGTGTGATCTGGGGGCAGGGTGAACTCCCTCTCCATTGCGTTCAGGTTCACCCACCCCCTTCCCCATACGTTTGGCTGCTTTTTTGTCCTTCCTCCCTTCTCTCTGTCCTGTGCTCTTTTTTCCTTCCCCGGCTGGGACAGAGTCTCCATGTCTACTGTGAACCCTCATTTTACAAATGGGGAAACTCAGAAGAAAGCGACACACTCAAAAGTGAATGACTGAGGAGTTCCCGTCGTGGCGCTAGCGGTTAACGAATCCGACTAGGAACCATGAGGTTGCGGGTTCGATCCCTGGCCTTGCTCAGTGGGTTGAGGATCCGGCGTTGCCGTGAGCTGTGGTGTAGGTCGCAGACGCAGCTCGGATCTGGCGTTGCTGTGGCTATGGCAGAAGCCAGCAGCAACAGCTCTGATTAGATCCCTAGTCTGGAAACCTCCATATGCCTCGTGTGCGGCTCTAAAAAGCAAAAAAAAAAAAAAAAAAAAAAAAAAAAGTGAATGACAGGGACTCCTGATTGATTCTGCCCTCAGGGAGTGGGGGTGGCATACCTCTGAGTGACAAGGACCCCTTGGGCTGCCCCTTTTGCTTTGTCCTTCCTTTCCCCCCATTTCTCACCACTCTTGGAGATGCTGATACAAAATATGGCTGCTCTTCCCAAAAGAATGAACCTTGACACACACACACTTGGCATGTGGCTTCCGGGACTGGAACCCCAGCTCCCCTACCCTCATCCTGTCCCTATTTCCTAGTGGCCTTTATAGATACTTTCTTGCTGCTGGGAATGGCCTTCCAGATGACACAGCAACTCCCCAGCCAGCTGGGCTCAGCTTTTCTGACCCGAACCTGAGGGTGGGGGTAAGTTCAGAGGGTCAGCTGGAATATACATCTATGGGAAAAAATCTAAGTGGACAGAGCGGAGAGATCAGAGGTCAAGGTGTGGACCTGGATTGGCCTTTGGGTTCAAGTCTTGGTGGTGTTAGGGGTGTAGAGAGATTCGATGGAGGGAAGGGCTGTGCCCCCAGCATCATGGTGTCTGATCACGCCCAGGCAGGAGTGTGGGGGTGGGGAGAGAAGAGGGTAGGCAAAGACTTTCTTCAGCTTCCTGTCTTTGCAGTGTCTTCAGCTCAGTGCTTGGAGAGCTGGTCCGTGGCGTGTGCTGGGGACCTCAGTGTTCCTGCAGGAAGATACTGAGATGTTTGCTATGGAACTCTGACCCTGGTCAAGGCTGTCCGACTTGAGTGGGGAGAGAAAGAATTTAGAAAATTGAGAAATGGGTGCTGTTGTCACATCATCTCTCAAGCTCCTTCTGGGAGTGAGAAGTGGGGGGATGGCTTCGGGACTGAGTGCCATGGAGTGAGGCGAGGCATCTGGACCCCAGCAAGCTCCGTTAGGCTGCATTGTCCTTGACAGAAAAGCTGGGAGCACAGATGGGTGGACAGCTTGCCCTAACCTTCCTCCAGCCCCGGAGTCTCACTCTGAGCTCCCTTCCCAGCAAAGATGGGGGCGGCTCTCTGTTGCAGATTCCTGAACCTTGCGTGGTGTGCCTCCCAGAGCTCTCACTCCAGCACACCAGCCGCACGGGGAACTCCTGCGACCTTCGATCCGTGCATGGTGCAGACGACAGCCTGGGAGAAGCTTGGGTTGTGTTGAGACCTCAGCTTGGGATCCTTGCACTCAGCTGCTGCCTCTGATTGGCTCCATCCAACCTCGTGAAGTGCTCATGGAGTGGGTCTGGGAGGTCAGCGCTCCAGGAATGAGTGGTCCCCTGGGCAACTGCTGTGTCTCCTGGGCACGGAAGAGGCCACACCCTCCAGGATGCTCAGTACAGCAGATGCTGACCAAGCCCCCTACCTGCCGGGCCTCTGAGGACACGAGCACAGCCCCTGTCCTGTCTATGGTGCAGGGCAGCTGTGGACTGACAGGCCAGTGACTTGTCCCTGCTGAGGGCCGTGGGTCCTGTCCCCCATTTGGAGGTCTTGGGTGCTCCAGCAATGCCCCATCATTGCCCCATCACTTCCTGTGGCTTGTTACTAAATATGCTGGTAGTGCAAATTTGGGGTATACAGTCTACGTTTCCAGCTCTTGACTCTTGGGATTAGTGGTAACTCTGGGCCCCACTCCAGTCTGGGCTGTTTCTGGCGGATCCTGAAATAGCAGCTCCAGCCATGGCCCCTCTCCCCTGGTCTCTCCTCAGTGCTGGCTATTCCCCTTCCACACCCAGATCCAAATCATTCCAAGGGTGGGTAGCCACTCTCACGCTGACGCTCGACTGCCCCCCTGTGGCCAGTGTGCGCAAGAACATCTCTTCCTTCTGCTGACATATTAGGGTCTGAAACATACTGTCTAGAGGGAGCTTGTGCCTTGAGAATGGATTTTGTAAGCATGTGCACTAAATTCTATATTGTAAACCTTCCTGAGCCTCAGTCTCTTCATCCATAAAATGTCATGAGGCAACAATGTCATGAGTATCAAATATATTATGTGCTTGTCTATAGATAAAAGCCTTTCTGCACGATAATTATGTGACATTATTTTTTTCTCTGAACCTGGCTGGCCATCCCCAGGGAAGAAGTGTACAACCACCCACCCTATTCCTGAGAACACCTCATTTAATTCATTTTTACCTCTTTTTTTTTTTTTTTTAAGAGCTATACCTGCCGTATATGGAGTTTCCCTGGCTAGGAGTCACATGTGAGCTGCAGCTGCCTGCCACAGTGACAGCCACAGCACAGCAACACCAGATTCCAGCTGCGACCTACACTGCAGCTTGTGGGAACGCTGGGCCCTTAACCCACTGATAGAGGCCAGGGATCGAACCCGCATCCTCATGGATACTAGTCAGGTTCTTAACCCACTGAGCCACAATGGGAACTCCCTCCATGAGTGTTTATTGAGAGAATGCTCTGTGCCAGACAGGCTCTGGGGTTGGGGCTGAGAAGAATGAGACAGGGGCCTTGACCTCAAGGAGCTCACAGTCCAGTAAAGAGCACTGCTCACAAAACTGAAGTTAATATAGGTAACAAAGATGGAGTTCCCACTGCGGCACAGCAGGACTGGTGGCTTCTTGGGAACTCTGGGATGCAGGTTCAATTCCCGGCCCGGCACAGTGGGTTAGGTCGCGTTGCTGTGGCTTAGGTCGCAACTATGGCTCATATCTGATCCCTGACCCAGGAACTCCACATGCTGCGGGGCGGCCAAAAAAAAAGGAAAAGATATTATAGGTAACAAAGACAATAAGAGGTGCCCGCCCAGTGTTGACAGAGCCAAGAGAGTGACCGGCTCAGGTTATAGAGGAAGTGGTACTGAGGCATTCAGGAGGTGAAGATGGGGAGGAAGAACATTCTTGGTGGAGGCGCAGAGGGGCGAGGGGCTGGGGGTGCCTTGGAAGCAGGTAGGTAGAGCCGGGGTGTGACAGCACACGAGACGAGAGGCGAGCACCACAGGAGTGGAATCTACCCTGGGGGCAGCGAGGTGTCTGGAGGGTTTTAAGCCTGGAAGTGACACGGTAAGATCTGGATCTTAGGGACCTGGGGATAAATCTGTGGCTGGGAGGAGGCTGGGGGTACAGAGACAGCAAGGAGGCTGTGGTCAAAACCTGGCAAAAATGATGGTGGTCTGAACTAGGGTGGAAAGAAAAGGGGCGGATCCAAGTGATGCTTGGGATTCAGGCTTTGATCACTGGTTGGATGTGAGAGATGAGGGGAGGGAGGCGGGGAGGACGAAGGTCCAGCCCCCGGCCCGAGTGGCTGGGGGGTGAGGGTGCCTGCCACCCACGGAGGGGTGGTGTTATCAGTTAGGACTTTTTTGGTCTGAAAACCAAAAGATATTTGGCTGGAGCAGAGGGGAATTTATCGGTCCATGTAACTGCAAGGCCGAGGGGGTGGTTCTGGCCTCGGGCCCGCCGTGACTCAGGTCTGGCAGTGAGCGCAGGCCTGGCCTCTCTGCCTCCCGTGGCTTGGTCTGCAGCCTCCGTCGGCTTCTGGCAGGGTGGTCTAGCGGTTGGAGCAAGGACCTGGGATCCCAGGAGTAGATTTGAATGCCCGCCACCTTCCTTAGCCGTGTGACCTGAGCAAGATGCTTAACCCTCGGAGGCTCAAATCCTTCCTCTTTAGAGTGGGGGAAAACGGGGCTGAGCTAGGGTGTCTTTTGTTAGGACGAAATGAGAGCCACACGTGTACAGAGCCTGGCACAGTAAGTATGTGTGCTGTCAACCTCGGCCTCCGCATGAGACAGCACGTTGGCTTCGTGGCCTTTCAGGTTCAAATCTATCAGGAAAGGTTGGGGGTCATCTCCCAGGCCAGACCCCAGGAGCAGCTGTGACTGTGTGCCAACCATGAAGTACTATGCTGCAAGTATGGAATGTTCTAGACCTCCGTCACATGCTCTACTCAGACACCCCAAAACTCAGGGCCCAGAGGAGGGGGAAGTCTCCTCACTAGATCTAAGCCCGTTTCAATCCTGGGGAGAACAGAGGCTGGGCGTCCCAAAACTGACCGGTGTCGAAGGCTGGGGCGCGCAGGCCAAAGGGGTGGCCGATGAGTCCAGTTCTGGTGTGTGTTGAGTTTGAAGCACATCCAAGGTGGGCAGTTTGGGCAGTTAGTGTATGTGGCTCAGCAGAGAGACTTCCGGGCTGTCGTCTGGCTAGAGACAGAAGATGGAGCTGTGAGAAGGGACCAGGCTGGGGTGAGAAGGAAGCTCACCGGGCCACTACTTAAAGGCAGGACACAAGAGGAGCTGGCAAGGCCGGGAGGAGGGTTGCGCAGGGAGGCGGGAGGGAAGCCGGCAGTAGGCTATCTCGTGAGGCAGGGATTTCGGAAATGGGGGTGACCAGGAGTGTCCATGCGCCCCTGCCATCCCCTCGCCCAGGTCTTGGCATCCTGGGAAGGGGCCTGCTGCTGAGATGAGGAGGGAGGGAGTATGGAAAGCTTCTTTCTGGACCACATGGTCCCATTGAGCTACCCACCGCCACCACCACCACCCTCAGTCTGGGCGACCGGGGAGGAGCCACCATAGAGAGGAAAGTGGGAACACGGTTCCCCACGGGAGAGGGCGTGCTTTCTTTTTTCTTTCTCTTCCTTCCTTCCTCCTCCCTTCCTCCCCCCTTCCTCCCTTCCTCCCTTCCCCTCTCTCTCTCTCTTTCTTTCTTTTTAGGGTCACACCTGCGGCATATGGTGGTTCCCAGGCTAGGGGTCTAATCGGAGCTATGATTTCCAGCCTACACCACAGCCACAGCAATGCATGATCCAGCTGTGTCTGCGACCTACACCACGGCTCATGGCAACACCGGATCCTTACTGAGCAGGGCCAGGGATCGAACCTGCGTCCTCATGGATACTAGTCAGATCCTTTGTATGTATGAATGCTTAACATACACACACACACACACACACCTCTCCACCCCCCCTCCATCTTACTTGAAAGCCTCCGTTTCAAGTTGCAGCCTCTTCTGCGAGGCCTGCCTCATGCCGGCAGGGCTGAGACTTCTCCCACACCCACGGCTGCTCGGTTAAGCGCGACACAGCTCCCAACTACTCTCCCGAAGCCCCTCCTTCAGAGACTCCTTCTGTTCTACCCTGCGCTTTCCAACATTTTCACTGGGCTCTACTTCCTCCCGCTGCGTCGGCGCCTCCCCGCCCGCACTTCCCTCTCCAGGTGACCGCAGTCCCTCTGCCTCTTGCCTGATCGCACTCTTCGGGTGGATCCGTCCTGATAGAACCGCGGTCCTGGATGGCTGCTGGGTGCTCCCAAAGGACATCTCGCCCCGGGTGGACGGATGGCCCCAAGAGCGGTCACCGGACCCCGCAGGACCCTCTCTGCTTTGCGCAGCTCTCCCTCCCTTTGCTGAATTCCTGCAGACCACGCCCACTCCCACCTCT
>PVHT021183646.1:890264-951258 GCA_004024745.2 Catagonus wagneri | reverse complement strand
TGCCCCGCCCCACCTCCCCTCCCTCCCTCTGCGCAGATGCCTTCATTTCCTACTTCTCACCGAAAGGGGGCGTCATGAGGCAAGATTCCCTCCACTGTCCCCAGACCTCTGCCACCAGGGGTTTCTGCGAAAGAACCCCCTCTGACTCCCCTGTACCCCACCCCCTTCACTTTAGTTTCCTTAGTGCTCCTTTAACCACTCCTTCGCTGCTGGCTCCAACTTCAAACACTCAGGTTTCTTCCACCTTAAAATAGCCGTCCTCTGCACCCAAGGCTCCTCCAGTTACCACCCCGTGCCTTGCCTCCTCTTTGCAGCCAAACTTCTCCAGAGTTACCCACGCGTGCTTGTCCCGCGTCCTCACCTCTTCCTCACCCCTCCATCTTCTCCAACCTGGCTTCTGTCTACACTGGTGGCACTGGCCAATCAGTGTAGACAGAGCCCGAGTCAGGATCCACCCCGGGGTAGGTGCTTGAATCTGCTTTTCAGTTCTCTCGGTGGCTCTCCTGGGCATTCATGCCACTGCCGACCTCTCCCGCCTCTTCACAGCTTTCCCCGTGGTGGCTTCTGTGACAGCTGGGGAAGAAGCTCTGTAAGGTGGAGAGGCGAGGCTGAGAAGCAGGCTCCAGCATGATGCTGGGTCCACACCCTGGGTCTGCCCTGTCTGGGTCACGGAAACCCTGTCCCTCCCAGTGAAAAGGGGCAAGGATAACATTCACCCTGGGAAACTCTCAGATGATTGATGCAGACTTTAGAGAGGGGGGCTGCCCCCCCCAAGCCAGCCTGGGTTTAATCCAGCTCCCCAGCTCCCAGCTGTGTGCAGTGGGAGTGTCTGCTTTTCTTGGTCCCCGTCTCCTCTACCAGCACCTCCTGTAAATTTGCCCAAAGCTTGCATGCCCAGGGGCTCAGGACTGCCTGAAGCCTTTCTCTTACCCTGCATTTTTTTTTTTTTTTTGGCCTTTTTAAGGCCACCCGCGTGGCATATGCGAGTTCCCAGACAAGGGGTTGAATCGGAACTGTAGCTGCCGGCCTACACCACAGCCACAGCAACGCAGGATCCGAGCCAAGTCTGCAACCTACACCACAGCTCACGGCAACACCAAATCCTTAACCCACTGATCGAGTTCACAGATCGAACCTGCATCCTCATGGATACTAGTGGGGTTTGTTACCACTGAGCCATGAGGGGAGCTCCTTACCCTCTTGCCCTGGGTGCTCTCTGCCTCTCCTGGAGCTTAAATCACCATCTCTGTGCCATGGCTCTGAAAGCTGCAGCCCTAGCCTAGCCCGGGTCCCGATCGCCACATTAATGCGTTGGCCCGTCTGGCCATGATTAACTCAGCAGTCGCTGGGAAGTACATGGTTAATGAGACAGAGCCGCCCCCTGCCACGGAACCTGCCTTCTGGTGGGAGGGGGCATCTGATGGACGAGTGAACAAACAGGTTGCAGATAGTAACACAACAGAGCGGTGGGTTGGGGGTGGTCAGGGAAAGCTTCTCCGAAGAGGCGGCATCTGAGTGGAGACCTGGCCAGGAGGAGGATCCAGCCGGGCCAAGGCCTGGGGCACGGTGTTCCTGCCAGAGGGACAATGGGTCAAAAGGTCCTGCTGCGGGAATGAGACCGGCGCGTCTGAGGGACCAAAAGGAGGCTGGTGCTGAAGGAGCTTAATGAGCTAGAGGGAGGGTGACGAGACCGGAGAAGGCACACCATCCTCGCTCCTGGCCCGCCTGCTCCCAGGGCCCGGTACCACCTGCTCCCCAGCAGTTGTCCTCCAGGCGTCCCTTCCTGCCCCTGCGCGGCCCCTGCACAGCCCGTCCGTCACCAAACATGGTTCATTCCATCTCCGAGAAAGCTTTGCTCCATCTCCACCACTAAGCTTCAGCTCCCACCCAGCCCCATGTCCATCCGTGCTCCTCGGCCCGCCCACTCTCCATGGGCACCAGAGTGGTCTTTTATTTTTATTTGACTTTTATTTTGGCTTTTTAGGGCCACTCCTGCAGCATATGGAGGTTCCCAGGCTAGGGATCGAATTGGAGCTGTAGCTGCCGCCAAAGCCACAGCAACGTCAGATCCGAGCCGCCTCTAAGAACTATGCCGCAGCTCCAGGCAACACAGGATGTTTAACCCACTGAGTGAGGCCAGGGATCGAACCTGCATCCTTATGGATAATAGTCAGGTTCTTAACCTGCTGAGCCACAACAGGAGCTCCGCCTGCTCCACACCTTCCCAGTCTCTGTCCTGAACCAGTTGACCCTGACCTTCTCCCATCCTGCTCCAGATCTATTTCACTGGCTCACCTTCTGACCCCCCCAGACCTGCTGGTGAAGGAGGCTGCTCCCCTGCGCCAGCCCCAGCCCCAGCCCCAGCCCCAGGCTCTTTCTTGATTCCCATTTGTCCACACTTCTCCCACTGCAGTGGCCCATCTGGGAGACAAGTGCACCTAAGACAGCCAGACCCTGGGTCCAGTCCCAACGCTGGTCCAGGCGGAACAGTTCTAGGTGATACCCAGGTTCAAGGGTACGTTCGGGTAGCTCAGGTAGGGTGGATGGCAGGTGACTGGAGTTGCATGAAAGGGTCATACACGCTTCACAGAGGTCCCCACGGGTGCGGAGGGAGAGATGGGTTGGCAGCCATGCACGCAGTCTCCAGTGGGCACAGAGGGATGTTAGGTTTCATTCCGCCAGTGTTATACAGCACTTGCCCTGCGCCGGGCACTGCTCCAGACACAGGATGCTGCAGTGAAGAAAACAGATAAAAGTCCCTGCCCCGGCGAGGTGAGGCAAATAATAAGCTATACATATAATTTAAAATAGAGGATATCAGATATCTTGGAGATGAACCTGACTAGTATCCATGAGAATGTGGGTTGGATCCCTGGCCTTGCTCAGTGGGTTAAGGTTCCACAGTTGCCTCGAGCTGTGGTGTAGGTCACAGACGTGGCTCTGATCTGGCGTTGCTGTGACTGTGGTGTAGGCCAGCAGATGTGGCTCTGATTCACCAATTCAAACCCTAGCCTGGGGACTTCCATATGCCACTCCTATGGCCCTAAAAAGCAAAAAAAAAAAAAAAAAAGAAGAGGGTATCAAATGAAACCTATCTATGAAACAGAAACAGACTCACAGATGTAGAGAACAGCTTGTGGTTGTCAGGGGGGAGGGAGAGGAGGGAGAGAGATGGACGGGAAGAGTTTGGGGTTAGTAGATGCAAATTATTACATCTAGAATGGATAAGCAGGAATTCCCCCTGTGGCTCAGTGCTAACGAATCTGACTAGTATCCATGAGGATGAAGGTTCGATCCCTGGCCTCAGTCAGTGCGTTGACGATCTGGCCTTGCGGTGAGATGTGGTGTAGGTCACAGATGTGGCTCGGATCCCAAGTGGCTGTGGCTGTGGCTGTGGCGTAGGCTCCAGCTCTGATTTGACCCCTAGGCCTGGGAACCTTCCTAGGCTGTGGGTGTGGCCCTAAAAAGAAAAAATGAATAAATATATAAATAAATAAAATAGAATGGATAAACAGTGAGGTCCTAGTGTCCAGCACAGGGAACTATATCCAATCTCCTGGGATAAACCATAATGGAAAGGAATATTAAAAAAAAAAAAGGAATGTATATACGTGTATAACTAAGTCAGTTGGCTGTACAACAGAAATGAACACCACACTGTAAATCACCTGTACCTTAATTAAAATAAATAAGTAAATAATATAAAAAAATAAAATAGAGGACATCAGATGGTGTGTTGGTTTCCCAGAGCTGTTGTAACAAAGTCACACAAACTGAGTGGCTTAAAACAACAGAAATTTATTGTCCCATGGTTCCAGGTCAGAAGTCCAAGACTCCCTCTGGGATGTGTCGAGATCCCTCCCTGGCTCTCGTGAGCTCATGGGGCTTGCTGGCACCCTTCAGTATTTCTTGGCCGGTATCCTCGTGACTCCAGTCTCTGTCTTCTCTGGCCTGTGGCTTTCTCCATGTGACACCTGTGTAGCTGTCTTCAAATAGCTTTCTTCTTCTTCTTCTTTTTTTCTTTTTGCTTTTTTAGGGCCTCACCTGCAGCATATGGAGGTTCCCAGGCTAGGGGTCGAATCAGAGCTACAGCTGCCGCCCTGTGCCGCAGCCACAGCAATGCTAGAGCAAAGCCGCATCTGCAAACTACAGCACAGCTCATGGCAATGCCAGATCCTTAACCCACTGAGCGAAGCCAGGGATCGAACCCGCATCCTCATGGATACTAGTTGGGTTAGTTTCCACTGCGCCACAGCGGGAACGCCTGCTTTCTTCTAAAGACACCAGTCATATTGGATCAAGGCCCAGCACGTTCCAGTGTGACCTCACTTTATCAAGGTACCTCTGCAACGCAAACAAGGCCACATTCAAGGTCCTGGGGGTTAGGACTTCAACACATCCCTCTTGGCAGATATAATTCATAATGAGTGGAACAAGTGCTCTGGAGAAAAATAAAACAGGGGAGTTCCCGTTGGGGCTCAGCGGTTAACGAACCCGACTAGCATCCATGAGGACTCGGGTTCGATCTTAGGCCTTGCTCAGTGGGTTAAGGGTCTGGCATTGCCGTGAGCTGTGGTGTAGGTCGCAGACGTGGCTTGGATCCTGCATTGCTGTGGCTGTGGTGTAAGCTGGTGGCTACAACGCCGACTGGACCCCTAGCCTGGGATTCTCCATATGCTGCCGGTGTGGCCCTAAAAAAGAAAGAAAAAGGAAAATAAATCAAGGAAACGGGGAGGGTGCAAGGAGAGTGTGGGGTGAAGGTTGAAATGTTAAGGGGGTCCTTGGGAAAGTGATGTTTGAGATAAGACCAGAGTGAAAAGAACAATAGAGGCAGGTGGGGGAAAAGCCTTCGCAGCAGCAGGACAGCAAGAACCGGGAGACTGAGGAAGGAGCCCAGCCTTCCTGTTGTCGAGGAGCAGCGGCAGGGAGGCCCAGGGAGGAGCAGGGCCCTGAGGAGAGCGGAGGTCAGGACACCCCCAGGCTCCTGACCCTGACAGGGGGAAGGATAGAGAGGCTGCAGCCCACCAGGTCTTCCATGGGGACCCAGGACATGTACCCCTCTCGTACGTTTTCTCAGGAAACCACCCAAGAATGGGTTCTACTCAAGCGGAGAGCAGCCCATAAATGACGGTGCAGGCCGTGGGAGTGTCCCAGGAGAGCTCTCAGTTCCCAGCATCTGTTGACTGACTGCCTTTCTCATCCAAGAATCCTCAGATGGCCAGCCAGTGGCACAGCTTCCACTTTGATACTATCCTTGTCCCTGGCTGCCACCCTCCCCTGGCCCAGATTACAGCGAACTTTGCCGGAAGGTGTATTTTAGCAAAGGATCATGTTAAGGTTCTAAGCTGTGCAGGTGACGTGACTGAACATACTCGGTCCCTTGTAACAGGGAGGATCCCTAACGTTTTCTCTTTACTGTCCCCTCTGTGGTCCTCTCGCAGTCACCTCACCTTCAGCAGATCTTGCCTCCCCCAGGTGTCAGGTGGCTCTCACACAGGTGTCTGCAACCCGCACCTCTGCTGTCTCTGCAGGGGGAGATCCGGGGGCTCCAGCCTCACCCGCATTTCTCTGCGTGGGTCCCCCCACAACCCCAGCCCAGACTCCACATCCCTATGACAGCAATTCTTCATGCACAGTTAACGGCCCCTGTGAACGCTCCTGTTTTCATGACTTTGAACCCCTTCCTTGCAAAACAACCACCCGCCTAAAGGTAGATTTACCTCCTTCTTGTAGTGGCTGTCATGACAAGAGCCACCATGGTAGCTGGAAACTTCTCTGCCTGAGCCATCTGCTCAAATGTCAGCTCTGATAGGATAGGAATTTTTGCTGTTCCGTTCATTGCACGGAGAGGCCTAGGAGGAAATAGATTCTGGAATGAAAGGCTGAGTCCCTTAAATTTTTTCTTTGATCACGGGGTGGGGAGGAGGGAGAAACTGTAACTGCATCCTAGTCCCTTAGTTCTCCCCAGCGAAAGATGTGTTAGCACCCAGGAATGTGCTAGAACCTGCACGAGGCACCTTGGAGTCGGATCATATGATAAAAAAGCTGGCATGGATGGAAGCTTTAGAGAAATGACAGCAAAACTGAAGAGGGACAGTTGGCAGATACTGTCACGCTCATCTTTTGGATTTAGCAAGAATAGGTGGGTTTTTTTCTTCTTGGCTGCCCAGCCCGCAGCATATGGAGTTCCAGGGCTAGGGCTCAGATAGGAGTTGTAGTTGTCACCTAAGCTGCAGCTACAGCTACGCTGGATCGATCCTTGACCCACTGCGCCAGGCCAGGGATGGACTTTGTGTCCCAGCCCTCCCAAAGGGGCCACCAATTCCACTGCGCCACAGCAGGAACTCCGAGAAGGAGGTTTTGTGAGGAAATCGAATAACTCCGAAAGACTTTCAGTGCTGTCCGTCCTTTAGACATCACTCTTCATGCGCCTGCCAAAAAAAAAAAAAAAAAAACCCAAACAGAAAAATACATACATAAGCTTATTTTTTTCTTTTTTATGCAAGCGGAGTGGAGAGGGCAGGGCTGTGCGATGATTGGCTGAGCGCTGGAACCGGGCGCTCCAGCACCTGGGAGCATGCGCGGGCCAGGGGCTGCGGAAGCGGAAGTGGTGGGAGTAGAAGCAGTCGCTTCGGAGGCACAGGTGGCGGGCTAGGGAACATCGTGCTCCCTTGCTGGGTCCCGAATTTGAATGTACGTTTCCTTTTAAAATGTCTTTATCAGACGCCAAATGTTACAGGAATTGTAGGAGAATGAATTAAAAGTAGAAACAATATTCTGTCCTTTGTCATTTGCGAAAAATAACGAATATTTTGGAACCATTTGGTGGAAAGCAGGCGCTGACACTTCCCCTCGCCGAGTGGCTACAGCAGTGTTTCTTTCCTTCTTTCGTTTTTCTTCTTTTTACCGCTGCTGCACCTGCAGCGTATGCAATTTCCCCGGCTAGGGGTCCAATCGGAACTGCAGCTGAGGCCTAGCCGCAGCCACAGCAAGGTGGGATCCCAGCCGCGTCTGCGACCTCCACCACAGCCACGGCAACGCCGGATCCTTAACCCACTGAGCGAGGCCGGGGATCCAACCCGCATCCTCACCGACACTATGTCGGGTTCTTAACCCTCTGAGAGCCACAACGAGAACGCCTTTTTTTCTTTTGGCCATGTCTGTGGCATGTGGAAGTTCCCAGGCCAGGGATCGAATGTGCATTACAGCAGCAACACAGGCTGCTGCAGTGATAATGCCGGATCCTTAACCTGCTGCACCACAAAGGGACTCCAAGGCAGTGTTTCTTAAAGTGGGTTCCGTGGTCCCTTAGCCTCAAGGGACTATAATGCATGTTACTTGAAAATAGGGTTCTGTGGTCTAATACATTTGGGGAATATTGTGTTAGGCGAAGTTAAAGAGCTTTCTTTACTGCCGTTCTTGTAAGAGGCATGACCACGCCAATGTTATGATGAATCTAACAGGAGCCCAGAGCAGTTCCCAGCAGATCTGACCAAAGACCTCTTTTTTCCCCTCTCTTGCCTTCTCCTCCTCCTCTCCTCCTCCCCCCCTTCTTTCTCTTCTTTTTCTTTTAAAGGAGCATCCCATGGGACCACCATTCCAACCCATGTGCTTTGGGGAAACCTTTAAAACCTTCCCTTTGGAGGAGAAGAAAAACTTTGGAAAAAAAACATAGATCATTTCAGCTTGCACATTTTCCTTACTTTGTCAGAAAAACAGTATAAAATTAATTTTATTTCCAAGGACTGTAATGCCACATTACTAAATTTAAATTTACTTTTTTTCCCAAAGAGAGTTTTAAAAAACATATTTCGGAACTACTATGTATGTGAAACAAATCTCTGGTTGGAGCAATGGCCAAATATGTACAAGAATTTTCTACCGGATGCAAATGTGATTCCAGAATTTCAATTAGCCACAACAATTTTCCCCAAAGTTCACCACGCTCCGTGGTTCCTGCCACGCAATAATAGATCTTGGCTGGTTTCCTTTCAGCATGATTGTCAAGGAGGAAGCCCACTCCTTGAAGAGCTATTTTGTTTGCTTTGGTTTGATCAATCTTGGCAGTCGGTCAGCAACCTTGTTGCCTAAAGTGAACTACCGCAGAGACTGGAGTCAGTGGCCTGGGCTGTTGGCTGAGGAGCTGGGACCCAGGGCCAAGGTGCGGGAGCTCAAAGGCCTGATGGGTTGGCTCTGTGGGGAAGTTGGATGCATTGGTTGCGAGACTGGTAATGTTTTGTTAGACTAATCTGAACTTGCCTGGGTATGTTCTGATCTTGTCATATGCTCTGCACTTTAATTTCTGAGTTGTCACTCTGGCTGCTGTGGTTATGGCTGAGGGTAGTCATGTTGACTCTGTGACTAGATTAAAATAGTGGAACTTCAGAGATTCTTTTCTTTCTTTCTTGCTTGCTTGCTTGCTTGCTTGCTTTCTAATGGCCACACCTGTGGCATATGGATGTTCCAGGGCTAGGGGTCAAATCAGAGCTGCAGCTGCCAGCCTACATCACAGCCACACCGAATCCAAGCCGAATCTGTGACCCCTGCTTCAGCTTGTGGCAACGTGAGATCCTTAATTCACTGATTGAGGCCAGGGATCGAACCCGAATTCTCATGGACACTATGTCGGGTTCTTAACCTGCTGAGCAACAATGGGAGCTCCAAGATATTCTTAATGAAAGAAGCGGCAAAGTCACATTGTAAAGGGGCCTGTGAGTTCAGGGGATCCTTCTGAGTTTCTTTTGAAACAATCTACCACAGCTGCCAAAGATACTATCAGAGCTGGTCAAATACAGTGCCCACAAAGACCAGGCAGCGTGTCCTCTACGGGAGGGGCACTCAGCAACCTGAGATGACTGTTGCATGAGGGATTCAGGCCTGATTGTGTCAGATCTTCAGATTATTCAAGAGAAGATGAAAATCCATATTTTTACCTAAATTCTACTGATTTTTTTTGGTGCTTCTTTTAGGGCTACCTGTGCATCATATGAAATTTCCCAGGCTAGGAGTTGAATCAGAGAGCTACATCTGCTGGCCTGTGCCACAGCCATGGCAACAAACCCGCATCGTCATGGATACTAGTCGGATTCATTTCCACTGAGCCAAAAGGGGAACTCTCCTACTGACTTTAAAATGTATGCTCCATTAAAACATGGTGTAAGCCAATATCAACTTCCATTATGGCCTGAGCTGGCCCATGGGCTGCCTGTTTGTGACCACTGGTGGCTGACAAATCCCTGTCTCCAGCTTTAATTCTCTTCCAGTCACCAGAGCCACATGCAGAACTGCCTATCAGATGCCTCCTTCTGGATGTCCCAAGGCATCTCAATTTCTTTTTTTCTTTCTTTCTTTTTTTTCTTGTCTTTTTGCTTTTTCTAGGGGCCGCACCCACAGCATGTGGAGGTTCCCAGGCTAGGGGTCGAATCGGAGCTGTAGCCGATGGCCTACGCCACAGCCACAGCAATGTGGGATCTGAGCCGTGTCTACAGCCTACACCACAGCTCATGGCAACGCTGGATCCTTAACCCGCTGAACAAGGCCAGGGATCGAACCCGCAACCTCATGGTTCCTAGTCGGATTCGTTAACCACTGAGCCACGACGGGAACATCTCAATTTGCACTTGGCCAAAACTGAGCTTGTCATCTCTTCCATGCTTGCTCATCCTGGGTTCCTGTTCTCAGTGGTGATGAAGCCAGCTTCCCATCATCCAGGTCACCCTGGGGTGGGGATGTGGGGGGGTTCTCCTAGACTTCCTCTCAACCTCCAGCCTCTGTGCCCTCCTTTTTACTTCCTTGCCACTGGCCTCAGGCCCTTATCCTTTCTTACCTGGACCATTTCCATGGCCTCCTAACCGGTGTCCCAGCCTCCAGATCTTCTCTCTTCCCGTCCTTCCTCTGGAGCTGCGCTGTCCAGCACCATAGGTGCTAGCTGCCCGTGGCTATTTAAATTAATTAAAATTCAATAGAATTTTAAATTTCAGTTCTTTAGCCTTAGTAGCCACATTTCAAGTGCTCCGTAGCCATACGCGGCTGGTGGCTCCATACCAGACGGTGAGGGTGCAGAACATTTTCGTCCCTGAACAAAATTCTATCAGATGGTGTTGCCCTGTGACCTGTGTCGTTACTCCGTAAAACCTCCCTGGTTGTCCATTTCCCTCTGGATAAAGTCCACACTCCTTAACTGGTTTATGCCTCCACCCCGTCTAGGTGCACCTGTGCAGCTGCACCTCCCGTCTCGTCCCCATACGCACCCTCTGTTCCAGCCACCCCCCATAGTTCCCTGCCTACGTTGACTCTCTCCTGCCTTCACACCTGGACACCCTTGGTCTTGCTGCCTGGAGCCTCTTGTTTACCTGCGTAACCTCCGGCTCGGTTTGAATGTTGCTCTTTTTGGATTCTGTAGTGCCCACCCCAGGCCCCCGCGACCGCCTGCGTCACACTCAGATAGCACAGCTGTACAATAACACTCAGCACTCTGGTGACAATTTGTCAGTCTCTGAATCCAGCTGTGCTTCCTTCCTGTCTGCATTCCTCACATCTGGCCCTGTAGGTTGTCCCCCAGGGGCAGGGCTTGGGGGAGGGGTCAGGAGAGACTGGGGAACACCATCCTGAGAAGCACCCTGGAGTTAACAAGGGGCTTTTATCTGCAAGGACACACCTCACCCACCCTGGGCCGGGCAGGAGAAGGGTCTTATCAGCTCAACCAGCTGAGGAAGGATGGACCTCAGGGCTGGTTTGATGGAGGCTCAGCCTGTTAAAGCCTGGGGACTTTAGAGCTCCTGTGGTGGCGCAGCGGTTAAGGAATCCGACTAGAAACCATGAGGATGCTGGTTTGATCCCTGGCCTTGCTCAGTGGGTTAATGATCCGTCGTTGCGGTGAGTTGTGGATGCGGCATAGGCTGGTGGCTACAGCTCGGATTCAACCCGTAGCCATGCCGCGGATGCAGCCCGAAAAAGCGCACGGGGAAAAAAAAAAAAAAAGCCTGGGGACTCTGTGGTCTCTCTCCAAGCGAATGTGGTGCAGCATGTAACCTGAGAGCGTGCCCCCGTGTGGCCTAAGAAGTTACAACAGCTCTGAGGGCTGGGGCTTCCTTGACCAGGTCCTGGAAGAGAGGGCGTTTTTTTTTGTTTGTGCGTTTGTTTTGTTTTTTGGTGGGGGAGAGCGAGGAAGTGACTTTCCAAGAAGCCCAGCAAAACTCTCCTCATCCCATGTTCCCCTTATCATGTTATCCCCACACACCCCAGCCTGCGCCTTATTTATGCAGTGGTGGGAGTTGGGGAGGGCCGTCTCTCTCAGCTTAAACTACCCCGTTTAAGCTCCCAAGGCGCCCTGGAAGTGTGCTAGGGGAGTTGAAAGACCCCTCATTTCTCCACAGGGAAGCTCTGAATTTAAGAAGCTAATCCAGGCCAGAGCCTTCTCTTCTGCTTCTAGTAGGCCTTGGGGGACCAGGAAGACATGAAGGATTCTGGATAGAATAATGGGGACCCGATGACCTTGGAGCAGGACAAGTGCCTTGCAAATGTGGAAATGCTCTTCCTCTGAATTTCATTCGTTTGAACTTCCTGTCCCTTGGGAGAGGCTGTGATGTTCTCCTAAGCCAGCGCCGCCGGGGAAGGCACTGGTGGGTATCTGGCTCCCTCTAGTGGGAGTCCTGAGCAAGCGCACTGAGGATTTCCAGCTGCATCCCGCCTCCTGCAAGTCGCCCCCGCCCAGTCCACCGCCCCCGTCCCCCACTGAAGCTGGGGGTGCTATTTAGGGCTGAAGAACCCCCACCACAGGTCTTAGGAAGGCACAGGGGGGAGGATCTTGAGCGAAGGGGCAGATGCCAGACGGAGAGGGAGGGAGGGAGGGAGGGAGAGCTGGGAGGGGGGCTGGGGGGACTCTGCGCGGGTAAGTCCCTTCCTTGGAAAGGCCCGTGTTTTTTAGGTACATTCCTTAGTGAGCTGAGAGGGAAGGTCCAAGTCAGTTGGAGAGTTATGTAAACACTTCAGTAAAGCAATTAGCATGTGGCGTAAATGTGCCTTTGGGGAGATTTAAGGAACGGCGCATTAGGAACGGCCAAACAGCTGTGCTCCGGCAGGACTGGGAAGGCGGAGCTGCGGCGGGGCGGTCTTCCTGCTGCGGTCAGGGTTGTTGTAAGGTGGTTGTGGGGTCTGGTCTCTGTGTCCCAGGGTCCGCTCATGATGGTCCTGGGCCCCGGATGGTAGTTGTGATGGTGGTGGTAGCATCAGCCTCAGTGTTCTTGATCTGCGGATGGTGACACGGTGGTATTTTGGTGTCCTTGGTCTCCGTAATTCCACTGGAAGCCTCCTACTTCCTGCTTCTCCAGCTGCCACCTGTTGCCTCCACCTATGTTTTTTTTTTTCTTTTTTCTTTTTAGGATTGCAGGTGTGACATAAGGAAGTTCCCAGGCTAGGGGTCAAATCAGAGCCACAGCTGCCAGCCACAACAACAGTAACGGCACAGCCACAGCAACTCGAGATGCGAGCCGTGTCTGCGAACTAAACCACGGCTCATGGCTGCACAGGATCCTTAACCCACTGAGTGGGGCCAGGGATCAAACCCACATCCTCCCGGACACTATGTTGTGTCCTTAACCTGCTCAGCCACAATGGAAACTCCTCCCTCCCCCGGGAGGGGCTGTTTTGAATAAAGTCTCTTCAAGGTCAAGGACTAAAACTCTCCAGGGGAATTTTGGGCATCAGCTATTGGAAGGGGAATTATTTTTTTGACATTCGTTGCCCTGAAATCATACATATAAGCCACCTGAGGCAAGACCCTTAGGTGTCATAGGACTTGGCTGTTTAAAACGTGGTCCCACGATCTTTGACGCTCCTCCCGTTGAAGTGGGAGCTGTGTCCATTCCCTGATACTGGGCAGGTTTGGGACGGCTTCATCACTAAGGCACAGTGGACAGAATGCTACGTGCTGTCTAGAGTTAGGTCATAAAGCCAAGCCTGGGTCTCTGGGAACGCTGCTTTCCCTGTGTCCCGGTTGTCATGCTGTGAGAAGCTATGCGAAGAGGGCCTCGTACATCCTCTGTTTGACCGTGCTAGCCAAGGCCAGCTTTTGAGTCACAGGGTCCAGATATGTGAGGAAAGAAGCTGGAGCAATGATGCTTCCTGCCCTAGACGTCTTGGCGGCTCTAGTCCTTCCCCCGCCCCCTGAGGGCCCAGCCCCCATCCCTGGCAAGACCCCCACCCACGGACTCTGTGAACACAATAAACCAGGTGCTGCTTATGCTACAGAAGGTTGAAACACTGTGGCCGCTGCCTGCAGCCTGGGGTCACTGCCCACGCGAGGGCTCTTCTTCCGTGGGCTGCCTGCCACGTCCCACCCTCAGTGGGTTGCTGGGAGAACGGGGGATGAGGCCTCAACAGAGTCACAAAGCCCAAGTGCCCTTTGTGAGATCTGCCCACTGACTGTCCCAACCTGTCACCCAGACCTCGGGGATCTGGGCTCCGAGCCCAGGCAGGCCTGCTAAGGTATTTCCCGCAGATGCGTGTCTCTCCCGCTAAGAGCGATAGCAAGTCTGCATTTGGTTCAGCGGTGAAAGATTCTCTTTTTTTTTTTTTTTGGCTTTTTTTATGTGTGTGTGTGTATCTTTTTAAGACCGCACCCAAGGCACGTGGAGTTTCCCAGGCTAGCGGCTGAATTGGAGCTGTAGCTGCCGGCCTACACCACAATCACAGCAACACCAGATCTGAGCCGCGTCTGCAACCTACACCACAGCTCACGGCAATGCCGGATCCTTAACCCACTGAGCGAGGCCAGGGATCGAACCCGCCTCCTCATGGATGCTAGTCGGATTCATTACTGCTGAGCCATGATGGGAACTCCATGATCCTTTCTCTTCTGTCAGGGGAACAGACGGACCTGGATTTGAGTACGGGCTCCACCACTTACTGCCTCTGAGCCTTTCTGGTAGGTTTTGTCATGTCCCTGAGCCTCAACTTCCCTGTCGGTGACACAGGGCCAGGGTGCGGTTCCCCGGCAGGGTCACTGCGAGGGTGAGGGAATGCATGAAAAGCCTCACTGCGAAGAGCCATTCCTCTACCAGGAACCCAGTCTCGGGGGAGACTGCTTGGTTGAACCCAGCGCCCAGGGACAAGAGGCAACGGCTTTTCAATGGAGTTCCCGGGTTCACTGGTACGCAACAGGCTATACATTCGCCATGCATCAGAGACTCGGAATAGCAGTGACTGCAACAGATGGAACCGGTTTTCTGCCCCGTCCCGTCCTGGCAGGAGCACTCCAGGCCTGGCACAGGAGAGTCTGTCCTTGGACCACCCCGGTCTCTCTCCCAGAGGACTCTGCCCTACCCGAGTGTCGGTCAGGGCGCTGCCCTTGACGTTGGCCAACAGTCACATGAAATACACTTTCCTTTTTGCTGCAAAAGGAGCTTTTCAGGACATAGTCATTGGGTCCCCTCACTCGGCGTTCCCTCTACCAAGGACCACGTGAGCAGTTTCCACTAGAGTTTATTGTAAGGGGAAAACTCGGTTCGCGCAGAGAACAGAGGCTGCTTCCTGCAGATAGTCACAGATCAGATTTCCTTTTCCGCCCTGACTGCCTGGAGGCTTAATCACAGCATCTGTGGCTGCTGGGTCAGCCTCGTACAATCTCTGCTTCCTGTGCGCCCAGCATTTCAGTCCTCTGTGCTGGTCTTACTGTTAACGTCTTTAATACAGGTTGCCTCTCATATTCTCTTTAGAAAGACGCAGGATCTCTAATGGTAAAAGAGAAAACTAGGGCCTCTTAGTCAGGAAGAAAACCAAACTGGTGGCCGCGAGGGGCAGTCCCCTTGTTGTACCCGTGTGGTGGTGTTGACTCGAGTTTCCCAGCCCCTGAGGCGGAAAGAGGGTGTTCATAAGGCTGTCCTCAGAAAGAAGGAAGCAGGTGGAGTTCCCGCTGTGGCGCAGCAGGATGGGGGACGTTCCTGCAGTGCCAGGATGCGGGTTTGATCCCGGCCTGGCACAGTGGGTTAAAGATCCAGAGTTGCTGCAACTGCGGCATAGGTCACAACTGCGGCTTGGATCTGATCCTTGGTCTGGGAAGTGCATATGCCGTGGGGTGGCCAAAAATGAAAAGAAAAAGAGAAAGAGAAAAAAGAAAGAAAGAAAGAAAGAAAGGAGGAAAGAAAGAAAGAGGCAAAGCAGTGTTTCTAGAGAAGCAAAGCAGGGAGCCCTTAGCTGATGGGAGAGGCCCCTGTAATGATTCAGGAGTCTGACAGGAACCTGGGCACGGATCTCAGTTCCACCACTTAGAAGCTGTGTGGCCCTGAGTGAGTCATTTAACCTTTTTGTTCCTCAGCATAGTAGTAATAACTGCTGGCTTGTGGCTGCACTGCTTAGATCTCTGCTCCTTTTTTTTTTTTTTTTTGGCTACCCTGCAGCGTATGGAGTTCTTGGACCAGGGATCAGATCTGAGCTGCAGTTGTGACCTATACCACAGCTATAGCAATGCCAGATCCAAGCCGTGTCAGCTATGCCACAGCTCAAGGCAATGCCAGATCCTTAATTCACTGAGTGAGGCCAGGGATCGAACCCGCATCCTTATGGATACTAGTTGGAGTCATTTCCATTGTGCCACAATGGGAAGTCCTAGATATCTAGTTTTATGAGCAGTTCTCTTTTGTTCCGACTATCTGCCCCTTGTAGCAAAACTCCTGTATGTCCTAGGTCCCCCTATGCCTCCTTGGAGCGGTTTTCTCAGGCTTACTTGAGATGCTGCCTTCTGGGCTTCAGTCCTCAGTTTTGTCCACTGAATACAACATAACTCTTGGTGTTCCTGTTGTGGCACAGCGGAAACGAATCCACCTAGTGTCCGTGAGGATGAGGGTTTGATCCCTGGCTTAACTCAGTGGGTCGGGGATCTCGCGTTGCTGTGAGTTGTGGTGTAGGTCGCATATGTGGCTTGGATCCTGAGTTTCTGTGGCTGTGGTGTAGGCCAGCAGCTGCAGCTCCAATTTGACCCCTAGCCTGGGAATTTCCATATCTTCCATATGCCGCAGGTGTGGCCCTAAAAAGCAAAAAAAGAAAAAACCCAAAAATCTTTTAGGTTGTGCATTATATATATATATATATATATATATATATATTTTTTTTTTTTTTTTGTCTTTTTGTCTTTTTAGCACTGTACCCACAGTGGGAAAGCCTATATTTTGGTCGGCAGCAGCAAGATGAAGCAGGTCAGGTGTGCAATTGTCAGCACAGTAGACTGACACACGCATGCTGGGAAGGTGGTTAGACACTGTAATAGGGTCTTTTCTCTGCAGTTATCCCTCTGGGCCCCTATGAAACTGAGCAGGGCCCTGTGGGCCTCCTGAGCACAAAAGCCTTTCTGTGTCCCCCGTTTCTTGTGTTTAGGAAATGGGCCTCATTCAGCCTCCATGGTCTTCCCAGAGTTGCAAGGGGCAGGTTCAGACAGTTGCTGGTCAGGGAAGGGAGGGGATGCAGAGACCAGCGAGGAAGAGGCGACAAACAATAGCGCATGCTTCCCATTGTGGGTCAGTGGTTAATGGACCCGACTAACATCCATGAGTATGCGAGTTCAATCCCTGGCCTCGCTCAGTGGGTTAAGGATCCGGCGTTGCCCTGAGCTGTGGTGTAGGTCTCAGACACAGCTCAGATCTTTCATTGCTGTGGCTGTGGTGTAGGCTGGCAGCTGTAGCTCCAGTTCGACCACTAGCCTGGGAACTTCCATATGCTGAGGGTGTGGCCCTAAAAAGACGAAAGGAAGAAAGAAAGAAAGAAAGAAAGAGAAAGAAAGAAAGAGAGGAAGAAAGAAAGAAAAGAAAAATAAAGAAAGAAACAATAGCACAGCCTGGGGCCGGATCCTGGTTCCCCCGGAGGGACACGCGTAACGATGCAGCCATCTTATACACCTAGAGAAAAGTAACATCCCTTGTCTCCTTGTAGAAATGGACAGCTTAAAAATGGATAGTTTAAAACTGAACAGCTTGGAGCCCTTGGGCTTCTCCTTTGTTTGCACCCCACACACAGTCAACTGAAGCTTAGGCACCCCGAGCACAACTGCCTGTGGGCTAAAGATTATAAGCACAGGATGTTTTTCAAGAACTTCACTAGTTTGTCCTAATCTCTGATTAATATGTGCTTTTCCCAAGTACTGTTATTTTAGGAAAAATCAAGGGATCTCGCCAAGATCTCCTGACCAGCTTCAACAGCTAAGAAAGGAGAATGCGTGTTTGCCCCAACCCTAATTCTTAACCTCGTTTTTCTCCTTTTAGACTGTAAAACTCCCTACAACCTTTCCCCAAAGGAGGGTACAGCCTCTAAGGCACTAGCCTTCCGTGGCCTCCTTTGCCTGACAAAGCTAATTTTTTTTTCTCCTTCTCCCAAAACTCTGTGTCCATGTTTCTATCCAGCACTGGTGGGACCGAGGACGAGTTTTGGCGACACCTACAAGGCCCTGCTCCATCACACTTAAACCTCTGCAATGCAAGTTTCCACCCCTAGATGGCGCCACAGGACCATAGCCCTTCTCACCACTCAGGCCATTCTTGGGAGAAGACGCATTTTGTGTTTTGGAGGTGATGGAAGAGAGAAACCCTTTAAACTGAGAAGTGAAACTCTGCCGACACTTAAAACAGGCACTTAGTTGCTAATTCCAGCAGCTTGCTCCTCTGAGCACGAACTATGGTTCATAGTGTCTGCAGGACTTTGGGCCGGTGCATATGCGAAGATGCCCAGCTGTGAGGGCTTGGGGGATAACTAAATGATTTTATTACACATAAAGTGCCTGGAGCAGTGTCTGGCACATATTAAGTGCTCAATAAAATTTGCCCTTCTCTTACTTTTCAATTTGCCTTGCAAAGACCTGTCACTTCCGCCAAGGGCAGGGACCCTGTCTTGCTGTTCACTTCTGTACCCCAAGTGCCCGGCACAGAGCAGTGCTTAGTAAGCTATTTCTACCTCCACCTGTCCCTGTCTCACAGAGGACGGAGCTGCTGTGTTCCATGTGGCTTGAGAGAAGAACAGGCAGGGACTTCTGGGCAGCTAGGTGGACGGTGGCTGGTTGAGCTGTCTAAGCGTGGGCTGGGCTTCCTGGTGAGAGAGTGAGCTCCTGGGCCCTGGCGGTATGCAAGCAGAGGGCACCTGCTACACAGGATGCTGCTGCAGAGGGGACCCTGGCTGAAGGCTGGACTGGGCAGCTCTGCCTGGTGGTTGCATTTCTAGGCGAAATGCTGGTTAACTGTTGCTGGAGCCCTCCTTTCCCTAAGGTGGTGGGACAGACCGGAAGGGCCGGGAAGGTCCGAGGGGACTGGGAGGGTCCAGGGAGAGGGGAGAGAAGGCGAGGGGCAGTGCCACGTCTTTGTGCTCCCTGCAGGTTCCAGGAACCCACAAGTTCAAGGGTGGGTGGGCTGTGGGTGTCTGTGGGTGGACCCCCCCATCCTGGCTGGGCTGCTCCCAGCTTCTGGGGTGAAAGTTGCAGCCTTGACCCCTGAACTCTAACACCGCCTATCCCCCCGCCCTCTTCTGATGGTCGCTGTCTTGGTTTGTGGAATAGAGCCTCCACCCACCTGGTTGCCCAAACCTGACATTGCGCATAACACCTAATGCCCCTTTATCACCCTCCGCACTCTGGCCCCAGGTCTGCTGGGGAGACTGGACGGACATAACGGGAATACCAATAGAGTGTTAGGGCCAGTTGTCCTGCTTTGGCCCTTGCTCTGCAGACTCTCCTAAGCTCCTAATATGTCCTCAAGTCAGATGACGCTGTCTCCCTGGTCACCAGTCTCCTGTTTCTTCCTGTGCCTCTCACAGCAAAGCCAAGTCCCGACAAGGGGCCCCAAGTGACCCAGCCTCTGGGGCCTCTTGGGCCTCTTGGGCCTCACCCATCTCTGGGCACCCTGGCCTCCCGCCTCTCCTCGCACACAGCCTTGCTCCCACCTCAGCCCTCTGCCCTTGACCCGTCCTCGGCCAGATAGCCGTGTGGCTGGCTCTCCCGCCTCATTCAAGACTTCACTACACATGGCTTCTTGATGCAAACTTTCCTGACCCCTCCCCCCTTTTTTTGTCTTTTCCAGGGCTGCACTCGCGGCATATGGAGGTTCCCAGGCTAGGGGTCCAGTCGGAGCTGGAGCCACCGGCCTTCGCCACAGCCACAGCAACGTGGGATTCGAGCCATATCTGCAACCTACACCACAGCTCACAGCAACGCCGGGTCCTTAACCCACCAAGCAAGGCCAAGGATCGAACCTGCAACCTCATGGTTCCTAGTTGGACTCATTAACCACTGAGCCACGATGGGAACTCCTGACCTCCTTTTTTAAATTTATCATCCTTCCTCCTTGTCACCCTCATTCTCCTTTTCTCTTATTTGTCTCCACAGCAACTACCATCTAACATACTATGGGACTGACTACATAATTTGCAGACACAAGGCAAAATGAACACGAGGGCACTTTGTTAAAAATTACTGAGATTTTGGATGGAGTTCCCTGGTGGCTCGGGGGGTTAAGGGTCTAGTGTTGTCACTGCTGTGGCTCAGGTCACTGCTCTGTCATGAGTTCTGTCCCTGTCCCAGGAACTTCTGTGTGTCATGGGTGTGGCCAAAAAATTATTATTTTTTCTTTTTATGGCTCCACTTGTGGCATATAGCAGTTTTCAGACGAGGGGTTGAGTCAGAGCTGCAGCTGCTGGGCTACGCCACAGCCACAGCAATGTGGGATCTGAGCCGCCTCTTCAAACTGTGCCACAGCTTATGGCAACACCAGGTCCTTAACCCACTGAGCGAGGCCAGAGACTGAACCTGCATCCTCACGGATACTAGTCTGGTTCTTCACCTGCTGAGCCACAACGGGAGCTCCCCCCCCAATTATTGAGATTTCCGAGACAACGACGGCGGAGCGTTTGACCAAGCCCCGGGTGACTGTGCAGGTCTCACACCTATGAAGTGGCCACAACAATGTCGTACAGATTTGTTTACTGTCATTTCCCCCCGGTAGAGGGTCTTGGCCTTGCCTAAGGTGGTACCGCAGTGTCTAGAATGCGGTAGGTGCTCAGTAGGTGTTTAGTAAATGAATGAAAAGTGTCACATTCGGGCTCAGCACAGAGAAGAGGCCCCTCACCCGGCCGCACTGAGGAGGTGCACTGGAGCCAGATCTGGGGAGGCCCGCAGGCAGGAGCCAGGTCACAAAGGGCCTTGCGTGACACCTGGCATTACCTTGTGTGGTGAGTGTTGGACGTGCCTCTGTTCCGATCTATCTCATTGAACCTGGGCAGGTTGCTTAACCTCTCTGACCTCCAGTCTCCTCCTCCCGTTATTGTAGGAATAAAATAGGGTATAATATAGCATAGAGAATACGGTTTAGGGAGTAGTGATAATAGTAGAGGGTGTTTGGGAGTTTCCATGGTGGCTCAGTGGATTAAGAACCTGACTAGTATCCACGAGGATACGGTTTCGATCCCTGGCCTCACTCAGTGGGTTGGGGATCTGGTGCTGCCGTGAGCTGCGGTGTAGTTCGCAGACACGGCTCGGATCTGGCAATGCTTCTCGCTGCGGCTGTGGCGTAGGCTGGCGGCTGCAGCTCGGATTCGACCCATAGCCTGGGAACTTCCATATGCTGAAGGTGTGGCTGTGAAAAAAAAAAAAAGGTGTGTTTGGTGTCTGGGCTGGCAAGAGTGTGAATGTCTGTGCAGGAAAGATTTGGGGAGCGGGTCGGGGGCCGACAGTGGGTGGAGCAGGCTCAGTGCAGTCTCACCAGACTGGAGGGGCCCCTTCAGAGGGAGCGGTTCAGGGGACTGGCACCAGCAACTGAAGGAACCCTGGTCTTTGAAAGCCTCTGAGATTCTGGACCTAAGCAGTGTACCTCAAGGCCTAGGGAGCATGGTAGTCAGAGACAGAAGCATCCCCCCATTTTTCCCCCTCGGCACCCTGCTGCAGACCACAGCGCACGTAAGCTCGGAGGTCTGAAGCCCCTGCAGGCTTCGGGCAGAGGACGGCGAGCTCTCCCGAGTGGCGCTCTTGTGGACGACTCTGGCCACGGAGGCCGGGATCCTTGACCCGATCCTGTCTGCGGGCAAAGCTGCAGCCCTGGGGGCCCTGGAAGTCACTGGGGTGGGGCTGGGGCGGGCACGCTGATTTGGGCACTGATGTCAAAGTGGCCAGCCATCACCCCCAGCCCAGCTGGGTTTGCACTCACAAGAGGGCTGTTAACACTCTGTGCCCTCAGGGTGTTCTCAGGAGGGCTCTGATGGGGACGAGGCCCAGAGGAGGGAGGCTGAGTGGGTAATGACAAGTACAAGGACAGGAAGGGACTCCAGCAGCCGGAGAGGGGCCTAGCACTGTAATGGGGCCCCTGCCACCCAGCGACGCATCCACGGGCTCTCCAGAGCTTGCGAGTGCCCTCCTCCAGCTGGTGTCTGCGGCGGATCTCTCTCAGGTCCCCCGGCCTACAAGCCCAAGACCGGTCCTCCAGCTGCCCTCTCAGACCTGTCCCCCGCCCGCGGACCTGGCCATTGTCTGCCCTGGGCCAGAGATCCGGGAGCCCCATTCCATTCTCCCTTCTCCAGCCCAGGCCTGGTCCATCACCAGGAGGGTGGACCCGCGCTCCGGCTGGCCGTCAGCCTCCCTGCATGTTTGCGCTCATGCGGCCCCAGCCCCGCGCTTTCCTCTTCTCTCCTCCTGGCTCGCCCGCCCCCTCCGACTTGGCCCTGGCGGCTCAAGAAGTTCCGAGAAGTGTGGGTCCTTGGTGTTCCTGGGGCACGCTGGACTCGCTTTCCGGCCCGGGGCCTGCCTGTCCCCAGATGACCAGCTGGGGGCGCTCCTGCGCCACGGAACCTCTTCATCCCGGCTCCAAGTGGGGGCGGGGAATCGCTGGAGTCTCAGTCCGCCGGCAGGGCTGGCCCAGCCGGTCTGGTTGGGTTGGGTGTGGACGGTGGGGGTGGAAGTGAGCGCGGGGACGAGGTGCGTGGGTGCGTCCTGTGGTGGAGGGGCTGCTGGAGCTGGGTTTGCTTGGGGCTCAGAGTGTGAGTGTGTGTGTGTGTGTGTGTCCTGGGGCAGGGAGGGCGGATCACAGGCCTAGGCATACGTAGCCTTCCTGGTGGCTGTGGAGGTGCCCTGGCTGCTCCCCAAGCCTGTGGCGTAGGCCGGCAACTCCAGCTCTGATTTGATCCCTAGCCTCCATATGCAGCCTTAAAAAGACAATCAAAACCAAACAAATCAAACAAACAAACAAACAAACAAAAACAGAAACAAAAACAAGCAGCAGGACAGGGGAGCTGGACAAGCCATCGGGGACAGAGCCCAGTGGCTTGGGTATCTGAGAAGGGGCCCTTCTTGGAGGACACGGGTGCTGCTGCTGGGCTGGTGCTTGACGGCCAGATTTGCTTCCTATCTGGAAGCGGGTGCGGCCCAGGTCAGCGGGCAGCTGCTCTGGCGTGGCCCGGGCAAGGGTGGGCGGAGAGAGGCGGGGGGTCCAGGTGCAAGGGGGGGGGGGGTGGGCTGACCCTCTGTGGGTGTCCTCGCTGCTAGTGGCCATTGGGGCCACGAATTCCAAAGGCAGCAGAGGAGCTTTGGGAGATGCTGGGCAGCCTGGACCCCTGGAGCAGGGAGGGCTGGGTCCCTCTGCCCAGCCTGGAGGCTGGGGTGGAGGGGCAGGGTCCGAGCCAGGGAGATCGGCAGGGGAGTGAGCGCCGGAGTCGGGACCAGGCTGGTGCCTGGAGGAGCGGAGAGGAGGAAAAGCTCCTCCTCCCCTTGGATTGTGGGAATTCTGGGACTCAGGCTGGATGACTGCCAGAATTTCCAGGCCTTACCAGTCCCTGAGTCCCCTGCCTCTCCCTAGCTCCCAGGGCCTCTAGATGCCCCACACGCTTGTCCAGGCTTCTGAGGCCAGCCCTGGGCTGGTTGAAGCCTGAAGCGGGACAGGGAATTTTGTGTGTGTGTGTGTGTGTTTAGGGCCGCACCCGTAGCGTATGGAGGTTCCCAGGCTAGGGGTCACACCGGAGCTGCAGCTGCCGGCCTACACCACAGCCACAGCAACCCGGAATCTGAGCCGCATCTGTGACCTACACCATAGCTCACGGCAACACTGGAACCTTAACCTACTGGGTGAGGCCAGGGATTGAACCTGCATCCTCGTGGATCCTAGTCTGGTTCGTTACAGCTGAGCCCCGACGGGAACTCCGGAACAAGGGAGCTTACAGCCTAACCCTACAAATATGTGATGAGCTGGGACCTCTCAGGGTCTCCTTTGCTCACTACCATAGGGGGTGTGGGGCCCCAGCTCCTGACAGTCACATCCAGGGCCGGATCTTGGGACAGCGAGTGGCAGGCTGAGGAAAGACCCACTCGGGATCGTCCTGCCTCCGTGGGAGCAGAGTTGAGTGGCTGAGAGATGGCTGTGCGGGAGTTTGGGGTGCTTGGACCTGCCTGAGAGGAGTCCTGGGGAGCCTTGTGACAGAAACTGCAGCATGAAGGCCTCGGGCTAGAGCTGCTGCAGCTACTGCGGGGGCTGGGAGGACAGGACAGGACGGCAGAGGAGGAGGAGGGTGCTGAGCTCGCTTGTTTCCTCGCTGGGCAGGTCCCGGCCTGCTGGGAATGCGGCAGGGGCCTGGGGGAGGGAAGCAGCGGGGGCTGACACCCGCCAGGCTGCCCTGCTGCCTCTTTCCAGGCTGCAGAGGGAGAGCCTCAAACTCAGCCTGCTGCTGGGTAGACCCAGGGGTAGGGGTGCTGACAGGGGCTGCTGGGGCTGCTGGCCCAGGTCCCAGGGGCCCGGGTTTGACTCCTTCCTCTGAGGTGCAGGTCTGGGGCAGAGGAGTGGGCTGGGGGCTGTGCTGCTGTGACTTGCGGTGCTGGGCGGGCGCAGTGGGCGTCTGGACTGCTGGGAGGACCCCCGCCCCTGCTGGGAAGACGGCCTGGGCAGGCCCAGAGCCTGGGGACCTCCATCCTCCATGCAAGTCCTAACATGGGGCCACTGAGTGCAGCGGCCAGTGGTGCTGGCGTGGGGGGGCACGTCCTGTCCCCAGCCCCTCCGCTTCTACCTCGACTCCCAGCCTGGGCATGTGGGAGCTGACCCATTACTCTGCTTGCCGCCCCCCACTGCCGCCACCCCTTTTTTTGTCTTTTTAGGGCCACACCTGCGGCATATGGATGTTCTCAGGCTAGGGGTGGAATCGGAGCTGCGGCTTCTGGCCTAAACCACAGCCACAGCAACGCCAGTTCTGAGCCACATCTGTGACCTAGCTTGTGGCAACGCCAGGTCCTTAACCAAATGAACGAGTCCGGGGATCGAACCTGCAGTGTCATGGATACTAGTTGGGTTCGTAGCCTGCTGAGCCACAGTGGGAACTCTGGATGGCTTTAGGGTTGGGTTTTGAGGCTGGGGTGAGGTCTGGGCTCAGGGAAGCCCCCAGGTTTGGCGTGAAGTTGATTCAGGGCAGAGGGGGTGCAGATTTGGGCCTGGGGTTGGAGTCAGCCCAGAGTTGGGTTCAGCGCTGGCACTGGGGTGGGGGTGGGGCAGGGCCAGGTTAGCGTCTTGCACAGTTTGGGGTTAGGTCGGGTCAGGGGTCGGAGGTTTCCATATGAGGGTCACAGCCGGTTGAGGCTTTGGGGGACCCGGTTGTCTGCCCTGTGCTGTCCTGCGGGGCCTGTCCTCTCCCTTCTCGTGGGCTGCTCTCCGCTGAGGCCTCGGTTAGCGACCAAGTCCTCCGGCCCCTGGTGGTGGCGGGACCCCCTCCGCCCTCTGCACCCAGGCCGGGCCCAGGGAGGAGGTTTCCCGCTACTGACCCCCAGATGCTCCCAGGCCTGGGCGTCCGCTGAAGCAGGGACCCCAAGTCACCCGGGCCTGGGCCTGGGCCTGGGCTGTGGGGCTCCCCCTGGGCTGTGGTGGCAGTCCCCCCGCCCCCTGCTGGCTCCCTGCTCCTGCCTGGCCTCCTCCCTGACTCTGCTCGCTTGCCCGGGAGCCTCCTTTGCGCCTCCGCTGGTCTGGGTGGTGGTGGGGGGTCTCAGCTGGGTGAGCCCTGGCCCCTCCGCCGGCCACCCCGACTCAGGCAGGGCAACCACCCACCGCTCCCCTGGCCTTAACCAGAGCGGTAACCAGAAGGCCTGGCCTTCTCACCTCGTCGCAATTCCCCCACATCTCAGGGCCGGCCTTGGGTCCGGGACTCAGGGCTGCACCCACAGAATGTCCCCGGCCCGGACTGACCGGGGCCCGGGGCCCTCGGGGAGCCTCTTCCTTCTCCTCCACGACCCTCCCTCTTAGTCCCCTTGCCCCCCAAGGTGCCTCCTGGGCCCCAGGCCTGTGGCTCTGTTCTCCGGGCTGAGTGGTCCGGGGGCCCAGGGGTGGGCTGGTCAGAGTTTTCTGGGTCAGAAAACTCTGAGCCTCCCCGAGCCCAGCTCCTGTCTCCTAGCCGGCCGCCCCCAGGCACGCCCCTAACCCCAACCCCAGCCTTCCTCCCTCCCTTGCTGGTGCAGGGGGCACAGCAGATCCCTTGGGGTGGGTGGGCCTGGTCTGAGAGGCGTGGGGGCACCTGGCTGGGTGTGTCTGTGTGTGACTCAGCCTGGATGCCGAGGCCCTGAGCTGGTGGCTTTGTTCTCCCACTGGCTGGGTAGGGTGCCTGCCACAGCCCTGAGTCACCAGGGTGTGGCCCCGCGGGCCTGGCGGCGCGTGTGTGTACACACACACACACACGCACACACACACACACACACACACACACAGGGCTGTGTGCAGACAGGACATGGCGGGCTGGGGGCAGAGGGGGCTGCCTGGCGTGGGTCCTGCCCTTGGTGGTGTTATGAGCCCCTCTCAAGGTGATCCCCGGTGACCGGGGGCCCTGTGGCCCTGGAGCTCCCCCTGCTTAGGGCCTGGAGGGGCTGGAATGGGGTTTGGCACCTACAGACACAGCGGGAGACCCTGCATCACACCACCCTCCCCCAGCTGCCCAGTAAAGGCCATTTGCAGGCCATGATGTGCTCCTAGCCCAACTGTCCACCCAGCAGACCCTTGAATCACCTCCAGGCAGAAGAGACCGTCTCTCCCACTTTGCAGAGAAGAAACCGGGATGGAGGTTAGGGAGGCTTATAGTTGTCCAAAGTCGCACAGCTAGCGAGTGGCCAGCCGGCCTTAGGCCCTCATCGGGCCTTCACTTCGGCCTGCCGGGTGCCAGGTGTGGGGTGTCAGTGATGGTGGCCTGGCCCTGGGCTCTGCTGCCGTCCAGCCCGTCACTGGGACACCCAGACAGCACCCCCTAGAGTCAGGCCGTGGCCCTGCAGTGTCTGGGCCAGTGAGCAGCCACGGGGCCTGGGTCCTAGGGCCCTGCCCTGCCTCCAAGGATGTAGACAGACATGGCCCTGCTGGGCTCCTGGACAGGGTCCAGCCCCCTTTCTCTGCGTCTGAGGGGGAGCTCCCACCTTGGGGAGCCTGGCCTCACTAACCCCGGCCTGCTCTCCAAGGCCAAGTCCCCCTGGCTGCCACGTGTATGTCCGCCTATGAATGGGAGGGGACAGGAGGGCCAGACTGGCTGTCAACCAGGGATGAAGGGCTGCAGTGAAGGTTAAGGGCAGGTGGGCCACCCCCTCCCACGGGGGTGGGGGCAGGGTGGGGCTCCAGGGGTCCCGGTTCCCAGGCCAGGCTTGGGTCCTCAGCCGAGCCTGCATGTTGGTTGACTTGCTCTGACAGGCCAGGGGGCTGCCTCGGGCCCTGCTGTTCCCAGAGAGGGCCAGGCCGCACCGGTGCCCTTGGGTGGGTGAGCAGGGTGCGGCTCCAAGAGCAGGCCCCGCCCCCTCCACCCACCACCCCGCCCGGTTCTGTCAGAAGCTGTTGGAGAAGAGAAAGCACCTTATAAGGTAACAAGTGCGTCTGCCAGGTGGAGGACCGGCTGCCTCCCTGCCTCCCGGCCTCCCCGCCCTGCTCAGACACCAGCTGGCTTCTGTGGTGGCCCGGAGCCCAACAATCACCCCCTAACAATGATCCCCCAGCCCCCAGGGAGCGCCTGACGCCTGCCCCAGACCTGGGAAGGGGCACCTGGCGTGCGGGAGGCCGAAGAGGCAGCCGGGGCACAGAGAGGCTGCCCAGCAGCTGTGTGACCTTGGCTAAGTGACCGCTCCTTTCCTGGCCTCAGTTTCCTCTTCTGCACGTTGAAGAGTGGGGTGGACTAGGGGCCGCCAATGCCCCCAAGGATCTTAAGCCCCATGAAGGGTCCTGTCACTTACAGACGCTTAACAGGCTCAGGTCACACCTGGCACAGCCCTGCCCCCCTTCCCCAATCCTGGGAACACTGGCTGGGCTCCTGGCCAGGGCTGCCCTCTCTGTTCCAAGGGAACTGGGGTTCCACGGCAGTGCTTCTGGTCAGTTCCTCAGGCGGGGGGCCTGGCTCAGCCAGAGGAAGCAGGTGTCCCCTCTTTAGACCCGTCTGTAATGCCTCCAGCTCTCGACCGGTTCCTCCCCTGAGAGGCTGAACTTCTCTGGAGCCCCAAGCCTCCCCCTGGCCGTGCCCTCACCAGACCCTGGCCGTGCCCTCCCCGGACCCTGGCCGCGCCCTCCTCGGACCCTGGCTGCAGTGTGTTCTGTAGCTTCCTCAGCCTGTCTCCTGTGTGTGCCCGAGGCACCGTCTTAGACTTTCTCACGGGCCCCTTGCAACAGCTCTTGTACCAGGAGTAAATTTAACGGAGAGGTTTAACAGCATGGTGGGTTCGAGGCAGCCCATGCTCTGGCCTCGAACCCCTTGTGGGCACAGTGAAGGAAAGAAGGATGTCTTCCTGGTGGTCCCAGAACTCTGGGAGCTGGGGGCATCCTGGGATATTAGCTAGTTCAGCCCCTCACTGTGGAACTCAGGGAACTGAGGCCCAGGGCTGGGATTACAGCCCGGGACTGCTGACCTCAGCGTCCCCGCCACCCCATTTCCTGGGGGCAGGCTGTCGGCATCTGTCCGCCTGGGTCTGGGACTGGGGGGCTCTGGGTTCTGCTTGGTGAGTGCACCTGGAGGGCCCAGCTGGGAGGGGACAGGGTGGGGGCCAGGTCCCAAGCTTGTGCTCCTGCGCCAGAACAGAGGGCAGAGGGAGAGAGGCCCCGGGCACGGCTTCTCCAGCAGTGTTGCACAGAGCTTTTCCAGGGAGCTGACAAAGCAGCTTTTGCTATGTGAAGAAAACAAGGCCTAACATGTGAGAATGGCTGAGCTGTCCCCTCCCAGTCCCAGCTTCCCCTGTGGGGAGCTGTCCCGAGAGGCCTGCCCCAGCCCCCCCATTCTTGGTACAGAAAGGACCCTTTTTTTTCCTTGTTTTTTTCTTTTTACGGCCGCACCCGACGCATTTGGAAGTTCCCAGGCTAGGAGTTGAATCAGAGCTGTAGCCGCCGGCCTACGCCACAGCCACAGTCATGCAGAATCTGAGCTACAGCTACAGCACAGCTCATGGCAGCGCCGGATCCTTAACCCACCAGCAAAGGCCAGGGATCCAACCCGAATCCTCATGGATACTAGTCGGGTTCGTAACCCGCTGAGCCACAATGGGAACTCCAAAAAAGGACCCTTCTGAAGTTTTGGGGGGTCAGGAAATCCCTCTGTCTCTTGCCAGTTTGGAATTCAGACAGTTCTGGCAGGAAGTTCTGCCTGGTGTCTGGCTCTGGTCTCTCCTGCTGTGTGTTAAACCCCCTCCCTTCTTGCCCCGTTCTCGGAGCATATCCCAGTGCCCAGGCTACAATAAGTAGCAGGTCAGGAGAAGAGGTTGCAGTGGCCCCTCTTCGCCTCCACCTGTGGGGTTTGGGGACCCCAAGGCTCTGTTCTGAATCCTCGCGGGGGTGCCCTGCTCCTCGACCCTCCCCAGCCAGCTGTCCACACCTTGCCCACGCAGGTTCTGTCCTCGCCTCTACATCTGAGCTGATTGCTAGCATCTTCTCTGTGTCCTGCGCTACCCCGTGTTTCTGGTGCCTCGGGCTGTGCCTGCCAACCATTGGTGCTCAATAAATGTTGGTCTTGGGCCTGTTAAGGGCAGTTCTTCGAGTACATGCTGAGAGCCATGGTCAGCTGAGTTTCCAAATGGGAAACTCCAGGGTAGATCCTGTAGGTCCAACCCACGGGGACCTTGGCTCATGGTGCTGTAACGGGGACATGTGAACACATGTGAACTTGGACTTTCTCTTCTGGTCTGTAGGCTGCTGCCTGGCCCTGGAGAGGGTTAGAGGGAAGAGGAGATGCCAGGCCTGTTCACAGATCATCACCCCCTCCAATCGCTGACCTGTCGGGCCTGGACCAGGATGTCTCAGGAAGTTCTAGAAGCCAGGGAGGCCAGGCCATGGGAGCCGGAGAGTTTGGTTCCTCCCAGGTCCCGGGCTCAAAGTGGGGCTGCGAGCAGGGTCACAATCTGTAAATAATGGCTCGTGCATTTAGTAAGCGCTTCCTGTATACACAGTCCCACGCGGGCAGGTGTGATGTTGCCTTAGAAATGACTTCTTCCTGCAGCTCAGAAACCTGGGGCTTAGAGAGGGTCCTGTGCTGCCCTGGGTCATACAGCAGTGCCCGATGGCTGGGACTAGAGCCCCAGGTCCTTTCTCAGCGCTAGCTGCCCGAGTACAGGGCACAGTGGCAGGGGAGGCGGCTTCAGCTGAGGGACAGACAAGCAGTGCCTAGTGTTCTGAAGCACAGTTGCCAGTGGTGGCAGGGGGACAGGAAATCCACGGAAGCCCAGATCTGGGAACGTGAGTTACTGGCAGGCATAGGTGTGTGTATGTGTGTGTGTGTGTGTGTACTTGTTAAATGTATGTTTATACAGGAAGAAGAATGCTGGAGTAATTGCTACATAAGCAGTTTACTGTTGATACTTCCAGGGGATTTGAAAGTAGGCAAGCAAGAACTGGGTGGCTGTTCCCGGTGGGGGAAGGCTGGGCTGGCTGGGTGGTGCGCAGGGGGACCGGTGGGCGTGGAGAGTAGCACACGATAGGTGGGCTTGGAGGGTGTGTGAGCTGCTGGGACTCAGGGAGAGGAGGCTCCAGCTCTGCCCACTTCCTGGGCAAGGGGAGCCCAGAAACTGGAAGGCCGGGGGCACCCTGGCTTCGCGGTGTGCCGAGGGTGTGGCTGGTGTGGTCTAGGGGTTGTGGGGTGTTTTTGCTGGAGTGCTTGGGAGCCTTGGCAGGTCTGAGAGGGTAGAGGGCAAGGCGTCTCTACAAGACGACCTTTTGCGCGACCCTCGGCCCCAGGCACCGGCAGGAAGTGTTTGAGGAGTGACGGATAGGGGGTGGTGGGACCCCGGGAGGCGCCGCCTTCTCCCGGACCCGCATCCGCCCGCGGCGGCCGGCAGGGGGCGGTGCCCCACCGGCTCCGGGGGGCTGCTCGTCCCCTGCCGCGGGCGGGGCGCCCCGGAATGCGGCGGGGCTTAGATGTGGCGGCGCCGCCCGCGTCCCGTCGCGTCCGGTCCGGGCGGCCCCTGAGCGGCCTCCCTGCCCAGGCACGCCGGCCCGCGGGCGGGCGGACACCAGGTGTCAGCGCTGCGGGAACAGAGGCTTCCGAGCCCCGCCCGGGGACCTGGCGCCACACCTGGCCCTGCCCCGGTCCCGGCGCCATTGGGTTGGGCGCAGAAGGGCTGCGGCGGTGGGGGTGGGGGAAACAGAAGCCCCGAATTCCTGGGTTTGGGGCCCAGAGGACCCTCTTCCGGCAGCAGCATGACACACTTGCCTTGCTGGTGGTGGCTGGAGGCCCAGGCCCCCAGGCCCCCGGGCCCCGTCTCCAGTGGCCTCCTCCCCATCCTGCTGGAGGCAGCCTGAGCTGTGCTGGAGTCCTGGCTCCGGGCCTCAGTTTCCTCATCCGTAAGACGGGGCAATGACCCTACCCCGCAGTCTGTTGTGAGCGCTGACCCAGAGGAGAGGCTCATGGACGGTGGCCCAGGACAATGCCAAAGGATGTCCCCACTCACCTCCTGCATGGGAATGGCAGCTCCTCCAGGGCCTTCTGGTCCCCCCACACCCTCCCATCAGAGAGGGGCAGGCTCTGGCAGGGCTGTGCGGTGGGGGCAGGGAGAGACCAATCCCATAGCCATTTGACAGATGAATAAACTGAGGTTCTCCTTCCCCCAGTGAGTTAGGGGCAGAAGCAGGGCCAGAACCAGAATCCCTAATTCCCAGCCCAGGGCTCTTTTTCCATTTTCTTACCTCCACATTTTTCGGGAGCAGGTTTACAACTGCAAAGCCACAGCCGTGGAGAGGGTGCGGCCTCAGGATATAGTCAGGATCCCCCCTCCCCAAGCCAGGCCTGTCTGTGGTCACACCAGTGACCCTCTGGTTCTGGCCATACTCTGAGCCCCTGGAGTTCCGGAAGGGACTCTGGGCATTGTTACTCCTGTCAGCTGTAAGGCTAGGCCCTGGCTGGAAGTCTCCTTGCAGCCTGCTGTCCTTCCAACAGAATATTGGCTGATTTGGGGCTGTGGCTCCCCCTTTTCTCTTTCTGCCCCTCCACATAGTCCAGGACACAGAGCAGAGCTCCGAGTGGGAGATTTGCTAGAGATCCGGGTGACACCAGAGAGAGCGGTGAGGGGTCTGGAGGCCCAGCCCCACTGTGGGCTTAGAGCAAAGCCTGTGTCTCTTTGGGCCTCAGTCTCTCCTCTGTAAAATGAGGCGGTAGGTTACACTCGTGGGGCTGGATGTCACCCCTGGGTGCCTGTGTTACCCTCTGTACCCCCCGCCCCCAGCCCTGAGGTGTGAGGTGGCCCAGACCTATTTTGGAAGGACCTGGAAGGGGAAGGGCCTGGGTGGGTTGCACCAACTACCTTTGGGCCAGTTTAGTTTCCAGAAGACAAAAGAAAGGGGCTCTCACTGTCTGGAGTATGGCACTATGTATGTCACTGTCACTGTGGGAATACGGCAGGTTCCTGCCAGGTGCTCCCGGCCCACCTGGGGAAGAAGACAGGCAAGGACAGGAGTCCCAGTCAGCCCTTTGGGATCTGCGAGGTTGGAGGCTTGGTGACAGAAAGGCACACTTGGAAGGGATGACCTGCCGTGTGGCTGTCCCCGATCCTGGGAAGGTCTTCAGAGGCAGCTTCTGAGTCCAGCTTGTTCTCTGCTATGGACCCAGGACAGGGAGCTCCTCTCCCTACAGGCCTGGAGCCCTGGGGTGGGGGCATGGGGGTGGCCTGGCAGGACAGGGTTTTGTGGGGGGACTTAAGAGTCCTAGGGAGAGGAACTCATGGGGACACTGGGCGGCTTCCTTTTTCCAGGAGGCCGTGGGGGGAGTGGGTGGGGGCGAGGCCTCCCACCTCTCTCCTGCCCGGAGGTGTAGTCTCAGGAGCCTTGGGCTCGTGGGGAGCTGGCGTTGCGGAGGGGCTGGAGAGTCAGGCAGGCTGGAGGCCCCTGCAGCACCCCCAGCTCGCTGTGGACAGGGCACAACCTATGGCAGCTTGGAGGGTGTGTGGCTCCCTAAGTCCTCTGTTTTGTACCCCACGTGTCTGTGGCCAAGAGGAGGAGGGAAGGCGGCAGGAATGCAGGCATCCTGGCCAGGCCCTGTCCCAACAGGCTGGGGTGGGAGGGTCAGGCTCCTGTGTGGGCCCCACGTGCTCCTTGGCCCAGCTCGTAGCTAAGCAGCCCGCACAAACAGCAGGAACACACAGCAGCCCCAGTGTGTGGGCACACATCTGCCTGTGCTGGGGGCCTCCTTGCCCCAAACTCCAGCCAGGAACCCTTCTGGTTATTTTCTAGTCACAGCCGCACGCAGGCCGAAGGATGGGGTCTGCCTGCTGCCACTGGAGTTGCTTACTGTGTGCCAGCCTGATCCATTCATTAGCCCCTTTAATCCTTACAACCCGACAGGCACCCTTATGGCCCATTTTATAGACAGAGAAACTGAGGCTCTGAAAAGCGGCACGCACACCAGATCACGGAGCAAGGGAGTGGTAAGACCAAGCCAGGGCTCATACTGAAGTCCGAACCAGAGTCTAGTTCAAAGTGACTCCAGAGTCTTACTGCAGGCACGTGTAGACGTGTGTGCACATTGCGTATGGACCGAGGGGCTGTGTGTGCGTGCATGTGTGTAGTTGTAGACTTTGATGGTGGCCCTGTATCGGCCTGTGTCTAGCTAAGGACGCCAGCTTGTGGGTGTGGATACCTCTGTGCAAGCATAGAGGCACGCATGCAATGCTCGGGTGTGAGCATCTGACTCAACTCTATACACACGGGCATAGTTGTGCATGTGTGTTGGCATATGCACACTCACGAGCTCGTGTGTGCAGAGCACATCTGTATTCGTGTGTGCACACGTGCGCATGCTGTATGCATGCGTTCGTTCATGTTTGCACACAGCCGTGAACTTGTGCACATGTGGCCCTCTCCAAAGGCTGACCTCGCCTTCCTGCTCACCCACCTTGTGTCCACTTCTCATGCTCCTGATTCATTGCCAGTGAGTCATGTGAGACGAGATGCAAGATGGCCTTGTTGATGTCACGGGCACTTCTGAGGGATGTGGAAGGAAAGCCTTTTTTTTTTTGGTCTTTTAGGGCCACTCCCATGACGTATGGAGTTTCCCAGGCCAGGGGTCGAATTGGAGCTGTAGCTACTGAGCAGGGCCAGGGCTCGAACCTGCGTCCTCATGGATGCTAGTCAGATTCATTTCTGCTGGGCCACGATGGGAACTCTAGGATGGGGAGGGATGGGATTGGCAGGGATGTGGGTTGGACAAGAGGAAGACACAGGGGCATCGGTGAGGTCTGTGCCTCGTCCCCATACTGTGTGTGCCAGGCTTTTCCCCCTCAATCCAAGAGGGGACTCCTCTGTGGTTCCTGGCTATGGGTTGAGGCCAAAATCCAGTCCCTGGGAACTGCCCATCGAACCGCTCCCTGGCCCTGAAGCCTCCTTGAGCTCCGGGGCCGTGGATGTGCAGGCGGAGCAGTGGTCGGCAGGGGGCGCTCGGGGCCCGCGAATGGAGATGAGCCACCACTGGCAAGGCCGGGAACCCAGCGGGCGGGGCTGAAAGACGGGTGCAGACCCACCTGCAGGAGGGGTGGAGGTGGCAGCAGAGCGGGAGGGATAGACTGCACCTGGAGGCGTAGATTCCCAGAGGGACGGATACGCTCCCCCCGTGGAGGGCCAGACTCCCACCAGTAGACTCACAGACTATCAGAGGGACATGCCCCCTCTTCCTCCAAAACCTTCTGGGCTGGTGTTTGAGGGCCCTGGTGGAGCCAGAGGGAGGTGGGAGGGACCCACTGGCCTGACAGGGCTTGCTGGGCCTCTGACAGTGAGAAGGCCTGGCAGAGGGGAAGGTCCTTGCAGTTAGACAGGTGTGCCATCTGATTTCTGGTCCCCCTCGGGTCAGCCTCGGCAAGGCATCAAGTTCTTCTGAAAAGGGGGCGATATCTGCTAGGTGCCCAGCACAGGCCTTGACACACACCTTGGCTGTTGAGCTTATTACAAGATGCTGGCACCTCCCTCAAGATAGGTCTGCGTAGTTTTTCAACAGATTTTTTTCCCCCCCAGGGCCACACCTGCAGCATATGGAGGTTCCCAGGCTAGGGGTCCAATGGGAGCTGTAGCCGCTGGCCTACGCCACAGCCACAGCAACGCTAGATCTGAGCCGCGTCTGTGACCTACACCACAGCTCACGGCAATGCCGGATCCTTAACCCACTGAGTGAGGCCAGGGATCGAACCCGCCACCTCATGGTTCCTAGTCGGATTCGCTAACCACTGAGCCATGACGGGAACTCCATCAACAGATATTTAGTGAGCCCCTGCTGAGTGCCCGGCTCTTGGTGAGGCCCCGTGCATACAGTGATGAGCATGTCACACAGGGTGGCCCGCCTTAAGGACCTCACGTTCTAATGCGTGGACGTGTCCTACAGCTTGTCGTTTGAGTCTCCTAAATGGAAATGATGGCGTGAAGGAAGACTGGCAGAGGAGGCCCTTTCTCTCCTTTATTTCCTATCAGATGCTGGGCTGGGAAAATTCCAGATCTAACTGTTCTGTCCACAGGAGTCAGGATCTGACCCTCCACCTCAAACTCTCTGTCTCACTCAGTCGAAGCTGGAGTCCACTAATGGCCACAAGGTCAGGCACAGTCTGAACCCCACCTCTGGCCAGCCTCCTCCCCTTCTCCCTCCGGTCCCTGCACTGGTCTCCGCAGTGGCCTCCTTGCAGGTCCTCAAACATGCCAGGCGGGGTCCTGCCTCAGGGCCTTACTGTTCCCTCTGCTAGAATGCTCCTTCCCAGGCATCCATGGGGCTCGCTGCTTCATCCCCGTCGGGGTTTTGAGGAAATGTCCCCACCCCAGTGAGGCTTTCCCTGACCTGTGACTCACCCCTACTCCTATTCCCTATGCACTTTTTTTTTTTTGTCTTTTTAGGGCTGCACCCACGGCATATGGAAGTTTCCAGGCTAGGGGTTGAATCTGAGCTATAGCTGTCAGCCTACACCACAGCCGCAGTGATGCCAGATCCGAGCCGCATCCGGGACGTACACCACAGCTCACGCTAACGCTGGATCCTTAACCCAATGAGCGAGGACAGGAATTGAACCCACAACCTCATGGATATTAAGTTCTTAATCTGCCGAGCCACTACGGAAATTCCTGTTCTCTATCTCTGTAAGCCTGGTTTTCTTGGATTCCATATATAATTGGAATTATAGAGTGATTGTATAATTGGAATTATACAGAGATAATTGTATAATTGGAATTGTACAGTGTTTGTCTTTCTCTGTCTGATTTATTTCACTCAGCATCATATCCTCGAGGTCCATCAACGCTGCTGCAGATGGTAGGATCTCCTTCTTTCTATGGCGGTGTATATACCATAACTTCTTTATCTGTGCATCCATAGATAGACACACAAATTTTTTTTCCATATCTTGACTGCAATAAAGATGGGATTGCAAACGTCCCTTCGAGATAGTGATTTTGTTTCCTTCAGATAAGTACTCAAGCAGTGGAATTGTGGATCACATGGTAGTTCTATTTTTAATTTCAGAGAGACTTCCATACTGTTTCCTGCGGTGGCTGCACGGATTTACCTACCGAGCACGAGTGTTACCTTTTTCTGCATTCTCACCAACACTTGTTATCTCTTGTCTTCCTGCTGATAGGCATTCAGACAGGTGTGAGATGAGATCTCATTGTGGTTTTTCTTGACCACACCCATGGCATGCCAAAGTTCCCAGGCCAAGGACTGAACCCGAGCCACAGCAGTGATAACACCAGGTCTTTAACCTGCTGAGCCACCAGGGAACTCTTCACTGTGGTCTTGATTTGCATTTCTCTGATGATCAGTGATGCCGATCACCCTTTCATGTGCCTCTTGGCCATCTGGATGTCTTTGGAAAAATGTCTGTTCAATCCTCCTGCTAATTTTTTAGTTGGATTATTATTACCTTTTTTTTTTCTTGTGCGGCATAGGGAAGTTCCGAGGCTAGGGGTCAAATCGGAGCTGCAGCTATGGGTCCAAACCACAGCCACAGCAATGTGGGATCCGAGCCACATCTGCGACCTACACCACAACTCATGGCAATGCTGGATCCTTAACACACTGAGCGAGGACAGGGATCGAACCCACACCCTCATGGATACTAGTCGAGTTCATTTACTACTGAGCCACAATGGGAACTCCCTATTTCTATTTTTGCTACTGAATTGTATGAGGATTTTTTTTTTGTCTTTTTGCCTTATCTAGGGCCGCACCCGCGGCATACGGAGGTTCCCAGGCTAGGGGTCTAACAGGAGCTGTAGCCAATGGCCTTCGCCACAGCCACAACAACGCGGGATCCGAGCCGCGTCTGCAGCCTACACCACAGCTCACAGCAACGCCGGATCCTTAACCCACTGAGCAAGGCCAGGGATCGAACCTGCAACCTCACGGTTCTTAGTCGGATTTGTTAACCACTGAGCCACGACGGGAACTCCGAGGGTTTAAAAAAAAAAGTGTATATATATATATATATATATATATATATATATATATATAGTTTGGCTATTAATCCCTTAAGAAAGATATGATTTGTAAATATTTTCTCCCATCCTGTAGGTTGTCATTTCCTTTTGTGGCTAAAATTTTCTAGTTTGATGAGTCTCACTTGTTTATTTGGGGGAGATGTTTGTGTTTCTGAACGGAGAGTCCCAGCAGGGGGTTGGCGGGGGTTACACAGCCCCCCCCTGGGGGGGGCACAGCTACAGTCACCTTCTGGTAGCCCACTTGGGCCTTGGCCACCGCGTCAGAGCAGTCACCGGGTCTTTAAGAGCCAGCTGTTCCCAGCAGAAGGAAAACGTTTTCCCTGTCCATTCCCTGCCCCCGTGTCCAAGAACCAGTCCTCTGGGGCCCTCATCTGAGCTCCTGGGTTTGGGTAAGGCCACCCTTTCAGCCCTAGGGGTGGTGTTGCCTCTGTGTTTACTAATCTCTAGAATACCTCAGCTTTCCTGCTTTGCTCTTTTTTTTTTTTTTTTTTTCCGTTTTAGTGGGGCATATGGAAGTTTCCAGGCTAGGGGTAGAATCGGAGCTACAGCTGCTGGCCTACACCACAGCCACAGCAACACCAGATCTGAGCCACATCTGCGACCTGCGCCACAGCTCATGGTAACGCTGGTATGATACTTAACCCACTGAGCAAGGCCAGGGATCGAACACGCGTCCTCATGGATACTAGTCGGATTCCTCACCACTGAGCCACAGTGGGAACTCCACCTGCTTTGGTCTTAGGTCTTCAATACCCACAGCATCAGTGCCTTGCACTGAATCCTCTCTGAAATGTCTCGCCTGGTTTCTCTTTTCCTGGCCAGATCCCAGCGGACAGGGAAGGGAAAATCAGCAGGACAAAGCAGGTTGTCCTAAGTGCTGTGAGGAACACAAGACAGGGTAATAATGAAGTAGAAAATAAAAAGTGTGGAGGCCGTGGGGGGGGGGGGTCGGTATTTTAGATGGGCAGGTCTCTCGGGGGCGGTGATGTCTGAGATGACCAATGAGAAGCGGCCAGACCTAGAGGTGGGGGTGTGAGGAGTGTGGAGGGTGGGGAGAGATGGCTCAGGCCTGGGAGCCTCTGAGCGTCTGGGCCTGAGGTTTGGGCTAAGCGCGCGGGGATCTGAGTTGCGGATTTAGCGCGTGGAAACGCAGCCCCGCCTCCCTTTCCGCGCCGCCCTCCCCGGGGGAGAGAGAGGAAGCCTCTGCAGACCGAGGCTCCTAAGAAGTGCTAGTCTCGCCGCGGCCGGCAGAGGGCAGTGGTTACCGCGATGTGCGCAGTCTTGGCGGGCGCGGACCTTTCCCCAGTGGAAATGTGCAGGTCCCCTTCCGCAGGGAACGGGACGATTGGGCCACCTCCCTTTACCTTCTCTAATCCTCAGCTGTCTCCAAACAGATCTCTGAGGCTTGCCCTCTCTTAAGGAGTGGGAGTCGGGGGAGATGCACGTGAGGCTGGGCAGATGCTGTGGAAGCTGGTCGAACCCCTTCTGGTCAGATTCCAACTCCCCTGGCGTAAGGGGGAAGGCTTTCACAAGGAGTGTATTGCATTTTGCAAGTGCGAAGCACTGATTCTTTTATCATGCATCGTATCAGGCGGGTACCCTGTCTCCCAAAGGCTGCCACAAGGCAAAACCAAGATTTGCTCTACTCGCCATGTCTCAGGTCCTTTGACCTCAGCCTTCCGAGGAGGGAGCTTTGCCCAAGAAACAAGGGTGAGTAGGGAGGGGATGGACAGGAGGGGACCGTCAAGGTGCTGGCCTGGAAGCGATCTGCAGAAGCACTCATCTCTTTGGCAGATGAAGAAACACTCATCAGAGAAGGGACCTGCCTCGCCCAGGATCCCACAGAGATCACATTGCTGACCACAACAGAGGGGACTTGGGCACGACAGGGGACCATGAGTTGGATCCTGGCCAGAGGCCGGAAGCCCCTCGGGGACAAGGACCTCCTAGCACCCTACTCCTCCCCGTGGTGCTGACCACAGGGTGCAACACATAGTAGGTGCTCAAAAAGTCCTCCACGATGAGTAAATCTTGCATTCGCTCAGTAGCTGCAATCCCCTGCCGTTCGTTCATGTCTTCGCTCATTTCTCCAGCATTTAGTAAGCGCTGACTGTGTGCTTGTCACCCTGCTGGATGCCAGAACACACAGTTGAATAAGACACTGTGCCTGCATCCCTTGACTTATCTCCTGGTGGGCGTCTCAGGGGTTAACCCACATTACAACACGTGCCCCCATAGTTTTCCTCACTCCCAAATCAGGCTTCCTCTGCTCAGCCTGGTACTTGCTGTCGGCTCTCTGCCTAGGCCGGAGGCAGAGCAATCCGCTCCATACCCTCCCCCAGGCCAATTCCACTCCTTTCGTCTTTGCCAGTTCTAACACCCCCTCCTCCAGGAAGCTCTCTTTGACTGCATGCCCCCAGCTGCTCCACAGGCCCCAGTGCTGAGGTCTGGAGCTCAGCCCCGGTATCTTTGATTCTGTCTGTCTGTCTGTTTCTGTGTGAAGACCCCCATCAGCCTCTGGAGCTTCCTGAACACAAAGTTCCTCCCTTCAGCTGTTTTTTTTTTTTTTTTCTTTTTAGAACCGCACCTGCGGCATATGGAAGTTCCCAGGCTAGGAGACCTGCTGGCTTACACCACAGCCACAGCAACACCAGATCCAAGCCGCGTCTGCAACCTACACTGCAGCTCATGGCAACGCTGGATCCTTAACCCACTGATAGAGGCCAGGGATCGAACCCGCATCCTTATGGATACAAGCTGGGTTCTTAACCGTCTGAACCACAACCGGAACTCCATCCAGTGGTTTTTCTTCTGGTCTAAGTAGACAGAAGAGGCGAGAGGGGAGGAAGTGCCGTCAATTCCCAGCACACAGGGCCTGCCTTGGGCTTTAACCCTGGGATCCCCTTAGAGGACGATTTCTCTGGAATGACCAGGTTGCTCACTCGACAGTCGTGGCCCAAGGCCCCTGCACTCTGGTCTTCCATGCTGAGTCTGGGGTCTCAGGCGTTAGCTGTTAGGTTCCCGCTCAGCCCCAGTGCTCTCTGTGCGAAGGCGAAGGGCCCTCCATCTTCACTTCACCAGCTCCCAACTTTGTCACTTAACTGCCCCTATGGCAGGCAGTCTACAGGTGAAAAACCCTTCCAGGGAACCAACCCGCTTCCTCTTATCTGCTGGATGACCCAAGGAACAGTGCTTGGCCTCTCTGAGCCCCTGTTAATGGTACCTGTCCTGCCTGTCTCACATGTGACTGGGAGGACAGAGGTCAAGGGGAAGAAAGAGCCAAACCCTTGTAGGGGCTCATTTTTGTTGTTATACTCAGAACTGGGGCGGTGCCCTTGGTTAGGTGTTCGCTGAATCACTCTGAGGCCAGGAGTCTGGAGGGAGAGAGGGAGGGAGGGGGCGTGTATGACGAGGGGGAACCAGACTCCAGGCTTCCTGAAAACTGGCCAGGATCTACCAGCGGGAAACGGGCAGGAGGACTTTCCTGGTGGCTCAGTGGGTTAAGGATCCCGCTGTCATTGCTGTGGCGAGGGTTCGATCCTTGGCCCCGGAGCTTCTGTATGCCATGGGTGTGGCCAAAAAAAAAAAAAAAAAAACAACCCTCCAAGTCAAAGAATAAAATTGTCTTAACTAAATGCTAATAAAAATACTATATATGAAACAGTCAAAAGAGTACATAAAAGGGAAATTATGGTCTTTAAAGAAACTTATGTTGAAAAAAGAAGATGGGAAGTTCCCGGCATGGCTCAGCGGAAACGAATCTGACTTAGGAACCGTGAGATGCGCCCTAGAAAAGGCAGAAAGACAAAAACTAAAAAATACCCCAATGTGACATCCCTGATAACCCTTTACTTTGGCCGAGCTGTTATGTAGTTCAGACTGCTGGAAGCAAGACGTGCTATTCTTTTTTTTCCCTTTTTTTCTTTTTACGGCACCTGCAGCATATGCGAGCTCCCCTCCCCCTTCTCCCCTTGGCCAGGAAGTTCAAGGCGGCCGTCCTGAGCAGACTGCTCTGGTCCTGTCTTGACCTGACAGTGAGCTCCTTGAGGTGGAGGGCTGGCGAGTACTCGTAGGTGTCTTAGCGCAGGGCTGGGCTTGGAGGAGGCCCGCGATCCTTGTTTGTTGATTTAGAATTTGATTTGGCAGGATTAGGCCTGTACTGATCAGAATATCTTCTGGGCCGTGCCAACCCCCACAGTCGGGCAGAAGGGCTTGAGGGGGAACCCGCAGCCACGTGGGGAGTACCCCCGGGTCTGTGCTTGCTGGGGCGGCCACGTGGTGCCTGGACATGTCTGGAGGTGCTGGCAACATAGGTCAACACTGGTACAGCCTCCTTGTAGGCTGGTGGGGGCAGGAGACATTTTCGTGCCCAAATTGCACTGGTCTGAAGGAACAGCTAGGTCCCTGGACTCCTCTTCTTCTAATTGGAGAATTCCCAAAATTCCTGCGGTCAACCTGTTGGACCAGCGACTGTCCAATCCCGAGAGGGGGAGGTACAAACGGACACACAGCTTTATCCATGAACAAATCTCAGCACTTTATTGGTCCCTGGGCTGGGAGAAGGGAGCGTTGCCCCGAGATAGGCAGCCAGTCGGGTGCGGTGGCTGGGATATGTGTTGTCTATCCAGAGAGTGTAATTAATATACAGCCCTGATGAGTACTGATTACGCAGAAACAGGAAGGGAAGCAATAAGTTAAAAGCCACATAAGTTATGAAAAAATAATATATATATACTTTTTATGTCTTGTATCCCCACTGAGGACTTGCTCCCTTAGGAAACCAATAAATAGGCAGAGAAAAAGCAGCAGTCAACACCCTTTGGGGACTGGAGGGATGAGTACATGTCCGAGTTCCCTCCAGCCTGAGTCAGTAACCCTTCAGCGCCCCCCAAAGGCCTGGAGGACCTTGAGGCCTGAGAGGGGGCCCCGGGCTTTGGGCCACCGTCCTGGAAAAGGAGGTGGAGGAGAAGGTGAGGCAAGGGGCGGGTAGGGAGAAGCAAGGAGAGAAGATGGTTTATGGAGTGGGACGCGGAAGCTGCCAGAAGTCCCTAGAAGCCCTGGAAGGGGAGAGCCAAGAGGAGGAAAGAGGAGGGCTCCTCTTGGGCCCAAATCTGCTGGCTGGGTTGCTGCAGACTTTCTCTTCGGTTGCCATTGGGGCTCCCCAGCCCGACCTCCAGGGCTCATAAGCTCCCAGACCAGAGTGGACAGTGCCCTCTTCTCGGCCCCGCTGGTGGGAGGGAGGAGGGGCGGAGAGGGAAGAAGGGAGGGGCTCTAACCTACAGGCGTGGGCACAGGAGGGGAGGGCCAGGCCGCTGGGCCGATGGAGAGAACAGAGACCCTAGATGGTCTTCAGGATCTGGTGCACCCAAGCCAGGTTTTTTTTTTTTTTTTTGTCTTTTTAGGGCCAGACCCTCTGCATATGGAAGTTCCCAGGCTAGGGGCCACATCGGAGCTGCAGCTGCCGGCCTACACCATAGCCACAGCAATGCCAGATCCAAGCCGTGTCTGTGACCTACACCGCAGCTCACGGCAACTCTGGATTCTTAACCCACTGAGCGAGGCCAGGGATGAAACCCGAGACCTCATGGATACTAGTTGGTGGGGGGGGGTCCGTTGCTACTGAGCCACAGCAGGAACTCCCCAAACCAGGTCTGAGGCTGGGAAGCCCCTGGGCGGGAGAGCTCAGATCCCAGGCAAGGTGTGGAACCCCTGGGCAGCAGGGAGGAGGGACGGGGGCCTGGTTTGGTTTCTGGCTGCCATCTGGCTCCCCACCCCCCACCCCCCCAGGGAGTTGGTCATGGCAAGAATAGCTTCTAGAGAAGGTGATGGGAGCCGGCTGGGCAGCCTGTCCAGTTCTGACTGTGACCTGCTGGGACAGACTCACAGGAGGAGGGAAGGGGCGCAGGGGCCAGGGTGACCGCAGAGTTCTCAGCTCAGGTCCCAAACACTCAGGGAACGTCCTCCCCTCGCTCCTTAATACTGTCAAGTCTCTGGGGAGCCCAGCAGGTTCAGGAAAGCCAGGGGTCCTTAGCACCCAGCCTCTCCAGTAATTCCAGATACGGGAGGGTGCCCACGCTGTCCCCACCAGCCACTGGCCTGTGGCTGGCTGGGGCTGGGTGAGTGAGGGCCCCTGTCTTGGTTCCGAGGCAGAGGTAAGCCAAGGCTTGAGATGTGAATTTAGGGCAAGGGTTGGGCAAAGGGTCAAGGGACCTTGGTCGGAGCCCTCTGCTGGGGGAGGAGCCTCAGAGGAGCCGGAAGGTGGAGGCAAATTGACCCCCGATTCCAGTTTACCCAATCAGGAAAACCTCCGGCCAGAGGTTGGAAGGGCAGGGCGGTGAGATATTGATAATGGAGCTAAGTGACTCTAAATAGCTGGTGACAATCCTGTCCCAGCCCTGGCAGCCCCCCAAAAAGCAGTCACTATTTTCAAGACTCCTCTTTTCAGTTCAGGATCAGGTTGGCCTCCCTTGCCAATCTAGAGGCTCCAAGCTGCTTTCTTGAGTGTAGTTTAAGTCCCTCTTGCTGCAGGGGAGTGACCTGGGGCTCCTGGGATCCAGGCGGTGGCTTTACTCGGAGACCTCCGACTCCTGTGAGAGGTATTTCTCCGACATTTCGGTGATTTTGATTACAGGGCCTCTTCTGTTCTTCTTTCTCCGGGAGGGGGCTCTGGAGAGGCCGGACTTGGTGGCGGCTACAGGGAACACAAGGGGTGGGGCAGGGAAGGGGCTGGAGGTTTGGGAGCCATTTAAAATGATGCCTTTAAGGCCATGTCCCCCCCACCATCCCCTCCCACTGTGGTTTCTGCCCGTGGGGTGGGCAGGCTCACCAGTTCTGGATCTGGACTGCACGGTGCTGACCGGGGTGGCCGAGGGCGAGTCCATCCTAGGGGAGGAGGAAACGGTGGCATGTGAAGGTAGCTTGTGGCTTAAACTCCCCTGGGACTGGGGAACCGGGGACTGGCAGGTGGGGGGCAACTTCTGGCTGTCACTCCCAGCCCTGGGCTCTCCTGCTGTGTGACCCTGACTAGCCGGCTTGTCCTCTCTGGTCTCTGCCCTTCTCCCCCACAGGAATGTCTGTCATTTACGAAGCACTTATCTGTGACAGCATTTGCAGGTGGGATCATATTAATCCTCCCCACCACCGGGGGCGGGGGGGGGGCTATGTTAATGATCGGTCCATTTTCCAGATAGGAAAACTGAGAATTTCATGAACTGGACTGAGGTCCAGGTCTCGTAAGTGGCTGAGCGAGGACAGGAGCCCAGGCCTGCCAGGCTCACAGTATGGCGCCAGAGGGGGGGCCTGTTTCCTGCGGGGCTGCTCCTCCCTCTCCCCCAGCCCCACCCCGCCGGCCCCGCCCCCCACCGGCTCTCCTCGCCCTCCACCAGCTTGCGGTAGGTGGCGATCTCCACGTCCAGGGCCAGCTTGACGTTCATCAGCTCCTGGTACTCGCGCAGCTGTCGGGCCATGTCCTGCTTGGCCTGCTGCAGGGCGGCCTCCAGCTGGGCCAGCTTGGCCTTGGCGTCCTGGAAGGCCAGCTCGCCCTGCTCCTCTGCTGTCTTGATGTTCTCCTCCAGTTTCAGGCACTGCAGCCAGGAGGGGAGAGGAAAAGGGTCAGTGAGCGGAGGTGGGAGGGGGACGGTGGGCCAGGGCCAGGAGCCCACCTCTGTCCCTGGTGGCGGTGGGGTGTGCGTGTGAGGGAGGGCTAAGCCAGGCCATTCCTGAGTGTGGTTATGAGTTGCATTGCAGCCAGAAGGAATTCAGTTAGACCTGAGGAGACGCTTTCCTAAAGACCTCCAAAGAGCGGGGTATGGAAAACCCCCGAGGAGCCTGTCCCAGCTGTCCTTACAGGGTGGCACTTCTCAGATGGCTCATCCTGGCTGGAAGCTGGGACTTAGGCCTACCTTCTTGTCTGTCTGTATAGTGGGAGAGGGGCCTGGGGTGGGGATGGGGTTGGGCGTGGGGAGGCAGTGGGCTCTGGGTGTATGTGGTGGGGCTTTGTAGCAATCCCAGCCACTTTCATTTTTTTTTATTTTGTCTTTTTTGCTTTTTCTAGGGCTGCATCTGAGGCATATGGAGGTTCCCAGGCTAGGGGTCTAACAGGAGCTGTAGCTGCCGGCCTACACCACAGCCACAGCAATGCGGGATCCAAGCCGCGTCTGTGACCTACACCACAGCTCACGGCAACGCCGGATCCTTAACCCACTAAGCAAGGCCACGGATGGAACCCGCAACCTCACGGTTCCTAGTCGGATTCGTTAACCACTGAGCCACGATGGGAACTTCCCCCAGCCGCTTTCAAGCACAAAGCTTCTGTGATCCTCAGAGTCATCTTAGGAGGACAGAAGAGGAAACTGTGGCACAGGGCTGCTGAGTGACCCGCCCCATGGTCACTCAGCTAGAGCTTGCACGGACTCCTCACGTGTGAGCGTGTGTGCGAGTGTGACAGTGTGTGCGCCGTGCTCCCCCCTGCTCCACCCCCCCCGGGGGGGGGGGGGCGTCCAGACACTCACGTGGCTCTTGATGGAGAGGATCTGGGATCGGAGCTTCTGGATGCGCACGTTGAGGTCAGCGATCTCGCTGCGGCTGCTCTGGAGGCTGTTCCCGAACTCGGCCGAGCGGGCGGCCCGCTCCTCCAGCTGGAGGGTGTGGAGGAGGTGGCAGTGAGGGCCAGCTCCCCGTGTCCCTCCTAGCCACCCCCGGCCTCTCGTCCTTTCTTTTTCCTCAAACCCCAGCCCCACCTCCGCCTCCGCGCCCCACCACTCCCAGGCCACCAGCATCCTCTTGGCCTCCCGCCCCCACTGCGTCCATCTCCGGATGGCCCCTCTGGCTGCCCTAGACTGAGCCCCGCGAGCTGTGCCCACATCTGGCCTGGTGCTCCTGGGTGGCAGCGTCCCTGTGAGCCTCTGAAGGGTGCAGACTGTGGGCCTCCCCCTGTCCCGTCACCCCCGGGGGCCTGGCACAGCGCTTCCTGCCTGTGGACTCAGTGCTGTGGGGGTGTCTCTCGGTCTCCCCCCACCACCGCTCCCCCCCAGAATCTCAGCCCACGGGCCGCAGGCAGCCTCAGCCGGTGCAGCCCCTCCTGTGCTGGCTGTGTCTTCCCAGCCTGCCCGGCCAGCCCCGAACCTGGCTCCGGGAGTACGCCTGTGCCTCTTCCAGGCTGCGAGCCGCGATGGCGTCATATTGGGCCTTCACCTCCTCCACGATGCCGCTCAGGTCGATGTGGCAATGGCCGTCCATGCCCACGGTCACCGACACATCTTTCACTTGGGCTGCCAGGTCCTTCAGCTCCTGGTCAGACACAGAGCTGGGGGGCTCAGGGCTGGTCGGGGGCACCAGCCCCTCGGCTGCCATGGTCCCCATCGTCCCTCCATCCCCCTGGTGAGTGGAGAAGGGGTTACTCTCTGTCTCCTCTGATCCCTGAGCGAGGCCAGGGATCGAACCCACATCCTCATGGATACTAGTCCGTTTCGTTTCTCCTGAGCCACAAAGCGAACTCCCAGGGTGGGCCACCTTGCAGGAAGAAAAGGCCCAGGACATCTGGGCCTCCGGGAGTCTGGCTCTCCGCTCACCGTTCCGTTAGGCTCAGTGCTGCGTAGCTCGGCCTCCTCCACCCCCGCCCCAGGACGGGAGCTCCCCGAGGGCCCCGGCTGAGCGATTTTCACCTCCAGGCCCCCACATCTGGCAGGGGAGCATCTCTGAGGAATGCGTGTTGGAATGGAAGCCCGTGAATGGCGAGGCCAGGAGGGGACCGGGGCCGACAAACGTGCACCCCCACTCCCCTGCCAGCGGCCGGGGCCGAGGTGACTTCAGGGTCACCCTGGAGACTCACTGTCCCTCCCTGTCCTGAGTCAACAGGATTTAGCCTCCATGGCTCCACCTTCTCTCCGTTCTTGGCATCCCTCCTCCCCCTCTTGTCTGCCTAGGAGAAGTCAGCCCACGTGCTCACTCTCAGAAGCCGCGAAACCTCCCATTTCCTGGGGGCTTGTGACCCACGTTACCGGGAGAGAAATGGCAGCACACGGCGTTGAAGGAAACGGCTCTGTGTGCAGGCTGGCTTCCAGAGCTTTGGAGGCACCTGCTAAGCTGCCTTCGAGGGGCGAGGGCAGGCACTGAAGCCCTAGACCGGCTTGCCTTGTGCCCACAGCCTGACAACTCTCTGGCCTGAAGGCTCAGGGATGTGTAGACAGGCAGGTGAGGACATGGGCCCTCCTTAGGGGCTGCAAGGTGTCACCTCCAGGGCCTTGGGCCCCTTTCCCTGGAGGTGCTGATCGGCACCCCGGGCCTGGGTGGGGCTCCACGTGGGAAGGAGGAGCGCGTGGGTGTAAGCAGTGTCCGGGGCCAGCGGTGTACAGACAGAGTGAGTCAGGTGGCAGTGAAGCCTCGCAGAGGCAGGAAGGGGGTCTGGCACCCTGGGAGGCCAGGTGAGGCTCAGCTGGTGGAGGCAGGGGGGTTCTGCTGGCATAGCTGTCCCACTGGTATTCACAGTCCATCCTTGACCTTACTTCAATCACCAAATTTTGGTCAGTGTTATCATTTTTTTGTTTGTCTTTTGTCCTCTTAGGGCCGCACTGGCGGCATATGAAGGTTCCCAGGCTTGGGGTCCAATAGGAGCTGTAGCCGCCGGCCTACGCCACAGCCACAGCAACACCAGATCTGAGCCGCGTCTGCGGCCTACACCACAGCTCACGGCAATGCTGGATCATTAACCCACTGAGCGATGCCAGGGATCGAACCCGCAACCTCATGGTTCTTAGTCGGATTTGTTAACCGCTGCACCACAACGGCAACTCCAGTGTTCTCATTTTTATGATATATATATATATATATATATATATATATTATGGTGTATATGTATAAACTTAAGAAAAAACTTTTTTGTTTGATTCAGGATCTAAACAAGGTCCAGACCCTGCAATTGGTCTACGTCTCTAAGTCTCTCTTATCCTGTAGATACCTGCTCTCCCTCTGTTTTTTTTCCTTTTTTTCCCCTTGCTGTCTTTCTTATTGAAAACACGAAGCTGCTTCCCTGTAGCCCTCCCCACAGCCTGGGCTTTCCTGATTGCTCTGTGTGCTGGTGTTTTTGGTTTTTTTTTTTTTTGCTTTTTAGGGCCATACCCTTGGCATCTGGAATTTCCCCGGCTAGGGGTCAAATTGGGGCTATAGCTGCCTACGCCACAGCCACAGCAATGGGGGATCCAAGTCGGGGCTACAACCTGCACCACAGTTCACGGCAACGCTGGAACCAAGACCCACTGAGCGAGGCCAGGGATCAAACCTGCATCCTCATGGATACCGGTCGGATTTGTTTCTGCTGCGCCACACAGGAACTGTCGAGCGCTGGTGTTTAACATGCTTGTCTGGCCCGTGCATTTGCCGAAAAGTGGCAGTTGGCTCTGGATCAACACAGATCCGATCAGATCCAGGTTCTGTTTTTGGTTTGTGACCGCATTCCCATCTCGGTTCCTGACTTCGGGCCGCCTCCCTGACCTTCATTTGTCTTTACGCTCTGGGAGGTGGTGACTGAACCTCTGGAGTCTGTACCTGCAGCGGCCACTACCTCTGCGCGGCAGCTTGTATCTCAGTGCTGTAGACGGTGGGAGGGGCCGGTCGGCTGGAGCCGCCGCTGAGGAGGGCCGCCCCCGCCCCGCCCCATCCGCTCGCTGTCTGAACCTGCTTGCTAAGCATCCCTGCCGATAAGAATCGCCTCCTGGAACAGGAGGCCCGGGCAGCAGCAGGCAGCCTGTCTCTGCCTTGGAGCTGGGGGGACTCTGTGCTCAGTGGCCAGCTGCCCCTTAAGGGGGTCTCCTGATAAAGGGTTTTGGTTGCTCTGCAAATGAACTTAACATAGACCTCTGAGCAAAGACAGGGGGAGGCGCCAACCTGTGCCAGAAGAAGGGTGATGGTGCCTACAGACTCATGCCCCCCCTCTGCCGGCCGTGGGGTCATCTCTGGAGAGTGACATTTCCCAGCCAGGGATCGGCTGCAGACAGTGTCAGAGCTGCAGCTTGGGGCTTTTTTGGGGCTTCCACGTTGTGGGGGTTGGTGGGCTTGGGGTGTTCCAGATAAAGCTCTCCAGGGGTACTTCTCGCCCAGGCCTAGGGTGGTATTTGCTATCGGCCAGGAGAAGGCCAGGGCACCGTCAGAACACAGGGCACCACTGAGGCAGAAGGAGGGGCGAAACCTGGCTGATGGAACAGCCTCAGGTCCTTTCTGGAAAGAGGCAGTGGAAGCATGAGCATGGTAAACAGAAGCAGGAAATAGAGGGTTTAGAAAACCTGCTCCTGTTCAGACATGCCGGGGCCCCACCAAGCTGCAGAGGGCATAACAATGCTGGCTTGTGCGCTGTGGAAACGCCACCGTGGGACGGGCCCTTGGAGGGATGTGCACCTCTAAGTTGGCAAGAATTAAGCCGAGGTACAGTTTAGACCTTCTCTTAGGAGCCAGAGTCTGAGGAGGCTGCCATGGGTGTGACCACCCTCCTTGTGGTCCCCCGGGTCAGGGAAGATGCTGACGACTCTGAGAGTAAAATCTCTGCTCAGGAAAATCTAGTGCTTAATGGGCTCTGAATACCACCACCTCTTATTAGCTGGGTAACCCTGGTCAAGTCTTTAAAGAGCCTCAGTTTTCCTGTTTGTAAAATGGGTATAATTATAGAACTGAAAACAACTAACATTTATTAAATATTTACCATGTGCCAGACACTCTTCTCAGTGCTTTAGGATATCTTGGCAAAAGTCAGTGAGCTTGGGCTGTTACTCTCCCCATTCTACAGATGGGGACATTGAGGCATAGACAGCTAAAGGGACCTGCTCAAGTTAACAAAATCACTGAGCCAAGATTTAAATCCAAGCAGCTCTAAAGTCCATGGTCTCAGAGTTCCTGTCATGGTGCAGCGGAAATGAATCTGACTAGGAACCAAGAGGCTGCGTATTCAATCCCTGGTCTTGCTCAGTGGGTTAAGGATCCGGTGCTGCCGTGAGCTGTGGTGTAGGTCACAGATTCCGCTCAGATCCTGCATTGCTGTGGCTGTGGCGTAGGCCGGAACTGTAGTTCTGATTAGACCCCTAGCCTGGGAACCTCCATATGCCGTGGGTGGGGCCCTAAGAAGCAAAAAAAAAAAAAAAAAAAAGGGAAATCCATACTTTCTTAGTTCTATCCCTACTTTAGAGGGTTATTGGGAAGATTAAATGGGGTTACATCTGGAAAGCACTCAGCCCAGAGCCTGGAAAATGGCAGGTGCTCCGTAAACAACAGCTAAGGAAACTACTTCTGTGACTGGTAAAGGCGAAGGAGCCAGAACGAAGCGTCCAGGGCCAGAGCAGAGCAGCCTATTCCTGGAGCAGCCCCCCAAGGCACCACGAAGGCAGGCGCCAAAGCAGCTCAGACATGCCATGTCCTCTTTGCAGGGCTCAGCATCCCAGGAGGCGTGCCTGGCTGCAGGGGGTTGTCAGTGGATTCCGTAGCTAATCTCCCTGGAAGCAGGGTTTATGGGTGGAGCAGGGGCGTTCTGCTGGACGCAGCTGGGACCAAGTGCACTTGGGAGCTGGCCTGTACTTTGGAAGCTGAGGGGGAATGTGAGTCCCTGGGGCCTCTCACCAGCCCGTGTCCCGGGCGGTGAGGAGCGAGGGGGTTGCCTGGGAGGCTGCAGTGTAAAGACGAGGCCTCTGGCCATTGACTTCTGGGAACGGCCTTCTATAACTTATCCTGGACTGTGTGTGTCTGTGGGGGTGTGTGTGCATGTGTGTGTGTGTCCTGGGAGAGGGGAAGGCTGTTTCCTGGGACACTAGGGTGGGCCTATAGAGCAATGCTTTTCTGGTATCTGCTCCAAAGTGGAAACCAGTGTCCAGCCTTCCTGGGGCTGCTCACCTTCCGCCATGTTTTTCTTGCAACTGGAATGGCCATGGCTGGACCTTCCTTTGGCTGGACCTGCTCTGTCTGATGCTGTAGCCACTAGCCCTGTGTGGTCATGAGTACTTGGAATGTGGCCAGTCAGAACTGAGATGAGCTGGAGGTGTGAGGCACGAACCTCACCGCCTGACGCCAACTTGTCACCTCTGCCTCCCAAAGCAATAATTACTATTATTATGTACACTATAAGCAATGCATAATATGTAATAATAATGTAATAAAATGTTATAATATATACTATGTTTAATATGATATATAACATGATAGTATGTATAATATATAAAATATATACATGTACATACTTTATACATACATATATAAATATATATCATAATATATTTTTTATGCTATACACTATACATGTATGTACACATATGTGTATATACACCATAATATATACATATATGTGTGTGTATATATATAAATATAAATATATATATAAATATATAAAAATAAATGCACCGAGCACCTCCTGCATTCGCTGTGGCCCCTTCTCCATGGCAGTCCCTCAACAGCGCAAGCCACATCTTCACCCCACCTGCAGCGGCCAGCCCTAGTCCTCACATGGGCTGCCCATCATGCTTAGAATAAGGTCCACACCCCATCCAGGGCCCCAGGCCTTCCCTGGGCTGGTCCAAGCCGCTCTGCCTTAGCCACCGCTGCTGCTTTCTGCCCCTCCCAGGGCCAAATTGTTCTTGCCTGTGGCGCTTCACACAGCTCTCCCTTCCGTCGAAACCTCCTCAAATCTCTGCTGGGCTAGATCTGCCCGGGTTGGTCCTTCACTCGCTTGGGCCTCCTCTGAGTTGCCCCTTGGTTCGGGGGCTGAAGCTTCCCCTCACTCTGGTCCTAGGTTATCACCTGGTTTCTTTGCATGCCAGCAACTGTGCACGCTCTGCAATGATCCTGTCCAGATATGTGCCTACCAGCTCTTTACCTGTCCCCTCTTAGCCACGTGGGGCCTTGCTCAATGCTGTGATATCAGTTTCAACAGACTTGTTAGGGAGTGGATGGATTTATCCCATCACAACCCGACGAGCCTGCTACTCTCAATCCCCCCATTTTACAGATGAGGACAATAAGGGGCAGAGAGGAGAAATAACTTGTTCCAAGTTACAGAAATGTTTAAAAAAAAAAAGATAGAGTCACAAAGGGGGCCCTAGGGCTGGTTAGTCTGGACGGAGTCTCCAGCCTGGCTGTTGGGACGGGGGGTCCGGAAGTTTGGTGGGTGTGTCTCCGGCACCGCTCAGGTATACGGCTGGTTATGCCCCGCCTTCCTCAGCTTCGTCTCCACACCTGGAGGGCCTCCACCCAGCCCCGGGCTCGCTGCGATGTGGGTGAGCAGGGTGGACTAGAGGCTCCGAAACATGGGCCCTGCTGACGTCTGCCTCCCCCGCTGCCCCAGCCACTTAGCGGGCGTGGCGCCCTGGTCAGCCCTGGCTTGGCCAGGCTGTGGGGGACTATGCCGGGGACAGGGACGCGTTTCGGGCGGTCTGCCCACAAGGGCCGCCTCCCTGCCGTGGGCAAGGGTTGTGATGCTCTCTCTGCTGCCTCCCACGGCCTCAGACAGGTCTCAGCCCACGGAAGCCCCGGCTGGGGGCCGAGCTGCTGGAGAGCAGTGAAACCCGTGTGCCACCACGAGGCCCAGTCTCCCCCGCCAAGGGACGAGGCCATGAAGCTGGGGTCAGCAGCTCCTTCTGACTGCGGCGGTGCCTTTGATTTGCTGTTCTGCCCTGGACTGCGTTGCCATAGCTTGACAGCAGCAGTTTGTAGCGCCCTGGCTGCCGAGCCCTGTCATCCCCGGCAATGGACCTGCCTGCTCACAGCTGAATCGAAGCGTCACCCCTATCAGGTCCTCAGCCCTAAACAGAAGATACAGAGCGGGGAACACATGCCCAGTGGATGCTCGGCAGGCAGAGTGTTGGGGAAGGGCAGGGCCCATCTGCAGTGGGACAGGATCCTCTAGCCCACTGAGCAAGGCCAGGGATTGAACCCACATCTTCACGGCTACTAGTCGGGTCTTAACCCGCTGAGCCACAATGGGAACTCCTATGTCGGATTATTGAACGCTCCAAGGCGTTCAGGAAAGCGCGAACCTCTGTGGTGGGAAACGGTGAGTCCCTGAAGAAGTCTCCGAGCCCCACCAGACGCCTTTGCCCATGGACCAGTTCGTTCTCGGCTCCATGGGACCCTGACCCCAAATTCTCACCTGCTCATAGATGCTTTTCATCAGCTCCACGAAGCTCTGCAGGCCTTTTAACTTGGTCTCTAGTTCTGTCCTTCGAAGACACTCTGTATCCAGGTCCTAGGGGTGGGAGCAGCAGTGAGTGATGGGAGAGGGGATGGAGGAAGTTGCGGGGCAGGGGTGGGGTGGGGTGGGGACTTTGCTTCCCGGGTGACCTGGGGGTGATCCCCAGAGGAGACCTGGCTCAGAGCCTGGGAGGAGAAGCAGAGTGGGGACAGGTACCTGTCTCCCCGCCTCTGGTCCTGGGGCTCACGCTGGGGATCCCGAGAGAAAGAGGGCAGAAGACGCCCCGGGGTAGGCTGGGCAGTTACCTTCTTCAGCTGGACGAAGGTGAACTCCAGGTCTGTGCGTTTGGAGAGCTCGTCCTCATACCTGGGAGGTGGGGGAGATGGGGAGAGACACACAGACAGAGGCTGCTCAGCTGGATGTGGTGGGACTTGGCGAGGGGTTATAGAGCCCAGAGCCTCCAAAGTCCTATTTGTGCCTTGTGCCACTTAGGAGAAAAGCAGCCTCTCCATTTAGGTGGGTGCAGTCCTCTGTCTCTATGACACGACACTTCTGCCCGTGACACCCTAGCACTGGCTCTGGGGAAGCGGGCATTCCGCTCCCTGTGCTCATCCTTCCTGGTGCTCAGCCATTCCTCTCCCACTGGCATCTGCCTCTTTCCTGGCTCCACTCCACATTCTCCTCCTCCAGGAAGCCTCTCCTGATTGCATAGCCTTTTCACCCTGACGTTTGTTCCTTCATCTTTCCCCTCATCTCCTCCCCCGAGAGTCTCTGTTTCAGACAAGCTCTGCCTCTGGCTGCGTCTGTTGGGAGCATCTTGCTGACACGTCATCCTCTCCAAACTCTGCCCTTTCCCGCAGCCCTATCTTTTTTCCCTCTGCTTTGCTAGATGGTAGGACACTGTGCCCTCTTCCTTTGAGAGGGAGAACAGGAAGAGTGTGGACTGCGCAGTCAGATGGGCCCCCGGTGTGTTTGGAGGCACGTTAACTCCATCCCCTTCCTTGTCTAGCTGTGTGCGCGTGCGCGCATGCGCGTGCTTGGGCGCTAGGCAGTCCACCCCTGTTGCGAGGACAGACGGGGACAGCCAGCAATCTCCGAAGGTGGGTTCCCTCTCTTTTCAGATGTGCCTCCTTCTAACTCAAGTCCACCTCATGTTGGGAACACGGACACTGTTGGGTGGGGGGAGGGCAGCTCTGGACCCTTGCCCTCCTGGCTCCCTCGGCAGGTGTCTGCCAGCTGCACGCTCCCACCCGAAGCCCAGCCTGCCCCAGTGATTGCGGGGATTCTGTGGCTTCCTGTTTGCTCCCCTCCTCTCCGGGGAATGCCTGAATCACCCGCAGCTCTAATTATAGCCGCCTGCCTGCCCTGGTCAGTCTCACAGATGGGGCAGCGTCACCCACAGCCCACGCGAGCTAGCTGGACCTGCCACCCTCCAGGCCTTCTTTTCCGCCAGCTTACCCAAGGGCTGAGGGGAGCAGACCCCAGGGCCGAGAGCCTGCAGGGCACCTGGGTCTCTGAAACTCAGTGTGCGGAGGGCACACACTCTGCCCGGCCACTGCCTCGGCTTCCGAGAGTCTGCGAGGGGCTCGAGGCTGCAGGTCATGGCGGGGGGTTGGGGGGGGCAGGGGGGGCCAGGGGGACTGTTCTGCCATCCGGGGCCTCCAGGGCGAACAAAATGCCCCAGAAGCTTGTACCCTCTCCTGTGACTGTCAGAGCCAAGGCTGTGCTGTTGATCCCATTTCACAGACGAGGAAATGGAGGCTCAGAGAAAAGCTCAGAAGCTAGTGTAGCGTGCATGGGGCTCCAGAGTCAGACTGTTTGGGCTCCATTCCTGGCTTTCTTGCTACCCAGCCGAGGGACCTTGGATAGGCTACTTATGTGTGCCTCTGTCACGATAGCCTGATAATAGTGATACCCCCACCCCCCTTTTATTTGTCTTTTTAGGGCCGAACTTGAGGCATACGGAGGTTCCCGGGCTAGGGGTCGAACCGGGGCTGCAGCCGCCAGCCACAGCCACAGCCACAGCAACGTAGGATCCGAGCCGCGTCTGCGACCTACATCACAGCTCACGGCAACTGGGGATTCTTAACCCACTGAGCGAGGCCAGGGATCGAACCCGCATCCTCATGGATCCTAGTCGGGTCTGTTGCCGCTGAGCCGTGACGGGAACTCCAACAGTGATGTCTTGAGGATTAAATAAGTTAGTACATAAAGTGTTTACAACAGTGCGTGGCACCCAGTAAAGCTCTTGCTATTATTATTATCTGAGCTCTGTTCTCTCCAACCCCAGGCCTCGGCCCTCAGCCTCTCTGTCTCAGCGTTTCCAGAAAGAAACCGTGGGAAGCCTCATTGTGGAGCAAGCAGGCGGTTCTTGCGCATCCTTCACAAATCCTCGGTGCTGGACTGACCTGAACTGGCCTCCCTCTGGAATCTGGGGGCCTCTGAAAAATTCTCTGCCTTGGGGACAGAGGTCTGCGGAGCCCTGAGCTGAGAAGCTCCCACTGACCGCACCCAGCTTCTCCCCTTCTCTCCCCACTCTGGCTAGCAGAGTTCCACTTGCATGGATGCAGGCAGGACCTTGGGGAGAGTTGCCTAGCGGGGGGCCCTCTGAGGCACCAAACCTCACCTCCACCGCCCTTCCCGGCCTTTTGTGCAGTCTTCCTTCTCCCTTCTCATCAGCTCCACTGCAGTTCAATCCCAATTCACCCCCTTAACCAGATGCCCTCGTGCAGCGAACAGCTTGCACAATTGTACATGGCATTCCTGAGTCATGTGCTGTGTGGCCTTGGGCGAGTGGCTTACCCTTGCTGGGCCTCTGCTTCATCCTTAGTCAATGGGAGGGTTAGCTAGCCAATCCTTGGGGTCCCCGCTACATCCAAGCTTTTGAAGGTCTCCATCTACAGGCGTATGGGGTACCATCTCCCCCCACTGCACCCCCAATCCCCTGCCATTCTGCCAGCCACTAGCTCCCAAACCCGTTCTCAGCCCTTTGCAGCTGGTCACACCCGTACCTTTGCACCCCCCCCCCCCCAAAACTTGTTTATTTCCAGGAGTGAAACTGATCTCATCGGCCTTGTACAAGCGGGGCACACCCCTCCCCGCCAGGGCTTGGCCTGGCGTCTCCTGGCCCCTGGGGGCCCCAGGCTTTGCACAGCCAGGCTGCAGCTTCCTTGGCTTTCGCCGGCAGACCCAGAGACCCTCCAGCCTCACCTCCTCCAACTCGGATGGGTCGCTTGCCCAGAGAGAGAGGAGGAGAGGCCCTGAGAGTCCACAGTAAAATCAGGCAGCGGATGGAAACCAGGCAGCAGGCCAAACGAGGGGGCTGAGCCGGAGTCGAACAACGCGCAGTGTTTGCAGAGAACTTCTCGTTACAAAGTGCCTCCCTGGATGTGGGCTGGCTGCTCTCGCGGGAGCAGCCTTACACGGTGGCTGGCGAGGTCAGGGATGGGGCTCAGTACACACGGCTGCGTGACTGAGACAAGCCTCCGCCCTCTCTGGGCCTCTCTTTCCTTCCATCAAAGGAGGACCCAAGTCCCCATCCAGCGCTGCCAGTCTCTGAGCCTTTGAGGGGCCAGAGACCTGCTAGCTCTCAGTGGACTGAGTCGTGGGCTCTGGTGCCCCGGCACGATTTCCCTCATCGCTGTGAAAATGGGCAGGTTGCCTGTGTGTTTCTCGAGGATCTGGGAGGGCAGGGCCGGGGCAGAGGTGGCCTCCAGGTCAGGGCGGGCCCCAGCCGCGAGGACCAGCCCAGGCCGGGGCTGCAGATCATGCCAGTTGGCTGGGAAATTCTAGCCAGAGCCACAGATGAAGGCACTGAAGTCCCCGGAGCGGGGAGAGCGTCCTCTGCTCTGAGTGTGGTCTGAACAGGGCTGGCTATGCACAGAGGCGGTGCACAAGCCGCAGCCATAGCCCGGGTCCCTGGCCTCCTGACAGGCCGCCTGGAGACTCCAGGCCTCCCCTCGGATCACAGGGCTGGGGTCTGGCTCAAGCACTGCAGGAGGAGGATGGGGGTTCAACCACACCCTGTGCTTCCCTCACCCTGGCTGGGGGCCCCCCTTGCATGGAGACTGGCCTCTCTGCTCCCCCCAGCCTCCTTGTCTTTGAAGCCCTGGCCAGTGTCTGGTCAGAGACGGTCACCACTCCCCTGAGCTGTCGAAGTAACTGGTCTGCCTTCCTAGATTGGTCAGTTCAGGAAGCTCTTGTTGTGGCTCAGTGGTAACGAACCTGACTAGCATCCATGAGGACGCAGGTTCGATCCCTGGCCTCGCTCAGTGGGCTAAGGATCTGACACTGCCATGAGCTGTGGTGTAGGCTGCAGATGCAGCTCAGGTCCCATGTGGCTGTGGCGGTGGTATAGGCCGGCAGCTGTAGCTCCGATTCGACCCTTAGCCTGGGAACTTCCACATGCTGTGGGTGCAGCCCTAAAAAGGCAAAAAAAAAAAAAAAAAAAAAAAAAAAAAAAAGAAAGAAAGAAAGAAAAAGAAGAAGACATATTTGTAGATTGGTCTGTTCAGCTCAGTAAACCTGAATCAAGCACTCAGCCTTCTAGGGGACAAAGGAGTGGCCATTTAGAATCGCAGGGTACCATACTGAAGTCTCACACCAGCCTCAGCTTGGTATCAACCATCGCTGTTCCCACTCCATATGGGAGGAAACAGAAGTTGGTGTGGGAAGCAACTTGCCCGAGGTCACGGAGCTAGCGAGGGGTGTGGGCGGGGAATAAACCCCTTGCGCAGGGGCCAAGCCATGCCCGAGCCTAGGCCATCCTTCCTTCTAGCTGCTTGTTCCCCCGTCTTCCTGTCCCATTAAATTACGAAATCATCCTGCGGGCCGGACCTGTGTTTTCCTCTTCTCTCTAGATCCCCCAAGTCCACCACTGAGGTCGTGCACACGTATTACCTAGAGGGGATTGCTTCTTCATTTTCCCTTTTTTTTTTTTCTTTTTAAGGCTGCGCTTGTGGCATATGGAAGTTCCCGGGCTAGGGGTCGAACTGGAGCTGAGGTGCTGGCCTGCGTCAACACTGGATCTGAGTCTCAACTAATGCTGCAGCTTGTGGCAGTGCCGGATCCTTAACACACTGAGTGAGGCCACGGATCCAACCTACATCGTCATGGATACTATGTCGGGTTCTCAAACTGCTGAGCCACAATGGGAACTCCGGGTACCGCTTCTTTATGCAAACAGACCCCATCGTTTCTGCCCCCTGCCTGCACCCACCCCCTCCCCTTTCTAGCCCAAGAGAGATCAAAATCCCGCGATACATTCAAAGAAGGAGCCCATCTATTGCTCTAGCTGGTGACCAGTTTTCCATTGTCAGCGAGACATGGGGGCCAGTACCGCTGGGCCAGTGAGGGCCAGTGTGTTTATGGGCGCAAGAGGAAGGGGTAGGGGTAGGTGACGGTGCCCAGGGTCCAGCAGGCAAGCACAGGGCTTAGCTGTCAGCCAGCGTAAGACTGACTTGTAAGGGTCACTGTTTGAGGGGACAGCTGTGTGTTCACTGCCTTTTTCTCCTAATATTTAGAATTCTGTCGGCACATTGTGCAGGTCTTCAACTAGTGTGAAATAAAGAATTGTTCTTTAAAGAAGTTTTGGAGTTCCCGTTGTGGTGCAGTGGAAATGAATCCAGCTAGTAACCACGAGGTTGCGGGTTCAATCCCTGGCCTTGGTCAGTGGGTTAGGGATCCTGCATTGCCGTGAGCTGTGGTGTAGGTGGCAGACGCGACTCGGATCCTGCGTTGCTGTGGCTGTGACGTAGGCTGGCGGCTATAGCTCCGATTAGACCCTTAGCCTGGGAACCTCCATATGCTGCAGTGTGGCCCTAAAAAGCAAAAAAAAAAAAAAGGGAATTTTCCTCTTTTTCTAGCTTGGGCACCTGGACCTTGCACCAGAGTGCAGGATGGTCCCCACCCTCCTTCATGCCTACAGCCCCCCTGGGGTGCCCCCTACCTGATCCGAAACTCCTCCACCTTCTCGAGTATCTGCAGCAGGTTGGCCTCCAGCTGGCTTCGCTCCTGGCTCACTTTTCGCAGTTCCTCCTGCAGCCGGCCCTGGTACTCCGCGTAGAGGTGCCCAAGGTCAAAGGTGGCCGAGTCCTGGCTCTGCAGGAAGCGCCAGCGGGTCTCCAGCAGCTGGTTGCGCTGCTCCAGGGCTTGCACCTGGGAGAGCGGGAGAGCTGGGGTGAGAGGGCCAGGCGTGGCCCAGCCAGTGTTCCCCCCCCCCCCCCGGTGGGGGGAACCCCATGCAAAGTGGCAGCTCATCTGTTTAGAGTGCACCCACCCGGGCCTTGCTCAGCACCTTCAATCTCCAATTACTGATTGTTCACTCTGAAGATGGTGAGATAAGGAGTGAATCCGAGAGAGGTGGGGCCGATTAGCCAAGGTTTCCTGGAGGAGGAGCGGGCCGGCTAGACGACGGGAGGGGGACTAAGCTAGGAATGTGACATGAGACAGGCTCTCCAGGCCTGTCTGGGGTTTGGGTGGGAGACCCCAGGGCACGTGGGGTGTCAGAAGCCAATCTGCTGCCCACCTCGACAAGCCCGGTCTCATCTTGCCTTGGACACTCAGCAGGGCAGGGCCTGGTTGATTCTCAAATGCTAATCCTCCCAACAACCCTGGACTTGTCGCCTCTCCCAGCCTCGGTTTCCCCAGCTGAAAATTGGAGGTGATGTCACCCGCCCTGCCCAGCTGTGTGGAGAAGGACCTGGGGGTGAGCTTTGGAGCAGTAAGCAGCAAGAGCTCCTGTGTTGCGTGCTGTGCACCGGGCCTTCCTCTACGGCTGGTGGTCTTTAACTTGTTACATCCCCAAACAGCCCGGCAGGGGGGGTATCATTATCAGCTACACTATACAGACGCTGGCTTCAAGGAAGGACAGGGAGGTTAAGTCACTTGCCCAAAGGTCACACGATCAGCAAGTGGCAGGGCCAGGTGTGGAATCCAGGCAGTCTGGGTTTAGAATCTTTGAAGTGCTGCAACATAGGCCACCGGGCTGTTTCAGGGTCTCTGCGGGCCCTGGGACCTAGCTGCCCTTCTGGGGCTGGCTTCTGCTTCTGGTTAGGGCCAGGCTTGTCCTGGGGACAAAGACGGGGAGGGCTCTGGGCCCAGCGCTCCTCTCAGACCCTGCGTCCTTCACATTCTGCTGCTCGGACTTCTGCAGGGGCACCTGCGGCTCCCCCCAGGCCCCCCTTCTCAGCCGCCGGCAGGCTGGCAGGCTTGGCAAGGTCCTTCTGGAGCCTTTTCCTTTTCTCCATCCAGTTCAGCCCAGCACAGCCTGGGGCCTTCCCACCCTGCCTCTTCCCCACCCACCGGTCCTCTCCAGGCACAGCCCCTTTCAGGCACTCACTTTCTTTTCCACCATCCAGCCCCTCCCCCAGGGGCTCCCTGCTTCCCTCTAGCATGTGGCCCTCAGCTTATCTGCTCCTCATCTGTCCTGTGCTGTCCCCCTCCCTTGCAGACTCAGAGGCATCTGCTCGCCTCTTGGGGTCCTGCTGGGTGCCCAGGACAGGGCTAGGCCACTGAGGCACGAGGGGTGGCTGGGGCCAGGCTCCTGGACAGGGCAGCTTATTACTGTCCTGATGATGTTGGACAACCAGCCTGGTGACATCCCCTGTGACCACAGGCAAGTTGCTGGACCTCCTCCTGTCCACGGCTGGTACCAGCTCCCAGAATCACAACTTAAAAGAGCCAGAACCACAGCCAGGACCCCCCCTTTTTTTCCTTCTTTTTTGGCCTTCCCGTGTCATATGGAGTTTCCGGGCTAGGGCTCAGATCTGAGTGGCAGTCGAGACCTAAGCTGCAGCTGCAATAATGCTGGATCCTTAACACACTGTGCCAGGCTGGGGATCAAACCCTTGCCCCAGCTTCCAAGATGCTGCAGCCGATTCCATGGGGCTGCAGCGGGGAACTCCTAGGAACCTTTTGGATCAAGCAGTCTGCATCCTTCATTTACAGAGGAGGAGACCGG
>PVHT021183646.1:780787-889264 GCA_004024745.2 Catagonus wagneri | reverse complement strand
ACCCCCTGCTGCCCTGATATCACTGGCTGATCCCCTGCTGCCCTGATATCACTGGCTGACCCCCTGCTGCCCTGATATCACTGGCTGACCCCCTGCTGCTCTGATATCATTGGCTGATCCCCTGCTGCCCTGATATCATTGGCTGACCCCCTGCTGCCCCGAGATCATTGGCTGACCCCCTGCCCTGAGCTCATAAGTGGCAGGACGGCCTCAGAGAACCAACCCCTGGTCTGCCTGCTTTCCATCTTATAGACGAGGAAACTGAGGCCCAGAAGCAGAGAACTAACTGTGACCTAACTCCAGGGTCCTGCTGAATGGGGAGAGGTGTGCTTTTTGTGGAGGGGACTGAGCAGCCTGGGCTGGGCTGGGGCCTCTTCTGAGGAGGGGGGCTGACCGCCTGGGAGACTTCAGGGGCCAGCCTGACCGAGGAGTCACGCCCCTGGGGCTTGTGGGTCCTATTCCTCAGGTGGGAGGGGGTGTCATCCCCTGCCTCCAGCCAGAACTGGGCATTTCCCAAGGAGCCTCAGGGTCCCTTCACCACCCCTCTTGGGCCCCCACTCTGCAGCCTTCTTGGGCGCTGCGGGCAGTCCCTCCTCTTGTCCTAGCTCCGTCCCCTCTGGTGTCTGCATTTGAGGGTAACAGGGCCCAGTCGGTGGCCTCTGCTGGATGTCAGCATGGCTCTCTCTCTGCCTCCCTTGGCCTCCTCTCCTGCTGCTGCTGCTGCTTATCTCCCTCCTCTCGTGGCGGCCGCTGTATCAGTCCCTTCACTGGCGTGAGCTCAGGGCTGCCCTCAGAGTAGGAATGTGAAGCACAGAGAGGGTAAGTGGCTTGCCTGAGGAAACACAGCCTGCAAGTGGAAGGATCAACACTGCTCCAGGGCCCCTCGGTGGACTCCTGGGGGTCTCCCTGCTGACCCGCCTCTTCTGCCACCTCCTCCTCAGTGCTCTCTGGTTTCTCTTGGTGCCTCAGAGGGTCCAGAAGGGGATGTGGAGCTGGAGGGCCTCCCGGCCTATCTCTTCTCTCTGCCTAGACCCCACTCCCGCCCTGGCGATGGCCTCTTATCCTGAGGCCCATGCATCTCTTGCCGGCTCTGTGATGCACCCCTACCCTTGAAGCTCCTCCAACCCTCCCTCCAGCCGGCCCCTCCCCTCTTCTTCGCAGGCTCCTGCGAGGCAAGGGACTAACAGGGCTCCAGGGTTCCCTGGGTCAGGCCCATTTATGGTATATATATATAATATATACCACATATATCATATACAATGTTTTTAATCTAATAGACAGAATATACCTGATATGTGGTAAGGGCTTTATAAATGCTTTTCAAAAATGATGACATTTGATTCTGACAAGCCCATTACACCGATGCGTACTGAGGCACAGAGAAGTTAAATAATATATCTGAGATTACACAGTTGGTCAGAGGTTTCAAACCCCGTAATGGGCCTCCAGATTTCATATTCTTAGCTCCTGCCCGCTTCCACTTGGGTCCTCACGGTCTTTACAAGGAGAGAGGGAGGAATGGGAGCTAACTAACCCATGTTCTCCACAGAGCTGGCAGATCAGCCGGGACTTCTCGGCCTTAAAGGCTCCCGGCATTCCACTCTGAAGAGCACCTGTCTCAAGGCCAAGGCTCGGATCTGAGGGTGGGAAGTTCCAGTTCTGCTAAGGATCTTAGAGGGCATCGCCCTGGCTCTGGGAACAGGACCCAGACCCCTCGGGCCGCTCCCTGTGCCTACACCCTCCTCCTGTCCCCATGGCAGAGGCACAGGGTGATATCAGCCCTGGCATTCGGGGAGAAAAGCCACCCGTCCGAGCCAAATTACATAGCTCATGAAGCATTCCTTTTAAGGGATTAAGCTGGGTTTGGAGAGGAGGTGGCTCCGCAGGGACCTGCCTCCCCAGGGCAGCGGGCTGTTCTCTGAGGGTGGCCGCCCAGCCGTTCGGGCTCGGTGCAGCCGGCCCGGGGCGGTGGCGGGGATGCTCCACCTCAGAGGACAGTTGTCTTCCAGTTGTCACTTCCTCTCCACACCCCGCAGCCAGGGGCATTCCAGGTGTGGGTGCAGGAATGCTGGTGTGGGCACAGGAATGGGGGTGGGGGAAGGGAGAACGGACTCTCACCTCGGAGACTGCTGGCTTTGGGTCTCACAGACCCAAGTTCAAGTCCAGACTGTACCCTTGCTGGTTGTGTGACCTTGAGCAAGGCACTTCACCTCTGGCCTGCTCCGTCTCCCAGCTAGCCACTGCGGGGTGCTGGGCAGTGTGGGCAGAGCCAGGCAAAAGCAGATGCTCCAGCCGTGTTACTTTTTCCCCTCCGCCCCTCTCCATGGGTGCCCACCTAGTGGGGAGACACTAGCCACACGCAGAGGGACGCAGAGGCAGGGAGATCAAGGGGCATAGAAGGACTGAACCAGGGGCAGAAGAATGGGGCTCTGGCTTATGGAGTTGAGTTTTCCTCATCTGTAAAATGGGCATAAAGATAATTTCTTTCTGAAAGTTGAAGGAAATAGGGATAAATACATAAAGCCCCCAGCACAGTTCCTGGCACACGGTGAGCAGTTCACAAACAGCACCTGCTACTATCTAACTATTATTCTCATGCGGGGCTGGAGGGAGCAGAGCTGGGAGGTTTCTTGGAGGAGGTGAGCGAGGAGCAATTTTGCGAGGCGGACATGACTTCCTCCGAGCCCTTGAAGACCTGTGCCCAGACCAGGGAGTTGGCCATGACAATGGGATCCAGGAATTGGGGTGCCAGGGACTCGAACCCTCTACTGTGGCGGGTGCGAGGAGGACTGGCCTGCCACCTGTTTCTGACTTGCAGCATCAGCCGCCAGCATTCCTATCTCCTGACAGCAGCAGCTGCACCCCTGACTCCACAGCCTCCTGCTGGCCACCCTGCACGCCTCCTGTCCATCTGCCTTGGAGTCAGACTGCAGCCCACGTCTCCATCAGCTGTTCCTACTTGGGGGCTTCCTCTTGGTCACACTCAGAGCCCCTCCCTAGTCCACCCCTGGGGGTGTGTGTGTGGAGGGGACCCCAGGCCGCGCAGCACAGTATTATTCAGACACCCCTCGGAGGCCACCCAGGGTCCCTTTCTCCCCCACGGCCGTCCTGTTGGGGCAGGCACTTCCCTCCGCATCTCCCCGCTCAGAGTTAGCCCGTGGAGTCCGCAGTGGCGGCTCCCCATTGGCTGCGGGCGGGGGTGGGGCATGATGCTCCCAGGAATACTGCGCTCGGCCAGTCACCTGCCCAGGCCTGACCGGCCTTAGTTTTGGGGACCCCCTCCCACTTCTGCTCACCTTGCCAATCAGGGAGGCGAATTTATCATTGAGGACTTTCATTTCCTCCTTCTCCTGGAGCTTCTGCTGCTGGATAGCCGGGTCCACCTTGAGGTCCAGGGGTTCCAGCAGGCTGGAGTTCACGGTCACCCTGGGGACGGTGCCAGCGGTCCAGCAGCCTGTGAAGCTGCGGGAGCTGAAGGCTGGCCCGGGGGCCCCGCAGCTGCCCCATCCTGAGGTCTCAGGCCGGGGGCCACCCGCCGGGGTCACCTCACAGCTGCTGAGGCTGCTGAAGCCGACGACACAGGAGCGGCAGTCCATTGCGGCCCCCGGGCCCCGGAGTGGGCAGGGCGCCGGGATGGGCAAGCGAGGCTTTGAGGGCTGGTGGCGGCGGCTGACTCTGGTCGCAGGCAGGGCAGGCTGGGGACTGAGGAGCAGACACCTGTCGCACAGTGCTCATTAGCTCCACGAGGGCGGGACGCCTCCCAGCCCGACCAACCTGTTAGATGATGCGGCTCCCGCCCCTCCCCCAGCACCACGCACCCATCTCCTCCCTGGGCTGGGATCTGCCTTGCTAAGGGGGGCTGTTCATAGGCTTCCAAGCCAAGCGGGGCCTGGCTCCAGGGGAGGGGGCACGGCTGGGCTGGCTGGCTGGCTTGGGGGTCGGGGAGGTAGCCTGAGGAAGTGCAGATTGGAGGAGGAAAGGGAGAGAGATCAGGAGAGCTATGGCTCTCACCGCAGATCTCATTGCATACCTGAAGGCTGATGTAACTGGGCTTACATACTTCTGGAAAAGATGAGGCAAGCGCAGGCCCTGGGCTCCCGAGTGTAGGGCAGCCGTCCCGAGCGGTGTGCCAGTCTGGCGTTGGAAAACAGCACCTTGACTGTTTATTTTCTACCTACTCATCTTCTCTTCCTTTCTTCCTCCCGCTCTCCCTACTTTCTGCCTTTGATCGCTCATTTATGGAGCACCTACTGTGTGCATCCCAGCGCCTCAGAGGCTGGAGAGGAAAGATGTGGCCGTGGCTGAGAGCGCTTGGCTTTGGACCGGTGAGACCTGAGATCAAGACTCAGCAAGGCTGCTCACCACTGGTGTGGCCTCTGGCGGGTTCCTTGACTTCTGTCCTCTCGTATAAAATGGGGATGAAGATAGCACCGCTGCGGGAGGGGGTGTATGCTGAGGACTTAGGAGGGCTGGGCACCAAGCCCTCGGTGGATGGTGGCTGAGACCCGAGCTTTCTTTCCTGGAGCTGAGCCTAGAGGGGAGATAGCCAAGGTCAAGGGCAGCTATGCCTCAAGGGCTGCGAGGAGGTGCCCTTGCCTTCTTCCAACCCTCACCACTTCTTCCTGTTCCTCCCGCCTCTCTTCTCCTTCTGACCCTGTTTCATCTTTTTTTTTTTGGTCATTTTTTTTTTTTTTTAAGGCTGCGCCCGAGGCATATGAAAGTTCCCAGGCTAGGGGTTGAATTGCAGCTGCAGCTGCTGGCCTATGCCACGGCCACAGCAAGGCCAGATCCGAGCCCCATCCATGACCTACACCACAGCTCATGGTGATGCTGGATCCTTAACCCACTGAACAAGGCCAGGGAGTGAACCTGCATCCTCGTGGATACTAGTCAGGTTCGTTACCGCTGAGCCACAGTGGGAGCTCCCCCTGGTTTCACCTTAAATATGAAGTATAAATAGAAAAGACACTAGTTTGCTCCCACAGAGCCTCCGATGGGGTGGCAGAGGGTTCAGCCAGCCCAGGCACTCCCTCCCGCCTTACTGAAGTTTCAGAGGCCCCACTCTTCCTCTTCCAGGCAGTTGGCAGTTCTCGTGGGCCTGTCTCTTCCTTCCTTTCTGGTCTGATGTCCCTGGATGCGCTCCCGGGCTGGATGGCTCTGTGTCCTGGACCTGGCGCATTACCCTGGGTGGTGGGGCTCCAGCAGATAGGAGCGTGTCTGGAAAGAGACTCTGGTGGCCGGGGGTGGAAAAGATCTCAGCCCCCGCTGGGACAGGAGAAGGAGACAAGTGGGAGATGGGAGCCCCTGCCTGGGTGGCGTCACCCCTTCCCAGCAGCCTGCTTCCCAGGCCAGACCTATGTCCTACACTGTGGGTGTTCCTGGCTCACTGGGGCACAGGACTCTGTACCGAGGCCACGAGCCTATCCTGAGGCTGGATCCCAGGCTCTGATGTCAAAGGTGGGCTCCTGAGACACTTCTGGGTGTCAGGGCCGCCGCAGGGGTGTCTGCATCCCCACTCCTATGTGCGCTGCCCTCCCCCATTCAGCACCCACCTGCATGGCCCACCGAGCCTCCCTGACCTGGTGTCTGATGGCACGTGGTCAGACTTAGCACCCTGCCTACCCCTGACCCTGGCCACCCCTCTGTGCTCTGTGGGGAGACGGGGAGGCAGACAAAGGCGTGTGGGTGCTGCTGGTGCCAGAACAGCAGCCTCTGTGTCAGGTATGTCCCAAATGCTGTACATGGATTAGCTCCCTAATCCTCACGACAGCCATCCTTTGACGTAGATGCTTTAATTCTCATCAGCCCCGATTTACAGAGGAGGAAACTGAGGCTTGGAAGGGTTAAGTGCCTGGTCTATTTATAGTGAGTTGTAAATAATGGCTTTGAACGCAGACAATTGGAGTTAGGAACCCTTCCTCTTTGCCTTTTAGCCTAGTGGCTCCTGGAAAGGGCAGTGGGACAGAAAAGGAAGCTGCCTTCTTACCAGCTGGGGCATCTACCTCCTAACTATATTTATTTTATTTTATTATTTTTTGTCTTTTTAGGGTTATACCTGCGGCATATGGAGGTTCCCAGGCTAGGGGTCGAATCAGAGCTACAGCTGCCAGCCTACACCACAGCCATAGACACGCCAGATCTGAGCTGCATTTGTGACCCACACCGCAGCTTACGGCAATGCTGGATCCTTAACCCACTGACAAGGCCAGGGATCAAACCCGCACCCTCCTGGATACGAGCTGGTTTCTTAACCTGCTGAGCCACAATGGGAACTCCCTAACTGTATTTAAAGATATTCAGTTCTCCAGAGCGTCTCTTATAACCTAAATCTGCGATTCATTGATGACTTCTGTTTACCTCCGTCAGCCCCTAAGTTTTAAAATGTCACAGTTAATGGCCAAGTCACTGGCTTTGCAGCTGGCCTTGCAGGACCCTCTCTGGGGCCTGAGCACTGGGTAGCTTTCCTTGCGGGTGGTCTGGCTTCTTGGTGGGTGGAGGGCACTCCGACCTCTGACGTTGGGGGTGGAGCCGGGGCTGTGGTCCCACCTGCTTCCTCGCTGGCCCAGCCGTCACCCTCGGGCACAGTCATAGAGGTGACTTTGGCTGTCACAGCTCCGGCTGCTGAACAGGAAGAGCAGCAAAAACAAAAACAAAAACAAAAACAAAAAAACCCAAACAAACATAACTCCGGGGAAGCACCTAGCCCCCACTTCCACCCCTTCTCATTCTTTCCCCTCGCTTTGCCTAGACCTCCTGTCACCCCTGAATCGGCATCCTTGGGTCCCCACTGTATAGGCCCCTGCCTCTCCCCGTCACTGAGGACTTGACATGACCCTCTCCTGGCCTGAGAGCGGGAAGCCTGGCAGGTGTTGGGAGAGGGAAGATGGAAGATGGATGACATTTGCAGTCTCTCTGGGGGATGCTTGGGTACCTGGGCAGCCTGCCAGCCCCTCCTCAAGGAACTCACAGACAAACCTGCTGGGTGGGGACTTCTGGCGGGGCGTGAGCTTGGGTGACCCGAGCTGGAGACGGCATCTTGTGCCCTTTTTTTGGGGATTCTGCAGCCCTGTCCTGGTTGGTCCTTACATACCCCAGCGACAGGAATCTCCGTCTCCCTCTTTTCACCTGGAGCCCACCTCTTTTGCCCCTAGTCCCCTGTTACTGGTGACAGGAGGCCATCCCGATTCCCCAGGAGGCAGAGAAAGCCAGAAAAGTGACAACGGCTGGCTGGAGGTGAGAATGGGGGAGGCTTGGGTTGCTCAAAAGGGTCCTCAAAGAAGCAAGGGGGTGTTTCTTCATTTCCTCTGATTCCTCCTTCCTTCCGTTCTCTCTCCGTGTCCCTAGTTCCCCACCACCGATCTCTCTCCCACCCACCTCTTCTTTCTTACCTCTCTGCCTCCCTAGCCCAGGACCCTTCCATCTCTCAGTCCTGGGAGAGGAGAGGCATCTGGGTGGGCCCCCTGTCGCCTGGCTGGATGGCCTTATGGGAGTGGCATTCCTGTGTCACAGTTTCAGTGTGTCGCCTGTACCCTTTCCCTATTTGGCCCAAGACCTGCCCTGCGGAACATGACAGCGACGCATAGCTGCTGGATGAATGTCCCAGTGAGGACACCCCAGCCTGGCTCGGTCTCCTGGGCGGGATGTGGCTCTTGGGGAGACAGGCAGGGACTCTGGGCAGGGGAGACTCTTAGCTTCACTCCAGGGCACGATGGGAAGGCCAGGCCACTCCTTTGGGAAGCTTCCCAGATGAGCCTGCTCACGTTCCTGCTCCATCTCTCCTCCTCTCTCCAAAACGCACGTCCACACCTATGCCCCTGCCTGGGTCAGGGCCCTCTCGCTTTGAGCAGCCCGTGGCTGGGCGGAAAGAATTCCTTTTTCTTCTTTCTTTTTGGGTCACCATGTGGTATATGGAATTCTGGGGCCAGGGATTAGATCTGAGCTGCAGTTTCGACCTACACCACAGTGCTTGCAACGCCTGATCCTTTAACCCGCGGTGCGAGGCTGGGATCGAATCTTCGTCCTTGGCGCTGTAGAGGCGCCCCCGATCCCATTGCACCGTAGCGGGAACTCCATGAAAAGGATTTCTGAGGGCCTCGGAGCTGGGGACTGGGGAGCGGAGAGTAGGCTTGGGAAAGGGGCTGAGAAAGGGGGACTAACCACAAGGACGGAGAAATGAAAACAGTGCCTTTGAAGCTTCCTGCACGTAGCAGGCAGGCTGCGGTGACACAGAGAGGCGCTGACCTGGGTGAAGGTGTCTGGGTGCCTTTCCAGAAGGGACGGTGATCAGAGGCTTAGAGGAAGAGGGAGAGTTGTCCAGAAACGGAAGGAAGTTGTCCCAGGCTAAGACACCGCAAGAGCTGTGGGGGGAGAAACTGTCCTTGTGGGCTGGTGACAGCTGCGGGAGCCGGTGTGACTCTGGTGTCGGAGCTGCTATGGCGCTCAGAGGAGCAGCGGTGTCTGGGGAGGACCAGGAGGGCTGCAGGCCAAGTGTTCCATCACTCGCCACGAAGTCCTTCAGCAGCTCTTGGCGGATTAAATTCTAGAAGATTCCTTGGAAGGTCAGACACAATCCTTTGCACCTGCTGCCCCCTTCCTCTCTGTGTCTCATCTCAGACCCTCCTTCTCGCCACAGCCCCTGCCTGTCCCCAGCCCCACCGACCCGGCCCCGATTCCCTGAACCTGAGTGTGTCACATGAGTGACGTCATGTATCCGCGCTGGGCGGCGCAGACACGGACGTTTCCGTCCCCAGGTACAATGCTATTGGCCAGTGCTGATCTGCAAAAAAGGTGTCTGAGAGGGGCCAGGAGGCTGCAGATGCCTGGATGCTGCAGATCTCTGGAGGCTGTGGGGTTGTTCCGGATAGACTAGGGGGTGGCGTGGGGGCGGTGCTTGTTTCTGGTCTGGGCTCTGCTGCTCACCAGCCGTGTGGTCTGGGGCCCAATGCTTGGCCTCTTTGAGCCTCAGTGGCTTATAAAATTAGGTTGTACTGGATGATTAAACCTTTTTATTAAATTTTTTTTCCAGGAGTTCCCGCTGTGGTTCGACTGGATCGGTGGTGACTTAGGAGCTCTGGGGTGCAGGTTCCATTCCCCGCCCGGCACGGTGGGTTAAGGATCCGGCATTGCTGCAACTGTGGCTTAGATTGCAACTGCGGCTCAGACCTGATCCCTGGGCCGGGAGCTCCATATGCTGCCAGGCGGCCAAAAAAGAAAAAAAAAAATTTCCAGTTTGGTTCAACATACGTTCCTCGGGCTGTGGTCATTCCCCTCATTATGCCATGTACCCGGTGGTTTCCAGTGTGATCCAAAGTCCTTAGCCAAGCAGCGTGCTGGGGAGGTCAGGCGGGTGCGGGCATCCGATACTGAGGGCAGGCCCCTGCGGCCAGGAGAGGCAAGCAGTGTGGCTAATTGCACTTTCCTGTCTTCACAGCACTGAGCCCAATTTGTAGCTATTTGCTGTTGGGTGTTTGCTTGTGCCCGCCTCCCCTGCGAAGCCCGGTGAGCACGGGGTGTTTTGTTCCCCCGGCAGCCCAGGGTCTGGCCCCACGCCTGGCACATAGTAGGTGCTTAATGGTGCTTTCCTTCCAGAGCGAGTAAAAGGCCACCCCTTCCCCATGGGGCACTTGCTATAGTGTATTGCAGCGCAGGATACAACGCCAGGCGCTTCGGGTGGTGAGGAGGGACAGACCCCAGGTGGGCTGCAGAGTGGGTCAAGGTGGGGAGACACTCCCCCTCCTTGGAGGCGGCTCCGGGACCCCTGCCCTACAAGACCCGGCCGCCTCCTTGCCAGGCTGAGCTGGGCTGACCGGGTCGGGCAGGTGGTTCAGGCCGGGTCCTCTGCCTGGGGTGTCTCGCGTCGCACTGCACATGGACTCCCAGACTGGCATCTCTCCCCTTTGCTTCCTGCTCGGCTCTGGGTGGGAACCCTGGCGCCCTCTGGGCATCGTCAGATGCCTTAGGTGGGTGAGACTGATGGTTCTCCTTGCAAAAGACAGAGGCAGAAGGAAGCCTCCCTAAGCTGGCAGGAGCCCCTTTGGGCTTAGAGTTGGGTAGGCATGCCTTGGGGACAGGGCAGGGACCAAGCCATAAGTCCCCCAGGTCCTTCTCCCCCCATATAGGACCCGAGGGAGAGGGACATGGAAGCAGGTCCCCTGGTCCAGGTACGGGGATGGCCCTGCCTAGCCCAGGAATCCCAGCCCATAACCAGCTGTGTGGGCGCTGGGTTCATGCCAGTGGCATCTCGGCAGGGTTGCCAGGCCTGCTTCTGGGTGGAGAGGGGCAGGAAGGAGGATTGCACAAAGGGAAACTGGAGGGGGGAGTGCCCCGCTTCCGCAGGCTGCTCGCTGCCTCCCAGGGAGGCCCAGCGGAACACAGGCCCCCCGCCTTCCCTGGGAAACACCGTACCTTCTCATCTGCTTCCTCGTCCAGGACGAAAGGCCAGGTCCCGGCAACAGGGGACTCCTAGAGGCCTCCCGCCCACTCTCCATCCGCCCACTGTGTCTGGCCGCTCAACCCACGAGGACGGTTCCTCCCAACAGCGCTCAGTTCTCAGGCCCCAGACGCTCAGCTTCTTCTTCTCTCCCCGACGCCCTTCCGTCCTGGCTGCCTCTGAGCCTTCATGCTGGCCGCTCAGCCTGCCCGCCTGCTCCCTTCCTCCAGGAAGTCTTCCCGGATAGCCCCTTCCCTTGTCCTTTGAGGGAGAGAGCTCTCGAAAGCAGCTTCCATAGTGGCAGGACTTGGTTTTGTCCACTGTTCCATAACCACTGACACACAGTAGGTGTGCACAAAATAGTTGTTGAATCAATACGTGATGTGTCCTGTTACTCGGCACTTGTTTCCTTCCTTCTTTTCTTTCTTTCACTCTCCCTTCTTCCCTCCCTCCAGTCCTTCCTTTCTTTTTTCTTCCTTCCTTCCTTCTGTCTTTCCTTCCTTTCTTTCCTTCTCTCTTCCTTCCTTTTCTTTCTTCCTGTCTTTCTTTCTTTCTCTCTTCCTTCTTTCTTTCTTTCTCTCTCTTTTTCTTTCTTTCTTTCTTTCTCTCTCTCTTTTTCTTTCTTTCTTTCCTTCTCTTTCTTTTCTTTCTTTCTCCCTCTCTTCTTTCTCTTCCTTTTTTCTTTCTCTCTTTCTTTCTCTTCCTTTCTTTTCTTTATTTCCCTTTTCTTTCTCTTTCTATCTCTCTTTCTTTCTTTCCCTCTCTTGCCTTCCTTCCTTTCCTCCTCCTTCTTTTCCTTATTTCTATTTCTCTCCTCCTCCTTCTCCTTTTCCCCTTCTTCTTCTTATCCTCCTCTCCCGCCCCCTCCATCTCCTTCGCCTCAGCATACAGCAGCTTGATGGAGGATCTCAGCTCCCTGACCAGGGAGTAAACCACAGCAGTGAAAGCCAAGTCCTAACCCCTCGACCAGCAGGGAACTCCCTTGACACTTGTTTCTATGGCTCTTTTAGGCAAGGGTGTCTTTCCTCCAGTGCCCGCCCCCATTAGACATGATCTGGGGACCAAATTTCTCCTCCACTGAGTCCCCCCATGCCTGAGATCCTGGTCAGTGGGCAAACCAGCCAGTCTTACCTACCCTTGCCATTTGCACCTTCCTTCAGGAAATGCTCTCTGCACCTGTCCTGGGCACCTGTCTGGGTGCCGAGCAGTGGGGCACATTCAAAGATCGGTGAGGCAGGAGGCGGACTTGGGTGTTGTCCCCGTGTTCCTGGCCCCTCTGCCTCCCAATCCCGTGCTTTCCGAACTCCTCAGTCTCCGTCCATACAGCCCTTGCCTCCAGGTCGGCTGCACAGCTGGTTCCGGCCTCGTCACCCTTCCCGTCCTGACACCACGCACAGCTGCTTAGGAGGTGTCCCCCTCCCTGGGGCTGCTTTCGGAGAGGAACAAAGAGAAACTGGAAGGCCTGGGTGGCTGACAAAGGCAGGCCAGGGGAGTGGTAGGGCGTCTGGAGCTGCTTATTTGTGGAAGCCCAAACCGCTCCCCGAGCTTCAGCTGCTTCTTTATCTGCCCTGATAATAGACAGAAACCATATTCTGCTCCGTATGGCGCGATCAGTGCCCGGCCTCTGCAAGCCTGCTGGGATGGCAGCAGCCCGAGGTGGCACCGGGCACCGCACCAGCTGACAGAGGCCAGTCGGACCAGGGAACATGCAGCCAGGTGGGTGGCCACCAGTTCGTGGCCCACCCCCAATGCAAGGATGTCTCACTCATCAGGAGTCCTCAGTGCCCACACTGGGTACACAGGAGTCTCTCAGGATGGACCTCAAGAACTGCTGCTTGAGTGATGGTGGCTTATAGTCTTTTTTTTTTTTTTTGTCTTTTTAGGGCCACACCTGCGGCATATGGAGGTTCCCAGGCTAGGGGCCAAATTGGAGCTGCAGCTACCAGCCTACACCACAGCCACAGGCACACCACATCTGAGCTGTGTCTGCGACCTACACAGCAGCTCACAGCAACGCCCGATCCTTGCCTCATTGAGTGGGGCCAGGGTAGAACCTGAAACCTTATGGACATTAGTTGGGTTCTTAAACCCCTGAGCCACAACGGGAGCTCCTATGGTCTTTCATCTTTGTATCCATAGCATGGAGCATGGTGCCTGGCATACAGAAAGAGCTCTGTGGTTGAGCAATAAGCACCCAGCACCTATTTATCAGGACCTACCATGTGCAGGCAGCTGCATCCTTTCCATCTTTTTTTTTTTTTTAATTGAAGATCTAACGGGCTTTATTAGGTGATTCAAGAATTGGGCAGCATCCCACCTCAGACCTAGAAGTGGCTCCCTCCCTCTCCACCCCACCACCTCCCTCCTCCTGTTGGGGAATCTCTCAAAGCCAATGCCATGGGATGCGGGGTGGGGGGGCGGTCCCCCAGGTGGCCGTCCATAAAGGCCAGTCCGAGGCCAGCCCCGCCCGCCGTGTCTCAGGGAGAAGAGGAGGAAGTTATGTCCCCATAACTCAAATTAGTACCTAGGCTTACAAAAAGTGCTCAGTAGGTGACCTGATTTTGTCTCCCCAACACCACTCAGCCGGCCAGCATCTCCGCACACCCTCACTGTGCAGAGGCGTGGGATCGATACCTGGATCTTCTGCCCGCAAAAGCAGCCCCCGGGGCCAGGCTTCCTCAAGCTGCCAGGGTCTTAGATCCTGAGTTAAGCTCCGAGGTTCTGGGGGAGGTTGGGAAGAGCTGGGGCGGGGGGCGGGCTGGGGAGCGGTCAGGGAGGGGAGGCGGGGTGAGGAGCAGAGCTCAGGGCTGCCTCCCCCACCCCCTGTGCCCTGCCGCTGTCAGGGCTGCTGGGTGGAACAGGGCTGGCTAGTGGGAATCTGATGACCTCAGCTCCTCTCCGCGGTGCCCTGTTGCCTCCTGAGTGGGCAAACAGTGCTGGGCGAGACTGGGGACTAATGAGTGTTTTCCAGCGGGCGATTCCTCTATGTGGGATTTATCTCCCAGGGTCATCACTCTGCAGGTTGCACTTAGCAGGGTAATAGCAGCCTGGTCTGGGGTTCCCGGCTGCCCGCTCGCCCCGGGCCCCTGCAAACAGATGGCAGCAGGTGAGCAAGAGAAAGGCCCAAATAAGCAGGGGAGCAGGTCCCAGCCCCGTTCTGCTGCCCTATCCCAGGTCGCTGCAAATGTGTGCACCCACAGCCCCAGGGATGTCTGCCCCCCTGGCAAGGGCCTCATGGCTGCCCAGATCCTGGGACCCTCAGAGACACCCACACTGCCTCCCAGCACAGAGACCCCTTGTTAGCCTCTGAGTTTCCTTACCCAGCTTAATCCTGCAGGCAGAGTGCTTCTCGTTCATGCCACTTTCTGAATTCCCAGGATCACCCACGTGGTAGGAGTTGAAGATGCTGAGGTTCTGGGAGGTTAGGGGACCTGTCCAAGGTCACCCAGTGTCGTAGACACAATAACGGACCCCCCCCCCACAAATGTCCCAACTCCCGGAGCCTGTGAATATGTTACCTTACATGGCAGTGGGCTTTGTCAACACGAACGAGTTCAGGCTCTTTTTTTTTCTTCTTAGGGCTGCACCTGTGGCATAGGGAGGTTCCCAGGCTAGGGGTCGAACCGCAGCCACAGCAGTGCAAGGATCCGAGCCGTGTCTGCGACCTACGTCATGGCAACGCCGGATCCTTAACCCACTGAGGGAGGCCAGGGATCGAACCCGCACCCTCAGGGATTCTAGTCGGGTTCTTAACCTGCTGAGCCACAACAGGAACTCCAAGGCTCTTGAAATGGAGGGATTTTCGGGGAATTTTCTGGGTGGACTCAGTGTAATCATGAGGAACCTTTAAAAGTGGAAGAGGGCGCCTGGAAGAGTGCTATCGTGAAGCCTCCATAGGTGGGTGCTGTTTTGAAGCTGGTAGGGGACCAAGGAGGGTGGGCGGCTTCTAGAAGCTGGGAAATGATCTTCCTCTAGCAGCTTCAGAAGGAGCGCAGCCCTGCTGCCACCTTGCTGTAAGCCCTTTGAGACTCATTTTGGACTTCTAACCTCCCAACTGTAAGACATGAATTATTGCTGTTTTAAGCTACCAAGTTCATGGTTATGGCAATGGCAGGAAACGAATACACCCAGCGGGTTGTGGGGCTGGGCTCTGAACCCAGCCTGCCTCCTGCTCCCTTCTTCCTTACCTGGCTGATGGCTTCCAGCCACCCTTCCAGGTCCCCCCATGCAGCCCCCCTTTTCTGAACTGATATCCTGCCCCCATGGCATGAGGCAGGAAAGCCAACTGGTGAGGAGGGTGGGAGGGAAGATTCAAAGGTGGGACAGAGGCCGAATTTCAGGCGCTTTTCACCTCCGCTGATCCCAGCCTCCCCTTCCTGTCTCTCTCCTGCTGGGGGGCTGCGAAATGCTTAGAAACATACCCCCCAGGAGCCATTCCTTGGAGGTTCAAGTACGGCGGCACCTGTGCCGGTCTTTAGGGGTGCGGAGGGGGCTGCAATGTTAAAACGACGTGGTCCCCGCCCTTAGGGCCTGCGTGGCCTGCCTGCCTCTGCGCTCTGTGTGGTGTCTCTGTCCTGGGAGCCACCCCTTTGAAGCAGGGAGTGTGTGGGATGGGAGAAGGTGGCCGAAGTCTCTTTCCTCTGGGGTCCCTGCAGGTCTGTGTGTCCATTTCAAGGCAGAGGTCGACACCTGTGTGTCTGGGCAGCTGGTTGTAGAAGGATGCAGAGGCCCCGCTCCTCTGATGTGTGTGTGTGTGTGTGTGTGTGTGTGTTGGGGGGCATCCCAGACGCTGTGGGCCCGTGTGGGCCGTGTGTCTGTTCTGCCCTGCACGTGTGTGTGAACACTGGAGTGGGCGAGGATGTGAGTGGGCAGGTGTGAATCTCCTCACCCTTCCGTTTGCAAGTGAATGAATGCCAGGGTGTGTGTGTGTGTGTGTTGCCTGCTTTCTCTTTAGTGTGTGTGCCCAGGTGAGTGTGCGAGTGCGCGTGAGCTGGGCTGGGGGAGGGGTGGCTCCCTGCACCTCGCCAGCATTGCCTCACCCGGTGACACAGCCGCTAATGACTGTTTGCCATTGTCTGTGCGGCGGTGGCATCACCTGCACTAATGACAGTCTCCCTTGCCTAATGACCTGGCTTCTGCCCCATCATTTAGGAGCCACAGGAGCACTGGGCCCATGGCCAGAGACATGTTGACGAGCTCAACACATTTCCCGCTGGGGTGTCAGTGGGGGTGGGGAGAAGCAAAAATCCCACCCGCCCCCGCAGTCCTTTGGGTGCATGGTGTGGGCCGGGAATTGCAGCAGGCTGATGGCATTTCTGGGCAGGAAGACCCAGCTCTGGGTCCTGCCCGCCATCCCTGCCTGCACGGGGCATCTGCTGCCTGGACCAGACATTGGTGCCTGGCTGTCCCGCCCCACAAGACGACCTTGACCTCTGGCAGCCAGACTTGCATTGGCTCCCATAGACAGGAGTCTACTTTGCAGAGCCTCCTCATCTCTGCAAAATGAAGGTAGCTCCTCTGAGTAGCCTGTCTCTGTCCAAGAGGCTCTGGTTTGGGGCTGCCCCTGGGTGGGAAGCGGTCTGGGGCAGCCCAGGAATCTGAAGCATTCAGGACAAGCCATGCTGAAGCCTCATTCACTGACCCTACCGAAATGTCTTTTACGATTGAAATACAATTAAAAGAGCTTTCTGGACTCAAAAGGAGACGCTGGGGAGGGGCTATTGGCCCCTTGGTGTGAGCTCTGGGCAATTAGTTCACATTCTCTTCTTACAGCTTTGAACTTGCTCCATCCTCTTGATGTTTCCCACTTAGAAGTCGGCCTCCTCCTCCCGTAAGTTATTCTAGATTAGCAGATAAACTTAGTCCTCTGCCTGGTTTCAGTAGGGACACATGAAAGGGTGTGATGAATGCAGTCCTGGAACTAGCTGTGTGACCTTGAAGTGACTTGTAGCATCCTCTGCAAAAGAGGGACTGGCTCCTTCAGCTTGGTTTACATAGTCAGCTCCAGTTTTGAACACCCTCTTCAAATGTTCTTACTATTGTGCCCATTTTACAGATAGGGGAAGCAAGGTCCGGGGCACTGAGATTAAGTCCACACAACGAGTGAGCGTGAGAGCTGAGATTAGGAGTTCCCGTTGTGGTTCAGTTGGTTAAGAACCTGACACAGTGTCCCTGAGGATGCAGGTTGGATTCCTGGCCTTGCTTGGTGGCTTAAGGATCAGGCATTGCTGCAAGCTGCCGCATAGTTCACAGATGTGGTTTGGAACCTACAGATGTGGTTTGGATCCATGTGACTGTGGTGTAGGCCAGTGGCTACAGCTTCCTTTTTGACTTCTGGCCCCGGAACGTCCATATGCTGCAGGTGCAGCCCTAAAAGGGGAGGGGGGAAGAGCTGAGATTCAGTCCAATGTCAGTCCCTTCCCTGAGGGACCCTGATTAAACTGTCATCCTGGTTCCAGAGGCCAGGAAAAGGGAACGGTTCCCAGTGATCCAAAGACACTTGTTTTGGAGTTCCCGTCATGGCGCAGCGGTTAACGAATCCGACTAGGAACCATGAAGTTGAGGGTTCGATCCCTGGCCTTGCTCAGTGGGTTTAGGATTCGGCATTGCCGTGAACTGTGGTGCAGGTGGCAGATGTGGCTCGGATCTGGCGTTGCTGTGGCTCTGGTGTAGGCCGGAGATGTAGCTCTGATTTGACCCCTAGCCTGGGAACCTCCATATGCCGCGGGTGCAGCCTTAAAAGCAAAAGAAAAAAAAAAGAAAAAAGACACTTGCCTTGAGGAGGAGCTGGCCTCTTCCAGGTATTCCCCAGAGGTTCCTGCTCCAAAACCACCTTAGCAGGGCCTCCCTGGCCATGAAGGCAAGACCTCGGCCATGGGAAGATGCTGCCCATGGTTGGGAGTTTCATCAGTGAGACTGCTTGATTATCAAGAGGAAAAAAAATTGCAAGAAGAGAGATGTGACTTAGATTTCAGTCTTTCTTGGCACTCCTTAAGGGCAGGGACTAATCCTCTAGCAAAATGGGCTTAATTAACACCGGGACTCCTAACTCATGATGACCGAGACATAGATAACTTTATGAGAACATTTGCAAAACAGTACATAAACAAGGGCAGCTGAATACAAGGAGAACCTGGGATCTAAGTGCCTAGGGGATGTGGAATAAGCGGGGGTAAGAGCTGGGCAGGGTTGTCCGGGGAAGGCTTCCTTGAAGAGGTGGGTTGGAAGACAAGCAGAAGAGGGACAGAGCTTCCCTTGGGGTGGGGGCAGGCAGGAGTAGCAGGCACCCAACCTTCCAGCCGCATCATTCTGGAGCCAGCCAGTCCCAAGGAGCGGTGCCGCAGAGCCCTGGCTCAGTCATCTGGTATCCTGGGAATTTGCCCTGCCTCCTGGGTGGGGATTATCCAGACACAAGCCTGCCCAGCCCACCTAGTGCCACTTAGACATGACACGGAGAGGTGGTGTGGCCTTGAGCCAAGTCTTCCTCTCCAGGGAGTTCGGCTGAGTTTTGGCCTGGGGACACTCCAGGGGTCTTTTCTTGGGATGTCTGGGGAAAGAGATGAGGGAGGAGCGTGGGCCTCTGGGAGGCTGAGGGAGATTCTGAGACAGGGAGGACGGAGAGTCTGAGACATGGAGGATGGAGATTCTGAGACATGGAAGAGGGAGATTCTGAGACATGGAGAAGGGAGAATCTGAGACATGGAGGAGGGAGATTCTGAGACATGGAGCATCTGAGACATGGAGGAGGGAGATTCTGAGACATGGAGGACGGAGATTCTGAGACATGGAGGAGGGAGATTCTGAGACATGGAGAAGGGAGAATCTGAGACATGGAGGAGGGAGATTCTGAGACATGGAGGAGGGAGATTCTGAGACATGGAGCATCTGAGACATGGAGGAGGGAGAATCTGAGACATGGAGGACAGAGATTCTGAGACATGGAGGAGGGAGATTCTGAGGCATGGAGGATGGAGATTCTGAGACATGCAGGACGGAGATTCTGAGACGTGGAGGATGGAGATTCTGAGACATGCAGGACGGAGATTCTGAGACGTCGAGGATGGAGATTCTGAGACACGGAGGATGGAGATTCTGAGACATGGAGAAGGGAGAATCTGAGACATGGAGGAAGGATGCTCATGGGGCCTCTGCCCATCTTCTTAGGAGTCAGGGCTCCCACAGGGAGCACGGCAGGCCAGTCATCAGCCGGTCTCCGTGCTTGGCTGCTTCGGGCTGAGCCTGAAGCTTCTGGATGGGAGGAGCCCCAGTGTACCCGCTTCCTCTACAGAGAAGGACCTGGAGGGCCAGGCGCTGGGAGGGGAGGATAGATGGTGGGGGTGGGGATAGGACCGGGGTTTGAGGGACAGGCACTGCCCTGGTTTTCGAGGCGTTCCCTGGAGGGCGACCGGCACACCCCAGGCTGCAGTCCAAAGTGGGGACATCAGACATGCATCGGGCACCAGTGCCAGGCGGTGGTTGAGGAGGGAGAGGGGCGAATCCCCTGAGCAGTTAGAAGGCTTGGGGCTGGCTGGGGCTCCCTGGCAGGGAGAGGGAGGAGTGCAGATGGAGCCTGGCTTAGGTGAGAGGAAGCCGGGGAGCAGAAAGAGCACCCCAAGGAACAGAGCTGTCTGCCCAAGCTGAGGGCTTCTCCTTTGAATCCAGAGGTGAGTGGAGCCTCTGATGGCCCAGCAGGTGATGCTTCACTCCCAGGCCTGGGGTTTCTACCAAGTGTCCCTGTACTGACTCTAGGAGCTGCAGCCTGTCCCACTTGGGCTCGGTGGAGGGGTCTCTTGACCCCAGAGGTGGATTTCGTGGTGGGTGGAGGGGAGCTCCTGGGGAGGGGGGTCTTGGGGGAGGAGTTGAGGATCAAGACAGAGGAGAACCTTGGGACTAGGGTCGCCACCTGGTCTCTCTTCACCTCTAGGGGCACCCTGAAAGTAGGACAGAGGCATCTATTTGAGGACACACAGTCCTTTTTAACTGGCATTCAGATGCTTGCCTGCGGCAGCCTCAGCAACACAGTATTTGACCATTAGTCTCCTGCCCAGCAGACTCTCCAGGCTTTGGAACAGTATCGTCCTGTTCACGGCCAGTGATGTGGAGCAGAGAGAAGCAGAAAAAGATGCAAGTGGCGAGACTGGCCCTTGGGAGGAAGAAGGAGTCCCTCGTCCCCCTGGGACTGTCCTTTGGCAGGCAGTTGGAGGGGGCCTGGGAAGGGCTGAGATGGGGGATCACTAGACAAATTTGCCCTCGGAGACCCGAGGGACCTCAGGTCTGAGCCCCCTGGGGATGGCTCTGTTGTTGGCCCTCTCTGTCTTCCCGCCTGCTTGTGCCTGGTTCCTGCTGTCAGTACCTGCTCCCTGAGCCAGCGCCTGGCTAACGCAGCCGTGAGATCATGGGGCGGGGTAAGCTGGCAGGCCCCTAGATCTAGGCCGGGGCCATGGCAGGTGCATGGCAGAGCCCTGGGCCTGGCGCCTCCATAATCTCCCTCCTGGCCTCGTCCCCTTCCAGGTAGGTAGCTCCTCCAGCCAACCAGGACAGCCTCATCCGGTTTGGTCCCCAGGCTCCAGCAAAGGGGGGACAATGGCTCATACCATGACACGAAGACTTGAGATTAGACTTCAGGAAGGACTTCCCACTCAAGAGCTAGGATGGTGGATGATTAAGAACGCATATTAATAAGCGGAGGAGTTCTCACTGAGGATTTATTCTGTATCCTGCTGCGCTAAGCGCTTTGCAGGCAGTTCTCGTATAATCTTCCCCGTGACCTTGTAGAACATGGAAACTCAGATGAAGGTGTCACAGCCAGTAAGTGGAGGAGGGACACCTGCGCTGGCCTCTCCAGCTCCTTGATAGGTGGCAAGTGTCCAGGGAAGCGGACCACTGGGGACCACGCTGGCTCCCAAGTGCTTGCTGGTTCCCCCGTTTAGCGCTCAGTGGTGGGTAAGACAGGGTTCTTGCGGGTAAGAGATGGACAGCAACGAGGTCGGAAGGATGAGAGCTGAGTTCATGTTCCAGAGGGTGGAAGTCAGCCACGCAGAGGTGGGTGGGTCTGTTTCTGTTTGGCACCTCTTGAGTCAGAAAGAAGCAGGTGCATCAGAACTGCAGCAAGAGAGCCCGAGGTGAGACAGCAAGACCTTCTGCCTTCCGGGTTGTGTGTCACTGGCGCGTGGGGGGGCGTGTTCCCTGGGGAGGGAGAGCAGTTTGAAGGGCTCAGTCTGGAGGCAGGGGGATGGGTGACCTGACTTGGGGGTCTTTGTGCAGGAGTTTGTGTGCGCGGCCGTGTCCACGGTCTCTAGTGATGCATTTTCTGCCCCGGCTGGCTCTGAACCCTCCAGAGCGTCTCTGTGCTATTGGACCACAGGCACCCAAGGGAGAAAGTCCCCTTTGCTGGTGGTCTGGAATGTACTCTATGTTTGGGTGCAGCGCTGTCTAGGTTGGGGACCATTCTTGCTCCCCAAATGTCCTGCAGTTGGGCGGACCACTTATTTGAGTCCAGACACCCTCATCATCACTCTTAGGGTGTTTTCTCTGCTCCTTCTTCAGGGACCCCATTCCCTTCGCTTTCCTGAGGAGGAGCTGGGGTCTGGGCTTTCAATTAGTGCCAGGCATGACCTGCACATGGCCCGTGAGCCCGCAGCTCCATCTTGACGCGTTCACCCCCGAGTTCCACCTTCCCCAGAACTGGACCCCCTGTGGCGAGTCCACACGTAGAGCACAGGTGCGTGGAGAAGAAGGGGTGCACGATTCATCCCGCGTGTAAGTGGGGCCAACCCTCGCGGCGCCCTGTCCGATGCCACGGGGGCTGCTGGCCCCTGTCCGCTCTTGGTGTCCAAGCCTGTGTCCCATGTCAGTGGGTCTGGGGTCAGATCCTTTGTTTCAAGGCCCAGGGGTCACATACCTAGTGGACGCAGGGCCAGCTGGGACCCCAGAGGCCATCAGGGCTCACCTATCCTCCATTTACAGACGAGGTAACTCCCCAGAGAGGGAACGGCCCTGCTCAGGGTCACACAGCAATTTGAACGACCCTGCGGGAGTCCCCAAGACATAATCCTTCCTATCATGTATATTGCCTCCCTAATTCTGACCAGCCTCTCCGTCTCTTTTTTCTCTTATCTGTACTTTTTTTGACTTTCCTCTCTCGAGTTCGCCCATCCAGACCCTGCCTCTCCTGAGGGCCCAGCCTGACCCTCCGTCACTCTGGAACCGACCGGTCCCGCTCCCCTACCTCCTTCTGCACCACTGGCGGCACGTCCCTGCTGTTTTCCATTCCCTAATTGTCTGTAACACAAATTAACGCTTTATTATTTGATGCTCTAATGACCCGCGTTCTAACCAGGCTCAATTACTTCTCGGCGCCGTAACCTTGGGCTAGTTACTTAACATTCTTAATCCTCTGTTTTCTCATCTGTAAAATGGGGCAGGCGTTGGAGCCTGAGTGAACCGCAGAAGCGAAGCTCCGAGGGCTGGACTTGGAAAACAGCAAGTCTGCCATCCGAGGTGTGGTGGGTGTGGGCCGGGAGGTGGCCAAGGGCAGGCGGGGGTCGGATCGTGGGGTGCCTCAGTGGGGAGAGATTATGCTATTGGCGGTGGGGAGCCCTCGAGGCCTTTTGAGGAGGGAAGTAACAAGTCCCCATCTGCGAATTTGGGGTGGCCGTGACCTAAGGTGGAAAGGCCATGGGCGTTGGAATTGGCAGATCTGGATTTGCATTGCAGCTCTCCCACTGCTTAGCCATGCAGATTTCTGGATCCCTCTGAGCTTCTTCTTTCAGTCTGTAAAAGAAGAATTATATCTACTTCATAAATGTAGGGGGAAGATTAACTGAGAAAACATCTATAAATTGCTCAGCTTGGAGTCTTGCCCTAAGTAAGCGCTTAACGAGGAGGAGCCATCGTTACTGCTGCTGTCATCATCACCCCCGCGCATGCCCAGTGCATCCTGGCCTGGCTTTGTTCCTGGATCCATCTGGTCCCTGGGTAACAGGATCATCTCTCACTTTTCAGCTTGGAAGCTTCCCAAGGTCAGGGCCCACAAGCCTGGTCTCCCTGCTCTGGCTGCTCCAGGAAGTGACAGAGCTGGGAAAGCTGCTGGGGAGAGGGATGGAGTTTGGAGCCTCTGGGTGGCTCTGCAGAGGTCCCAGAGACCTGCAGGCAGGTGGAGGGGTGGTGGTGGTGGTGCCTCAGGGTCGCCCTTGTAGAGAGGATTAAGGTGATAGGGAGCTTGGTGTTGAGGAGATGTGCACCCACTTTCCTTGCTGGGCTATTGAGCCAACTCTCCCAAGGATGCAGTGTCCCGAGGGATGAGGCGTCTTGGGGCCCCAGACTGCAGTGGGTCTGCTGCCACTTGTGAACACGGGGGGAGGGGCAGGTGCAGTGCCCAGAGAGGGAGCATGGGGTGGGGGTGGGGGAACTGTTCGCTATGCCACCCCCCACTGAGCATCTCCTTGGCCTGCACTGGCGGAGAGGGGAGCCAGAGACACCCTCACTGAAACAGAGTCTGTGAGTTCTCTGATGGCCTAGAGGGTTAAGTCTCCGTGTTTTGTTGTTGCTGTGTTTCTTTTGTTTGTTTGCTTTTTTTTTTGATTTGTCTTTTTAGGGCTCCACCAGCAGCATATGGAATTTCCCAGGCTAGGGGCTGAATTGGCTGCAGCTGCCAGCCTATACCACAGCCACAGCAACGCCAGATCCTTAACCCACTGAGCAAGGCCAGGGATCGAACCTGCGTCCTCACGGATACTAGTTGGGTTCTTAACCTGCTGAGCCACAATGGGAACTCGAAGGCTCCTGTGCTTTCACTGCTGTGACGCTGGTTGCTGCTGTGGTGCAGGTTTGATTACTGGTCCAGGAACTTCCACGATGCGGGTGTGGCAAATAAATAAATAAATAAATAAATAAATAAATAAATAAAGCGAGCATCTGAAATAAACACTGCAATTCTCATTTAACAACAACAACAACAACAAAATCTAATCATTACTAGCCAATTATTAAACATCTATTAGAAGCTGAGCGGTGCCAGGTACTGAGGATAATTATCTGGCGGAGATTGACTGGGTCCTGCCTGTGCGGAGGGGGATTCAGACAGATGTCTGGAGGGGAACACGGGGGCTACGGGAGCTCTGAGGGTGGCACTTGGCCCACTGTGAATGGTGGTGTGAGGCTGTGTGGGGTGGGACAGAGCGGAGCCTGGCAGGCTGAGCCAGCTGGGTGGTTAGAGAGCAGACTGGGCATGGGGTGGGGGAGGGAGTGGGTGAAGACGAGATCAGAAAAGTTTAAAACATTTTTATTTTATTTTATTTTACTGTCTTTTGTCTTTTCAGGGTCGCACCCGTGGCATATGGAGGTTCCCAGGCTAGCGGTCGAATTGAAGCTGTTTCTGCAGGCCTATGCCACAGCAACGCAGGATACAAACCGTGTCTGCAGCCTACACCACAGCTCACGGCAACGCCTGATCCTTAACTCACTGAGCCAGGCCAGGGATAGAACCCAGAACCTCATGGATACTAGTTGGCTTCGTTAACCACTGAGCCACAGTGTGAACGCCTAAAACTTTTTTTTTTTTTTTTAATTATAGTTGAAGTTCCCGTCGTGGCTCAGTGGTTAACGAATCCGACTAGGAACCATGAGGTTGCGGGTTCGATCCCTGGCATCGCTCACTGGGTTAAAGATCCGCTGTTACTGTGAGCTGTGGTGTAGGCTGCAGATGCAGCTCGGATCCTGCTGTGGCGAAGGCCGGCGGCTACAGCTCCAATTAGACCCCTAGCCTGGGAACCTCCATATGCCATGAGTGAGGCCCAAGAAAAACGCAGAAAGACCAAAGAAAAAAAATTATAGTCGATTTAAGAGATCCCGCCGTGGCTCAGTGCTTAATGAATCTTCTATTACCCATAAGGATGTGGGTTCAATCCCTGGCCTGGCTCAGTGGGTTAAGGATCCCGTGTTGCCATGAGCTGTGGTGTAGTTTGCAGACGCGGCTCAGATACTGCGTTGCTGTGGCTGTGGCGAAGGCTGGCAGCTACAGCTCCCATTCAACCCCTAGCCTGGGAATCTCCATATGCCGAGGGTGCGGCCCTAAAAAGACAAAAAAATAAAAGAAAATCATAGTTGATTTACAATGTTCTGTCAATTTCTGCTGTAGAGCAAAGTGACCCAGTCATACATATACATACATTCCCTTACATTATCTTCCATCAGAGTCTATCCCTAGAGACTGGATAGAGTTCCCTGTGCTGTACAGCAGGACCTCACTGCTTATCCATTCTAAATGTAATTTGCATCCACCAGCCCCAAACTCCCCGTCCATCCCACTCCCTCCCCTCCCCTTGGCAACCACGAGTCTATTCTCCATGTCTGTGAGTCTGTTTCTGTTCTGTGGCTAGGTTCATCTGTGCCATAGTTTAGATTCCATACATAAGTGATATCATATGGTATTTGTCTTTCTCTTTCTGACTTACTTCCCTTAGTGTGAGAATCTCTAGTTGAACCCATGTTGCTGCAGATGGCATTATTCTGCTCTATTTTATGGCTGAGTAGTATTCCATTGTATATATGTACCACATCTTCTTAACCCACTCATCTTTCGATGGACATTTAGGTTATTTCCACGTCCTGGCTAATTGTGAATAGTGCTGCAATGAACATCGGGTGCGTGTATCTTTCTGAAGGAAAGCTTTGTCTGTATACATGCCCAGGAGTGGGATTGCTGGATCATATGGTAATTCTGTATTCAGTTTTCTGAGGAACCTCCATACTGTCTTCCGTAGTGGTTGTACCAATTTACATTCCCACCGACAGTGTAGGAGGGCTCCCTTTTCTCCATACCCTCTCCAGCATTTATTTGTAGACTTATAGGCTAAAATGATAGCTTCTGAGATCAGAAAAATTTGTAGGGGTCTCGAACGCCATGCCCAGGAGTGAACGCTATGTCTCGAGGGGAGGCGGGAGCCACTGAAGTGTTTTTAAGCAGAGGAACAGAGGAGCGATGTGGTCGGAGGCAGGGCTGCAGCCCTCTGGGCAGGAGGAAGGCTGGGGTGGTCTGACTTCAGGTTTCACGGAGGAGAGAGTGATGGCCGCTGACACTCTCCTGGGCAGGGGAGGAGGTGGGGGTGACTGTGGAGTGTGTGTGTGGGTTTGGAGTCAGGAGTTGAGGTGGGGCGTGGGATACGGGGCGGGGGTCGAGTCAGGGTTCTGCTGGAGGGGGAAGGCTGAGGCATGAGGCTGAAGCTTATGCCTTATGAAGGAAGCTCAGGCCAGAGCCACGACCTTGGCCTTGACTCAGCCACCACTTCTCTTTCGGCTTCAAGGGCCAGTCTGCTCCACGGGCCCTCAGGCAGAGAGCGTGCCACCTCTCTGAACCTCAGTGGTCTCCTCTGAAAAATGGAGAGTGTGACACTTTTCTCCCTGCCACTCAGAGCATCTGACCAATAGACACACGCTTCTTTCATCGGGGCATGGGTTCTGGGGCACAGAAGTTGGAAGGGGCAGAATCTGTGGCAAAAATGGCCTGAGGTGGGCTCTGGGCACGATGCTAAGCTTTTGGAGGGTTCTGGGGCAGGGAGGCAGGGGGGACTGGGGTTCTGGGAGTGTCTAGGGTGCCGAGCTGGTGGACAGGACCCCAGGCTCATGGCCTCCTTTGCTCCCCTGTAGTCTGAGCTGCTCCCAGAACCTTCCAGCTTTCTGGGCTCACCGCCTGATCCTGTGAGAGTGGGACCCAGCCCTCCAGGACTAGAATGACGGGGAAGATGGGCTGATAGCTTAAGCATAAAGGGGCAATAATCCAGGACTTACGTAGCTTGGAAAGTCTCCACGTCTTAGCATTTTATGCTTTGCCTTCTGAATCCACAGAGCCCCGAGCAGGAGGCAATAGGCCCACCTGCAGTGGCGGGCAGCAGGGATTCCAGCAACAAGGAGAATTTCCAGCTCTGTCTCGGGGTTCCTAGCTTTCTCCGCGTCCCAGGAGAGCGGCTGGGTGAGAAGGGGTGAGAGAGACCCACTCTCCAAGGCCCTGTCCCCTGCCACCTGAGTCTTATTGGAAGTTGTCCTCCTGTGGGTGTCAGGTAGATGGTAGGCTGGGGCTGGCCAAGGTGCCAAGGCAGAGTACAGCCCCCAGGAGCTTGATGCCACTGGGCGCAGGGGAGAGTGGTCCCGCCAGCCTAGGGACTTGCCACCCCTGTCCTGGTCCTGGAAATGGCACTCACAGCCTCCTTGCACTGTCTCCCGAGCCGCTTTCCTGTCCCTTCTCATCGCTCACGCATATTCCTTAACTCTTCCCTCTAGTTTCCTCCCCACGTCTGGCGCCATCCTTTCCACCCTCCTCCATTTCTCTCTTCTTTTCCCCCAGCCCCTCCCTGTCTCCTGATCCCCCTAGGACCACTTCATCTGCCTTCTCCCATCTGCTCCTTGTTCCCGTGGTTCTCTTCCGCTTGCCCCCACTCAGGCTCCTCTCTTGGAACCCCTGCCCACTCGGTGGGAGGTCACCCCACACACTGAAGAACATGCGGGACTTAGTTCCAGAATGTCCCTCTTTTCCTGAAGGAAGTCGGTGCCCCAGGCCAGCTCTGTGCCTGCAGATGAGTCGGCGCTTTGGACTGGACAGCGGCCCCTGGTGGTGAGATTGGGGATTTCGGCTTCCTGCCGGCTCAGGCTCCGTGCAGGCTCACATCCTCACCCCCTGACATCCTGAAAGTCACACCTGTTTGCGTGGGGTGTGCATGACTGTGTGAAGGTGTGTAGAGACTTGGGCCTAGTCTGTCATTCACGCATGCACGTGTGTGTCTGGTGTGGGTGTGTCATTGGAGTGTGTCTATCCGTGTAGAGTGCATGACTGAGTGTGTGTGTGTGTGTGTGTGTATGGAATATGGGCCCCTGCAGACTGTTGCTGGAGTGTAAGCCCTTTGTATACTGGTGCATGTGCACACTTGACCGTGGAAAGGCATGTGTTTCTGTGGGTACCTGGAGGAGCTTGAGGGGACTCTGACAGGCAGGAGCTCACCTGTGCCTGGGGACACCAGTGACCATGGAGTTTCAGGAGGACACGTGAGTGTGCGTGTGCCTGTGCAGGTGCATGTTTGTGTGTGTGTGTGTGTGTGTGTGTGTGTGTGTGTGCACCTGTGTGTTCAAGACTTCCCTGCTCCCTGTGAGTTTGGTTGGTGTGTATACACACTGTCACTGCAGGGGGCGGGGACAGGAGATCCGAGGAGGGTGACTCTTTGGATCTCCAGCGCCGCAGACACATGTGAGCAGCTCGGAGGGCGGAGGAGGAGGGGCAGCTGTCTTTGAGTACTTGTGGAGCGACTCTTCCTGGGTCAGGGGTGGGGCTGGGCTGAAAAGGGAAGTAGTTGGTGATTTATAATCTTTTAAAGAAATGCCTCCACCCCCATTGGGCCCCAGACACCGTGAGTCCCACGCATCACTCAGGCCTGACGTCACCCAGGCACCTGAAACCACAGGAATGAGAGTAGCCCGCCTTCCCCAGTGAGTAGGCTGTCCTGCCCTGTCCTTGCAAACTGTGACTGCCCACCCACTGCAGGCTGAAGCCTGGGAGAGCAAGCACATTTCCTCCTCTGAAGCACCTGTTGGGTGCAGGGGCCCACTGCCCAACAGATGCCCTAGTCCCAACCAGGGACCCCTCCCCAGCCACCGAGGCAGCCAGCAACAGGGAGTTGGGACACCTTGGTGGATCCCTTCCCCAGATAAGCCTGGCTCCTCCCGGAGAGCTAGGGGGTCTCCAGCAGTCTGCCCTCAGGGGCCACAAAGCAGAGGGCAGAAGCCCTCAATAAATACTGGTTGGAGGAATGAATGAACTGACGGTAGTTCCCAGGGGCGGGGCTCACTGGCTACGGGGAGTCCCCCAAGGACCAGTGAGTGGCTGGCTTAGTGCATGATCCTTTCTGAACCTCACTTTCCTCCTTTCTAGGAATGACTCCGCAGAGTCCTTATACTGATGAAATGTTGTGGTGTGCCTGCTGCGTGGCACACAGTAAGTACTCAGGAAATGACGGTGTCTCCTCCATGAGAACTGACAGCTGCCCCAAGCCCCTTCCAAAGCTACCTCCGGACCAGCTATGAGTCAGCTATCGCGGGGTAGCAGGAATCCTCAGATTCTCATTCTGGAAGCATGAGTCAAGCCCAAGTCTGGGAAGAGGGAGGTCATAGTGGGGTCAGATGCTGGACTCAGGCAGGAGCAGGTGCGTGCTTGACTGCTGCCTTATCAGGATGCGATGCCCGTTGCATTGTAACTGGATCTCAGGAGCTGTGAAGGCAGGGCCCTGGGACTGAACCAAGCACCCTCAGGTCTGTGGGCTGAAGGTGTTGTTGACATGGGCTTTGTGATTTGTAGATGCTTTTCAGATAGAACGTCCTGAAAAGGACCCAGCAAAGCCCTAGAAGACTTTGCTTTCATAGCTGCTGTTGCTGCTGGGGGCGGGGCCTCTGGCCCTGGGGCTGGACTCAGCCTGGAGACTGCCTGACCTCCATCGGAGCTCCTGAATCCAGCTTGCCAGGTCCAGAACCCTGTCTTGTTTCCCCGAGAGCGTTTTTTCTTCATCTAGAGTTCAGTGGTCTCCAATGAAGGCCTAGATAAGCTTTCTCTAGGCTTTGGTGAACATCTGAGATGTGGAAATTCTAACGCTGAACTCTCTCCTACAGCCCTGACTCTCCGGGCAGGGGCTCTGTCCTTCCCTGTCTTTGCAAACTGTGATTTTTCAGCACAATGGACAGAGCACACGCGTGGGGTGGGCTTAGATGGGGACGAGTATTTTCTTGCAACATTTTAGTCAACTATGCAGATCCCCAGTGCCTGGCTCCTTATCTCTCCGAGCCATTGCTTCTCTGTTGCTGGGAACGTAATGGTTTGTTAGGGCAGAAAACTGTGGTTTACTCATCTCTCAGTAACTAAACACCACTCTAGACATCTGCATGCAACACGTCACTTGCGATGAGAAGCATCAGAGAGTCTTTGCAGGTGGAAAAATGGAGGCAAGTTGTGTGGTGATGGGACTTATCTCTGCCACCCAGACATGCAAAAAAGTCCATTTAATCACATACACTACACATACACACACAGAGAAAGAAAATATTCATTGAGCACTGGCTGTGGTCCAGCCCTTATTAGGAACTGGGAACACATGGATAAAATAGGGTTACTTGAGTTTGACTTTGCACAGCTCTTGCTTTACAGCTGTTCAGCATCGCATGGAGAAGGTATGCTTTGACAAACATGTGTCTTCTCCATTTTTGAAATTTGCAGAACTATCTCAGGGAAAACATAAAAGCTGTTAAAATATGCAAAAAATGAAGCAGCAACTTTGCTGGATGGGAAAAAAAAAACACCACAAACCTCACAAATCCTGTGACTGGCCACTGGAAACTGACCAAGGCAGCCCTCTCCTGGCTGTCCTGGCTCTTGCACCAGGGAGACCCTACCCACTTCTGCTGGGGACTCAACACTGGGGAAATGGCACAGAGGTCCAAGGACTTCAGAGTTTGGTAATTTTTTGGGGAGGTCTTTTTAGGGTCACACCCGAGGCATATGAAAGTTCCCAGGCTAGGGGTCAAATCCGAGCTGTAGCTGCCAGCCTACACCACAGCCACGGCAATGTGGGATCTGGGCTGGCCTGTGACCTACACCACAGCTCACGGCAATGCCAGATCCTTAACCCACCTGCTGGATCCCTGATGGATACTAGTTGGATTCGTCACCGCAGAGCCACGATGGGAACTCCTGAATTTGGTGATTTTTTATAGATGAAATACGTATGTATTGCATCAACCATGTGACAATACAAGAAATCCAAGGCCATCCTATCTTTCTCTCCGTCTCCCTCTCCTCCGCTTTTCCCAGACTTCTCTGAGACTTCAGGATCTGAAGGGAGGAGGCTTGGTCCTATCCCAAGTCCCAGAGGCCATAAGCTTCTGAGAGCTTCCCAGGTGTTCAGTGCTGAGGTTCCTTGCTTAAGCCATGGCGGAAGCTGCCAGCCCAGGCCTCCCAGGCCCAGCCTCTGATCCTGATCCTTTGTACAGAGAGCTGTCTGCCCAGCCCACACCTGCCAGTCTGTCCCCAACCATCAAGACGAACAGGTTTGGCTGACCAAACTGGCTGCAGCCTTTGTTTTTAGTTAGATAAAGAGTCAGAGCTTTCGGCCACTGCCAAAATAAACTTTCTGAACTTTCCTTTCTTTCTTCTTTTTTTTGTCATTTGTCTTTTTTTTTTTTTCTTAGGGCTGCACCTGCGGCATATGGAAGTTCCCAGGCTAGGGGTCAAATTGGAGCTAGAGCTGCCGGCCTACGTACGCCACAGCCACAGCAATGCTGATCCTTAACCCACTGAGCAAGGCCAGAGACTGAACCCGAGTCCTCATGGATACTAGCCGGGTTCGTTAACCACTGAGCCATGACGGGAACTCCTGAACTTATATTTCCTTTTGAATCATTTCTTAGGTATGGAAAAGTGGTAAGAAAAGCATGCAAAACTCTTTTTTTTTTCTGAACCCTTTGAGAGTAAGTTGCTGACCTGATGTCCACCTCACTCCTCAAATACTTTAATGTGTGTTTCCTACTAATGAGGACATTCTCTCCCTCACTCAGCCACATGAGAGCCCCCAAAACCAAGGTAGTGCTGATTGATCACTGCCACCTAATCCTCAGGCTCCATTCAGATTTTACTGGTTGTCTCAACCATATCCTTTGTAGCTAAAGCATCCAGTTCCAAATCGTGTGGTTGCGTTTGGTCGTCATGTCTTAGTCTCTTCTAATCTGGAGCCGTTCTTCAGTCCTGATTTTCATGATCTTGACATTCTGAGGATGATAGCAAGCCAGTTATTTTGTAGAATGACTCTCATTTTGCGTTTGTCTGATGTTTCCTCATGCTTAGGCTGCGGTTACACATCTGGGGCAACAGTGCCACAGAAGTGATGCTGTGTTCTTATCCTGCTGCATCCTATCAGGATTTCAATGTGCCCCATTACTGGAGATGTTGACTTTGATGAGAGTCTGGCGGGTCTCTCCACTATAAATTACTTTTTTCCCATCTGTAATGCAAATGCACTTTGTAGAGAGACACGTGTAGACCGTGTAAATATCCTGAGCCCCAACAAACTTCTGCCCACTAGCCTGGCATCACTGATGGTTCTCGGCTTAATTATTCCTGTGATGTTTGCCAAATGCACAATTACTTCTACATTTACTAGTTGGCATCTTCTGTATGAAAAACAAGCTTTCTCTTTTTCATTCACTCATTCATATTAGACTCAGGGATTCCTATTTTCTCTGTTATTTACTTTGAAGCTCAGATTGTCTCAGCCTTGGCCGGTGGGAACGCCTTCAAGCTGGCTTCTCTGTCTTCTTGATACATATCCCCTCCATTCTTTTAGCACTTCCCAATTGTCTGGAACAAGATAGTCCTGACTCATCTTGTGATTTATCTGTCCCAGCCTTAGCCTTAGTCATTTCTCCAAGGAAACTTAGTTCTTTTTAGTGGAGAATGGTATTTAGAAACCAAGATCTGGGCACTAGGAATGCTCACAGTTTTGTCAGTGACTTTCCAGCTCTTAAGCCAGGTACAGGATGTTATGTTCAAGTTTTAGCTTTCTAGACCAGTGATTGCAAAACCTGCTTAGGTGGTGGACCACGTGGAAGTAATGAGAAATTTTAATAGAAATATATGATACTGTTTGAGTAAACATAATATTTTATTGAATCTAAGGCATCAGTGGAGACAGGGAACACATATACATAGATGTATATGTACACACACATACACAACTCCTTATGCATTTTAATTTAATTTGAAGGCCATGAGTAGACACTTACACTTTATTTTCTTTTTTTAAAAAATGCACCCATTGGGGAGTTCCCACCGTGGCTCAGCAGAAATGAATCTGACTAGTATCCATGAGGATGCAGGTTCGATCCCTAGCCTCGCTCAGTGAGTTAAGTATTCAGCGTTGCCGTGGGCTGTGGTGTAGGTTGCAGACATGGCTCTGATCTGGCATTGCTGTGGCTGTGGTGTAGGCCGGCAGCTGCAGCTTGGAATTGACCGCTAGCCTGGGAACTCCATCTGCCCCAGATGCAGCCCCACCCCCAAAAAATGAACAACAAAAAAAGAACCCAGTTATTTTTATTTACTTATTTTTTTCCCTTTTTTTATGGCCACACTCGTGGCATATGGAAGTTCCCAGGCTAGGGGTTGAATCAGAGCTGCAGCTGCCAGCCTATGCTACAGCCACAGCAATGCAAGATCTGAGCTGTATCTGTGACCTATGGTAGGCACAGCTCGCAGCAACACCGGATCTTTAATCCACTGAGTGAGGCCAGGGATCAAATCCTCATCCTTATGCTGTGAGCCACACGGGAAGTCCAAACCCTTATCCTTATGGATACGAGTTGGGTTGTTAACTCACTGAGCCACAGTGGGAACTCCCTATATTTATACTTTCAATACAAATCCCAACACTGCATGGTTCATTCTATTTTTCTCCCTTCAGTCATGTCCCCTTGTAGCCACTGTCCCCAACACAGATACCCTCTTCTCTCTGGGGACAAGAACGCTCGGGCCTGCCCCACTGCTCTCTGGCATGGATGCCTGCTTTCCTTGGCCCCATCTAATAGCATTGGGGCTGAATTACATAGGCAGTGAGGCAGGCAACTTTTGGACTTTTTATTGACCAACGAATTGTTACTTCTCCTAATCTTTGGGAGCTTTTCCTCCAAACTTGTTCTTAAAAAAGAGTTTTGTTTTGTCATTTTAAGTATTCCAAACTGGGAGCTCCCACTGTGGCTCAGGGGTAACGAACCTGACTAGCATCCACGTGGGTTTGATCCCTGGCCTTGCTCAGTGGGTTTAAGATCCCGCGCTGCCATAAGCTGTGGTATAGATCTCAGATGTGGCTCAGATCCTGTGTTGCTGTGGCTGTGGTGTAGGCTGGCAGTTACAGCTCCAATTTGACCCCTAGCCTGGGAACTTCCATATGCTGCAGATGCAGCCCTAAAAAGAAAAAAGAAAAAAAAAACGCATGCGTAATATTTGTAAAACAGAAAAAGAGAAAAGTCATCTATAATTTTACCACTCGTATGCAACCGTTATTTAGTATTTTAGTGTCTCTCCTTTCAGTTTTCTCCCCAGTGGATCAGTTTTCTTTTAAATGTAATTAGAGCTGTAATGTTGCTCCACTTCCCATCTGTGTGTTTACTTGAGGCAATAATAAAAACACTTGCTACTTGTGAAATACCTATACGTGCCAAGCTCTTTACAGGTTGATTTCTCTTTCTCATTGAATCCTCAATGTACCTTGCAAAGTAGGTATTTCCCTCATATTAGAGATAAAGAAATGGAGACTCAGGGAGACTGTTAAAAGTTACGCTTGTAATGAGTGGTTGAGCTAGGACTGGAACCCAAGTATCGTTGACTCCAAAGTCTGGTTTGAAGAGACTTCCCTAAAGAGAAGTATTTTTTTCCATAATTGAACATTAGTTCCATAGCTCTGACTGTTTTTTAAGAGATGAGGCAGTAGTCCATATTCCTTTCCACTGTAAGTGAGGTCAAGTATGTGTCTCAAACTTGAATAAAATGCCCATAATTCTGACTTTAAATGCAGGTCTATTATACTAATGAGAGACTACTTCATAACTTACTCTACTACTCGCCTGTTGTAGGATGTGTGTGGGCTGCCCGCCCACACCCCCCCAGCCTTAATGAACATCTTCATGGATATGATTTTTTGCTAATGGTTTTCTGAAAGGCTGACATAATTTGAATGCCACAGTGAAATGACACTGGAATATTATCATTGCACGAAAAAGCCTAAAAAAAAAACCCCAAAAATAAAATTAAAGAGAGTCTTTTAGAAAGCAAAAAAACTTTGTCTTGATTAATTAGCATATATTTGAATACATGTTTGTTTTTTTTTAAGGAACACCTAAGGAGTACCTGCTGTTTACTAGGAATGATGGTAGGAATGGAAGATAACAAAGATATTTTTATTGTGCAACTAGGTCAGAAAATCAGTATCAAAGCACCTCAATTAATTCAAATTAATGACTAAGGCGATTGTTTTAGGGTCTGTACGGGAGACGCTCTCCCTCAAAGCCCGAGGGGTGATGTGGGGGCAAATGCCGGAACAATGGGTCGGTTTAGTCAGCTCAGGTAAAATGTGACGCGGGGTAGATGGCATTCCCAGTTGATAGGTGTGACAGTTATTGTGTCTTTGCGCTAACGTGGGCGGCGAGACTTGGTTTCGCCAGTTGGCTCTGCTAGGACCTGCCAGTAGGGGGCACCAGAAAGCGCCTGCACCGTATTTGCTTTCTGTGGGTTTGCCGTCCGGGCGCAATGCCCCAGTCTTGCGCCTTCACCCTCGCAGCGGCAGTGCCTTCCCGTGGCAGCTGCTGAGTCCACTTGGCAGTTTTCCCAGAACTTGAAGAATCAATCAGCTTCACTGTGCGTCCCCTTAGAGGTGCCGGTGCCAGGCAAGCCGCACCTCCTCCCCGGGACTCAGCGTCTCTGGGGCGCCTCCTGCAAGGTCCTGATTTTTAACACTTCTAACCTTGCCCCTTTGTTTCCTGCGCCCTAGTTACAGTATTTCGTTTGGTCAATGCCAGTTTCGTGCTATATATTAGGGCTGTCTTTCAGTCAGCCAGTGAACAACTCTGTATCCGGTTAACAACTCTTCACACTGAATTCCTTCTGTTCGTGTAACTGTGACTGTTTTCAACCTATTGACACCTGACTGAGAAAAGGCAGGTCCTGAACCCCTGAAATGCAGAGGCCCTTCCTTGCCGTGCCTACATGCTTTCTTTTTAGTTCTGTGTACACAGAGGTATGAGGAAGAGATAGCTCCCTGGCCAGTGGGGCCGTGGGAGCTGTAATGTTGGTGGAGAGAAAGCAGCCCCTTCCAGAACATTCTGGCTTTGTCGACAGGTTTCAAATAAAAAGGGTCTGGCTGAGCTGAGGAACTACTGACTGGGGAAATTCCAGCTAGAACATTTGGCTGGTCTACGTTCCATGAAGATAAGGGCATCTCCTGGAGACGGGAATCTGTTTTAAATAGTCTTCATAAATTTGTAAATGCATTAGATGGCCACAGAACAACTTTCAACTCTATTCAACCAAGACGAGTTGGTACCTGATGAGGCTCAGATGCTGTGCTAGACAGTGGGGAAGTGGAGAGTCACCAGTCCTTACCCCACAAGGTCCCCCTGTCTACTTGGGGGAGTCACCCGTGTAAAGAAATAATATTTACCTCTGCTTCCCTTCCAAACCCATGGAAACTGCAGCGAAGTGTGTTTAGATACAAATACAGCTGGTTGTTTCGAAAACGAGAATTCATTTCAACACGATTGCTATGTTATGGAACAATCTGAGCCTAACGTGAACTTCGCATTTGCTCATGCACAATTTTGTGTGTGAGGAACATGGGTGAATGCGGATAACTGAACCAAGTAGAAATACACAAAGAGCACATGACTCCAACATCTGCCAGCTGTGTCAGTTCACGACCCATCCCCCAACCATATTAGGTGCTACAACTTTCTATCACATTTCGGGGACCCCTCCTACTAATAACATAAAATAACTCGCAATAACTTCGCAACTCACAAGCTGCAACCCCTTCTGGTGCCCACGTCCACAAGCAAACATCATCTTTATCCAGGTAAAATGCTTTATTTATTGTAGTTCGTATGCATTTTTTTTTTTGCATTTTAAAATATGTTGACTTTTATTAAAATTTCACAGCTGTAAAAAGAGCACATGTACACAAGTTAAAATACACAAAGGAAATAAATGTAGAGAGTTAAAAATTAAACAAATCTGAAAGATGAAGCAAAAATTCCATTCTGTGCATCAAAATAACAGGGCATTTTGCTTTTTTTTAAAATTGCTTCCTTTTTTTTACTCAATAAATTTTATCACATTTGTAATTATACAACGATCATCACAACTCAGTTTTATAGCATTTCCATCCCAAACCCCCAATCCATCCCCCACCCCCTGTCTTATGCATTTCTTAGCCATTTAATATGTGTAAAACTGTGCTACTGTTTTGATTAGACTCCTCTCTTTTTTTTAATGGGTCACTGATGACACTTTTGAACATTGTGCCCCTAATGCCCTTTTCCTTCCATAAGCTCTGTGGTTTTGTTGCTTGACTTTGCGTAGTATGTGATTAAAAAAATTTTTTTTAATTGACATATAGTTGACGTACAAATCATACGATTTTTTTAGAAATGCATATATTATGTTATAGCAGAACTGATTGTATAAAAGGCAAAGAAGGGAGTTCCCGTCGTGGCTCAGTGGTTAACGAATCTGACTAGGGACCATGAGGTTGTGTGTTTGATCCCTGGCCTTGCTCAGTGGGTTAAGGATCTGGCGTTGCTGTGGCTGTGGCGTAGGCTGGTGGCTACAGCTCTGATTAAACCCCTAGCCTGGGAACATCCATATGCCGCGAATGCGGCCCTAGAAAAGGCAAAAAGACAAAATAAATAAATAAATAAATAAAATAAAATAAAAAATAAAAGGCAAAGAAGACGGCACGGGAGATGTTTGCAGAACACTTCTGGAAGCTAGGAAGCAGAACAAGTTGTAACTAGTAGTGAGATAATAGAAAAATCTATATTGATCTCTGCCCCCAACCTCCATCTAGGAGCACAGAGCTCCTAAAACCCTTGTCATTCCCTAACTGATAAGAACCTTAGGAGCATTTTTTTGTTCTAATTTTTGGTCTTTGACCTGATCCCTGACACAGGCCTCCTAAAACCCTTGTACATTCCTGAGTGATAAGAGTATTTTGTTCTTTGTGGGGCAGGCTCCAGGATGGCAAGCCACGATTAAAAGTTTGAAATTTCCAGCCCTACCCCCCATCTGACAGAGAGGGGAGAGGGTCTGGAAATGGAGTTAATAATTGATCGTGCCTGCAAACTACTGCCTTTGGAATGGATAAGCAATGGGATCCTGCTGTGTAGCACTGGGAACAACGTCTGGTCACTTGTGATGGAGCATGATAATGTGAGAAAAAATAATGTATACATGTATGTGACTGGGTCACCTCGCTGTGCAGCAGAAAATTGACAGAACACTGTAAATCAGCTATAATGGAAAAAATAAAAATCCCCGTAAAAAATAATTGATCATGCCTATGTGAGGAAGTTTCCATAAAATCCCAAGAGAAGAGGGCTTGGGGAACTTCCAAATTGCTAAACACATCCACGGATGGGGCTGGCGTCATGATGCAACCCAATCCACAGGGACAGGAATTCCTAGTCTTGGAACCCTCTCACAGCTTGCCCCATATATTTTTTCATCTGGCTCTCCCTCTGTATCCTTTATCATATCCTTAAATTAAAACTGTTTAACATAAATAGTGTTTCCCCAAGTTCTGTGGTTCACTCCAGCAAATTAATGGAACCCGAGGAGGGGGGTCTTGGGAATGGCAGATTTAGAGTCAATCAATCAGAAGCACACCTGACAAGCTGCACTTGTGATTGGTGGCTGAAGAGACGGGACGATCTTGTGAGACTGAGCCCTTAATCTGTGAGATCTGACCCCATTTCTGTCCCCATCTCTGACAGCTAGAGAGGTGTCAGAATTGAGTTAAACTGTAGGACACCTGGATAGCATTGTAGACACCCCCTACACACATAGACATTTGGTCCCACCAGAAGGGTCACAAGTGAAGCGTGAGTAGTGAAGGAGACACATAGGAGGAGAACTGTAGGTTTTTTGTTCATTGTTTAGATCCAAGAAAGTTGAACCTTAAGCAAGCTGGGAGAAAGAAGAGAGCTTCAGAAATCTGCCTGGCTTCTCCTTGAGTCTACGGATGAAAAATGCGTCATATATAGTATGTGTTGAGTGACACTCCATGAGGTTAGGCTAAGGAGGACTGGGGACTTGTTAGCCAAAAAATCTCAGAGCTCACCCAAGTTACAAGTCAGAGAGAGGAGTACTTAATAAACACCTGGGGCACTTGGGAGACACTCCAGAAGGGTCATGTCCCAGTGGAGAGCCCAAGCTTGCCCAGAGTAAAGACTACTCTAAATTCACTCCAACGGAGCTTAATGTTGGGAAACTTATGCTACCTAATTCCAAGACTTAATATAAAGTAAGTAATTAAGACAGTATTTTATTTATTTATTTATTTATTTATTTATTGTCTTTTTAGGGCTGCACCTGTGGCATATGGAGGTTCCCAGGTCAGGGGTCCAATCGGAGCTACAGCTGCCAGCCTACACCACAGCCACAGCAACGTGTCTGCGACCTACACCACAGCTCACAGCAATGCTGGATCCTTAACCCACTGAGCGAGGTCAGGGATCGAACCTGCAACCTCATGGTTTCTAGTCAGATTCGTTGCCTCTGTGCCACAATGGGAACTCTAAGACAGTATGATATTGACAAAAGGATGGACACACAGACCAACAGAAGCTAAAAACAGACCCACACATGTATGGCCAATTGATATTTGACAAAGGCAAAAAGGCAATTCCACGGAGAAAGAATAGTGTATTCAACAAATGGTCCTTGAAGAACTGGATATCTGTTAAAAAAAAAAAATTCCCTGGCCCAGGAACTCCATATGCTGCGCGGTAGCCAAAAACAAGAAAACAAAACAACACAGCTTTGGAATTCCTGATGCGGTTCAGTGGGTTAAGGATCCAGCGATGCTGTAGTTGTGGCCTAGGCTGCAGCTCTAGCTTGGATTCAGTCCCTGGCACAGGAACTTCCATATGCCCCAGAGGCAGCCAGAAAAGAAAAAAAAAAAAGCGGAAAGAACAAGAAAAAAAGTAAAAACAAAGAAAAGAGAACTCAGTGCCACACACAGGAATTAACTATAAGTGGATCATAGATATTAACATAAAAGCTAAAACTATATAGCTTCCAGAAGAAAATGTGAGCTTTGGGGTAGAGAGAGAGTTCTTTTCTAAGACACAAAAAGTATGAAGCATAAAAGAAAAAAAATTGATAAATTGGACTTCATCAAAGTAAACACTTTTTCTTTCTCTTCTTTCTTCCTTCCTTCCTTTCTTTCTTTCTTTTATTCATTTTTTTTTTGCCACACTTGAAGCATATAGAAGTTCCTAGGCCAGAGGTCAAACCTGCACCGCTGGAGTTCCCATTGTGGCTCAGAGGTTAAGGAACCCGACTAGTATCCACGAGGATTCGGGTTTGATCCCTGGCCTTGTTCAGCAGGTTAAGGATCCAGCGTTGCCGCGAGCTGTGGTGTAGATCGTAGACTTGGATCCCGAGTTGCTGTGGCTGCGGTGTAGACAGGCAGTTGCAACTCCAGTCTGACCCCTAGCCTGGGAACCCCCACATGCTGCATGTGTGACCCTCAAAAGACAAAAACAACAAACAAACAAACAAAAAAATCCTGCACCATAGCGGTGACCTAAGCCATAGCGGTGACGGTGCCAGGTCCAAAACCTTTTGCTTTTCAAAAGACACCATTAAGAAAACGAAAGGTTGATGGAGTTCCCGTCGCGGCTCAGCGGAAATGAATCTCACTAGCATCCATGAGGACGCAGATTTGATCCCTGGACTTGCTCAGTGGGTTGAGGATCCATCATTGCCATGAATTGTGGTGTAGGTCACAGACATGGCTCGGATCTGGCGTTGCTGTGACTGTAGCGTAAGCTGGCAGCTACAGCTCCTGTTGGCCCCCTAGCCTGGGAACCTTCATATGCCAAGGGCTCTAAAATAAAAAGGACCAAAAAAAAAAAGAAAGAAAGAAAAAAGAAAGAGAAAATGAGAGGTTGAGCTATCCTGATAGATAATATTCATAATTTATATATTTGACAATGGACTTGAATGCAGAATATAGAAAGAACACTTACAATGCGGTAAGAAGACAAATAGCTCAATTAAAAAATGGATAAAATATTTGATCATGCACATCACAGAATACGATGAACGAATGGCCAGTATGCACATGAAAAGATGCTTCATGTCATTGCTATTAGGGAAATCAAATGAAAACCACCATGAGATCCACCAAACCCTCTTTAGAATTATTGATAATAGCAAGTATTAGTGACTATGTGGGGCAACTAGAATGTTCATTTGTTTGCTGGTAAAAAAGTAAAATTGCATAACTACTTCAGAAAACCACGGTGCCGTTTCTGAAGTTAAACGTAGATTTACTTATGACCCAGTAATTCCACATCTAGATATTTATTTACCCAAGAGAAATGAAAATATATGTCTATAAAAGTGCATGTATAAGGGCGTTCATATCAGGTATTCAAAACAATCCCAAACTGGAAACAAACTCAAATGTCCATATAAGGTATAGATTGTATGATATCCATACGATGGAATGCCGCTCAGCGATAAAAAGAAATAAAAACTTCTCCGTGCAATAGCATGAATGCGTTTCAAAAAATTTATGTTAAGCCAGAGAAACTAGGCACCAAAGAGTGCTTACTATATACTTCTATTTATACGAAATTCTAGAAGAGACACATCTACTTATAGATGAGTGTTTCCCTGGGACCTAGAGTTGCGGACTGATTATAAAAGAGACACAAGGGGACCCTTTGAAGGTAATGGGGATGTTCTATGTCTTCGTTTTGGTGGCGACTCTATGAATGTATCCACATGTCGAGACAGATCCCACTGTATGCTTAAAATGGATGCATTTTACTGTAGGCACATTGTGCTTTAATAAAGCTGATTTAAAAAAAACCTGGAAGGGAGTTCCCGTCGTGGCTCAGTGGTTAACGAATCCGACTAAGAACCGTGAGGTTGCGGGTTCGATCCCTGGCCTTGCTGGGTGGGTTAAGGATCCGGCGTTGCCTTGAGCTGTGGTGTAGGTCGCAGACGTGGCTCGGATCCCGCGTTGCTGTGGCTGTGGCAAAGGCCGGTGGCTACAGCTCCTGTTAGACCCCTAGCCTGGGAACCTCCATATGCCGCGGGTGCAGCTCTACATAAAAGGCAAAAAAAAAAGACAAAAAAAAATAACCCTGGAAGATTGGTTGAAGTCTATTGAATAAGCTGTTGGACCTTGGAATCCCCTCCCTCATTCAGAAGAGGACTTTCGGCTCATTCTCTGGAGAAGGTTGAACAGAGAGTCTTTATAACAAGGCATAGTAGGACATAGACGACTTAATGAAAATGTGGGGTATGAGAGAAAGTTTACAACAAAATGCTGAGATCTCCAGCCCTCTTCTTTCATCTGATTTCCAGAACACTAGAAGTCAGGCTTAGAGATCGGGCCAGGGAATTTGAAAGATTTTTCTGCCCAGTGCAAAGGAAAGACCCAAACACTGACAATGGAATCTCTCCACATATACAGCTTAGCTGGCTCACTCTACAGAAAGCCTAGCATGAACACGCTTCACCCATGCTCATGGCGTTGTTAGGGCTGCCCCTGGAAGTATGAATAATCAGCCACGAACTGACAGTCATCTCTCATTCGAGAAGAACCGCCAACACAAACACTGAAACTCAGACAAGAAACAGGGAAAAAAAAAATCTGGAAGAGGCAGAGACTAGGTAGGAAGATGAAAATATTAGAAGAAAAAAACTCTCCTTTTTATTAATATTTTTCAAAGAGAAAGAGATGATATTTCGTCCTGAAACAAGAGGAGGATGCAATAAAAAAGGCTTAGTCAGAAAAAAAAAAATCAGCCCTTAAAATTAAAACTGGGATAGCAGAAATGAAACCTCTAGTAAATCATTTTGAAAAGAACATAAATAATATGAAGAAAGTCTTGGAAGCAGAGAAAGAGGGTAAAAATATGGGGAATAGGAGATCAAAATAAGAAAATTAGAAGACAACTTCAAGAGGCCAGCATTTAATTAAGAATCCCAGAAAGAGAGAACAGAGAGATATGAGGGGAAAAAAATAAAAGAAATAATCCCAGAAGAATTTCCAGAACTGAAAGACATGAGTTTTCCTGATCAAAATGGACCACTAAATCTCCAACAGATATCATCAAGTCATTTTACTGGGGGAGAGAGGATTCTACACACTAACAGGGAGAAGAAGAAGGTTTCATATAAAGAATCTAGAATCAGGATTTCCTGATGTGGCTCAGCAGCTTAAGTACCCAGACTTGTCTCTGTGAGGATGCTGGTCGGATCCCTGGGCTTTGCTCAGGAGGTTATGGATCCGGTATTGATGTATGCTGCATTGTAGAACAGATGTGGCTTGTGTCCGGTGTTGCCATGGCTGTGGTGTAGGCCTCAGCTGCAGCTCTGATTTGACCCTTAGCCTGGGAACTTGCATAGGCCGCAGGTATGGCCTTAAAGAGAAAGAAAATAAAAGAAGAATCTAGAATCAGAATGACCTCAAACTTGTCAGCAGTAATATTAACAACTAGAAGACAATGAAAACCTTCCAACTGAAAACATTTTCTGGAGTTCCCAGTGTGGCTCAGCGCTAATGAACCTGACTAGTATCTATGAGGATGTGGATTTGATCCCTGGCTTCACTCAGTGGGTTAAGGATCCAGTGCTGCTGTGGCTGTGGCATAGGCTGGCAGCTACAGCTCTGACTTGACCCCTATCCTGGGAACTTCCATATGCCGCTGGTGCGGCCTTGAAAAGACAAAAAAAAAAAAAAGATATTTGTGAGTTTCCTGGTGACTCAGTGTGTTAAGGGTCAGGCATTGTCACTTCTATGGCAAGGTTTTGATCCCTGGGGTCTTCTGCATACCACAGGCAGAGCCAAAAAAAAAAAAAAAGAATATTAAAGACTTTACCTTAAAAAAATAAAGTCTTTGCCTCAATAAACCAACCAATGAATACACTTTTTTCTTGACTATTTCTGCTGCCAGGAACTTATCCTACAGATGTTCTCACCAAAAGTGCCAGATACATGTGGTCTCTGCTGCCAGTATTTTATTAGTGAAAAACAGGAACCAACATAAATGTCCATCAGTGGGGGATAAGCGTCATATCGGAGCTGCAGCTGGGGCCTACGCCACAGCCAGAGCAATGCCAGATCTGAAGCCACATCTGCAACAGCTCACAGCAACCCCAGATCCTTAACCCACTGAGTGAGGCCAGGGATCGAACCTGCATCGTCACGGATACTACGTCTGTTTCTTAACCCCCTGAGCTATGAGGGGAAACTCCTTACCTTTATATATTGATTGCATAACTCGCCATAATTTTTCAAAATCCTAGGATGCTTATGCCATCGGCTGTATCATGTCTACCCGGTCCCTGCGGGCCCTGCAGTCCCCTCCTGCCCCCCGGCCACTCCCTCGCCAAGAACTCCGGCACCCGGTTCCTGGTGCCCCTCCCCACCCTGGCCCCCTCATCTCCAGGCACGTGACACACTCAGCATCTTAGTCTAATCATCTTTAGCGCCTCAGTTCCAGTGACTTTCAAGTCCATCTCTTCCTCTTGTCTCTGCTCATGGTCCCTCTCTAGACCCTAACCCGATCCATCTCCAAAGTCTCAAACTCTGATCTCACACCATTCATAACTCTCTCACTCAGCAAATGGGTTCTTTGGCTGTATCAACATCCCTAATCCTGAACGCAGCTGTTCCATTTTCTGCCTCCCACGCTCTAACTTTCTTTTGCAGCTTGGACTCCTTGGACCCCTCACACTCTGACCCCTGCCCTTCAGTCTCCTCCAGCTGGATAAACCCCCAGCCCTGTTTAGCCTGAAGGCTGACCTTCTCTGCTCCAAACTGCAAAGCATCATGAAGAAAACCGCATCCTCCAGACCTGGTGTCAGCACCGACTCACAGCCCCCAGGCTCAGCTACAGCCTCTTTTCTACTAAGCACTTGTCTCTGCCTTTGGTCAGCAACCTCTCTCGATCCCCCTGTTGCTGTTGCAAAGTTGCTTTCTTTTCTTCCCCAGCCTACACGCTACTCCTCACTCTCAACAATGGGTCACAGAGAAAATCAGCTCTCTCTGGTTAAAAACTCTCTTACCTTCTTTCCTCTTCCTAAAGGTACCTGTGACCTACGCCACGGCTCACAGCAATGCTGGATCCTTAACCCACTGAGCGAGGCCAGGGATCGAACCCTCGTCCTCATGGATGCTAGCTGGGTTCGTTACCACTGAGCCATGACGAGAACTCCCCAAATATCCTGAAGTTTGATAGCTATTGCCACCTTGCCCTCTAAAGCGAAAGTGCCAACAGATGCCAATGGATGACTCCACGAACAAAGGACAGAACCTTTGGTTACCCACACACTCACCTTTTTATTGCTATTCTTGATGAATTTCTTCAATTTGGGCGAAGTTGAGCATCTTCTTTTTTTTCATATTGGCTCTTTGATTTTGTTTCTTTTCTTTTTTTTTTTTTGGAGTAACCTAGTGGTTCAAATTGTCAAAGTTCAAATCCTGGCTTTTCTGCATACTAGCTGTGGGACCATGAGCCATTTACTTAAATTTACTGTGCCTTGGTTTCCTCTCTTAAAATGGGATCATGACATACGCTATGGGAAGTGCTTGGAGCAGGGCCAGTTACATGTAAAGAAAGTGCTCTGTTGGAAGTTCCCATCGTGGCGCAGAGGAAACAAATCTGGCTAGTATCCTTGAAGGTACGGGTTTGATCCCTGGCCTCGCTCAGTGGGTTAAGGATCTGGAGTAGCCATGAGCTGTGGTGTAGGTCGCAGACATGGCTCAGATCCCTCGTTGCTGTGGCTGTGGCTGTGGCATAATCTGGTCGCTACAGCTCTGATTCAACCCCTAGCCTGGGAACTTCCATATTTGGCAGGTGTGGCCCTAAAAAGCCAAAAGAAAAACAAAAACAAAAAACCAAGAGTAAGTGCTCTGTAAACACTGGCTGATATTTATCTGTGTCTATTGCCCACTTTTCTGCGATCTTATCTTTTTCTTGTAGATTTGTCTCTCCTGGAAAGTAGCTTGTTGGCTGTCACAGACATTGCTTCCTTGTGTCTCATCATTTGACTTTTGTTTATAAAGTATTACTTTCCACGCGGAAATGTTAAATGGCTTTTGTTATGATTGCAACTATTGAAATTGCAAGATAATGAAAACAAATTATGGCTGAAACATTTTTTTTTCCCTTTAGGAATTTGAGGAGGTGTTTTTAGGGCATGGACAATAAATAATGGTTCTGAAAGTGCTGCCAGAGCCGGAGAGAAGGTCTCCGCCAGCTCTCAGGAGAGAACAAGCAAGTTCCGCCTGCGGGGGCTGCAGGGCCGTGGTGTCCGGGCAGGATTAGTAAAGCCAAGCAGGACTGAGGACCTGCGGCTGCTTGTTTGTTCATAGCTGTGGGTCCAGAGGTGCTGGGGAGGCTAGGAGGGTGGTGGGAGGGCAGGCGAGTGTGCATGGCACGTAGGTGTGTGTGTGTGTGTGTGTGTGTGTGTGTGTGTGGCAGAGAGAGACAGAGAGATTGAGAGAGAAAACACTGCAGAGATGGCAGGGCGCCTCTGAAGTAGGGAAGGACCAAAAGGAAAGTTTTGGAAAATTAATTCATCTCAAGGTTCTTCCCTGAGTCTTCAAAGGGGTTCTTTGCGAACCAGCCGAAGCAAGGACCGGTGGGAAACTGAGCGCAGCTGACCCACTGAACGGGGCACTGTTGTGGGGCAGGAATTTGATCCTCGACCTCTCGGTGTCGATGGCCCCTTGTAAGCCCTCCAGTGGCTGTTCGTGTGGGCAGCCTGGCACCCAGCAGCTCACCGTGGAGAGACAGGAGGAGACTGGCGAGGGCTGGAGCTGCCAGGAAGACTTCAGGGAGAGGGGGCGGAGAGGTGAGGGGCGGCTCCCAGGCAGGGATCCCGGGCAGGTCTGGAATGGGGAAATGTGGCCGGAGGCGAGGCCGCGTCCTGGGCCTGGAAAGCCTACAGACCTTTTTTTCTTTGCAGTGTCCTTCCCGCTCCCTCTCTCCATGAACCTGGGGGTTTCACCTTTGGTGGAGAAACTGTGGCCCAAGGAGGGGCAGTGACTCGCTCACGGTCACCAGCATTGCCCGGCCAAAGGCTTCTCAGGCCAGGCTCTAAGGGAGCAGTGGTGTGTGTGGGGGCAGTGGGAAGAATTCCTGGCATGGGCAGGGCATTGCCTCCTGTGCAGCCTGAAGTTGTGGGGGGGCGGTGCGAAGAGGGACCAGCTGTGGAGCTTGGGTAGGTTTAGGGGGTGGAGGGCCAGGAAGCTGGGGGTCCGGAGGTACTGGGTACTGGGAAAAAGAGTAGAGTGTGAGTGCTGAGCGGTAAGGACTTTGAAGTGTGTGAGGGTGTGTGGTGTGTGTGTGTGTGAATGTGTACGTGTGCATGCGAATGTGTCATGTGTGTATGTGCATGTGTTTGTGTGAGTGATGTGGTATGTGTGTCTGCGCATGCGTGAGTGTGTGTGTGTGTGTGTGTGACATGGTGTGTAGGAGAATGTGTGTATGTATGATGAGTGTGTGGGTATGCACGGCCATGTGAGTGAGGTGGTGTCTGTGTAGGCGTGTGTGTCAATGATAGCGGGTGAAGGTGCAGAAATTAAACAACTGGGCTCTTTTGCTGCTTGGAGGTTGGGGGCAGTGCTAGGATGGCGGGGTTGAGGGAAACAGAGTCTGGAGCAGTGAGATCGCAAGAAGGCTTATTGACCAACAGAATGGCCGGGAGCACTGATCAGAGAGCACTCGGGACCCCGCTATTGGTGAAGGGCTTTTTTATAGTTAGGGTTTCGTGTGATAGGTCACGTAGTTGGTCACATAGTGTCAAGGAGAAAGGGGAAGGAGGCTTGAGAGACAGAGAAAGAGGATTTAGGTCATTAAGTGTTAACTTTTTTTTTTTTTTGTCTTTTTATAGCCACATGTGCGACATATGGAGGTTCCCAGGCTAGGGGCTGAGTTGAAGCTGCAGCTGCCGGCCACATGCACAGCAACGCGGGATCCAAGCCGTGTCTGCAACCTACACCACAGCTCGCGGCAACGCTGGAACCTTAACCCACTGAGCGATGCCAGGGGTCCAACCTACGTCCTCATGGATGCTAGTCAGCTTCCTTTCCACTGACAGTCCTTTTGGCTCTGTTTATTTTGCGGTTTAACAGCTCGTTAAATCATCTTGGTCCTGGAGCCTTCATCCTTTCTGGAGTCTGTTTTTCCTGTTTGTTTGGTCAGCTGAAATCGTGTCTGGAGCCTGGGTGGGATCTTGATAATATGACTGAATTTATGACCTCCGTTTTGAACTTTCTCTCCACATTACAGATGCCACTGCGGGGCCGGGAAATCTGTGTGCTCTTCAGGCTACAACTGAGAATTCACGGTAAAGCTCTCTCAGACACACACACACACACACACACACACACACACACACCCTGCAGCAGACACACTGCATGCCTCGGGCATCCCCTGGGCTTGAGCTGTCCCAACGCCAACAGGGAGGACAGGGAGCAGCGGGGGGATCTCCACTATCACTGAGGAGCGGCTGCTGCTGGCTGGTCCTCCTCTGATACAAATGGAAACCAGGAAGGGCATTCCGTTCCTCCCTCCTCCAGACGATGCCCCCCAAGGGCTTGGTCTGTGTAAGGCGAGCGTGGAGAAAGAGAATGAGCCTGTATTCAGGCAAAGAGAAGGAAATTTGTTAAAGGGTAAGGAGAGAATCACTGACCCTTGAGAAGAGCCAGCCCCTTGCCCTTCTGGCGGGTCCTTCTTATACCCCATGGATGGGAGATGGATTCCCTGAAGCGGGGGAGGGGGTGGTTAGTTTATCTTTCGCCTGCAGGTGGACTCTGGTGGTCACGTAGTTGTGAGAAAGTCCGAGATATCTCACAGTACGGTGGTCTCGTAATCTTGAGAAAGCTGGAGGGGTGTGGGGGTCCCACAGTAGGGGGGGTCTTGTAGTCCTGGGAAAGTAGGCACCAGTGGCGAAATCAGGATGTCGCTTGAGCAAGGTGGTCAGTCTCATGGGTCACTGTGCCCTCCTCATGCTTTATTTGCGGGGTCAGCACAAGGAGCCGTTTTAACGAGCCCCCATGTAGCCCTAACGGTCTGAGGTGACAACCCGGCCAGCTCCCTGGATGGGGCTAGAAAGAGGTGGGCTGAAGCTGACCGCAGTTCTGTCAGCTGTCTTTCCCGGGGCTCCCCAGGCTGCCCCTAGAGCTCAGCTAAAGTGGGGACAGGGCCATGCAGAGGGGGTGGCATGTGTGGCCGGAGGCTGCCCGGAAGTGAGATCAACACTTAGCTGCCTTGGTCCCTGCGTTCCCTGTTCCCGCATATTTAGGCCCATCTTGGGCCGAGTTTCTAGCTGCTGAGAACTGCTTGGTGGTGGCTTGGATGATGAGCGCTGGGGACCTTTAAACAGGACAACGCAGGGGTGAGGGATGGGGAGGAGAGTCTGAGTGCAAATGCAAGCGAGTGCTCAGCATGAGTACAAAAGTGTGCAACTGTGTTTCCCCTGTCCCCGGAATATAGACTCCCCCTTGTGTGAGTACGTTCACAGACATGCACACACATATGTAAGCACACGTGCCCAGGGGCTGCACACAGCCAAGCCCAGGGGCCTGCAGGTGTGTACAGCACAGCAGTGAATAGACATTCGCACAAAGTGTCCCAGATACACAGGGGTGTCCTTTCTTCCGGAAGGACAAAAATAAAATAAAATAAGTGGACAGGAAAGTGATTTGGGGTGGGGGGAAGGGCAGGCCTAGGGGGACCCATCCTTTACCAGAGGCCTTTGGGCTTCAGATGCTTATTGGAGTCAGGGGAAAGGGTGGGGTCGGGCCTCACTTGGCTTATTTTCTGCATGGAAATGAGATGTGGGAGCAGGTGGCCAGACCCACCTTGGGATCGGCTTACTCAAGGACCAAGCTGACCTCTGAAGCAGGAGCTGGACTCGGCAGGCAGGCTGTCAGGGACTGCCTTCTGGTTTTCAGCTGGCTGGGCGGGCCACTGGGGCTGATTCCTGCACTAGAACATTTTGTCCCTCCCTTTCCCCAGTCTTTTACTGCTCCATCTTTCTGCTCTTTCTCAGGAATCTGGATGCTCTTTACCACTTTCCCACTCCTTCTCCTCCAGGAAGACTTCCCTGACTGAGCTTCAGATGGCTGGGACCGCTGTCCCCTGCCGCTCTCCGCATCAAGGGGTCTGGGCTTCTATGACCCTCCTCCATACTCTGGACGGTTCCGGCTTGGACCGAAAGCCTGGGCGTCCGCGGAGGGCGGAAGTGAGGCCCTGGGGAGGGGCCGGCAGGCAGAGAAAGGTGGCCGGGGGCCAGCCCCGCCCCTACCTGTGTAAGCCGATCCGCCCCGCGCCTAGCGGATAAAAGTGGCCAGTCTCGCAGAGGTCAGCGAGTTCGGCCCTCTATCGCCTGCCGCTCAGTCCAGCCCGCACAGCCGGCATGTCCGTCCACTTCAGCTCCCAGGTCTTCAGTTCGCGCTCGGCCGCCTTCCCGGGGCGCGGCACCCAGGGGCGCCTGAGCTCAGCGCGCCTCGGTGGCTTGGGCAGCAGCAGCAGCCTCTACGGCCTGAGCACCTCGCGGCCGCGCGTGGCCGTGCGCTCATCCTACGGGGGCCCCGTGGGCGCGGGCATCCGCGAGGTCACCATCAATCAGAACCTGCTGACCCCGCTGCAGGTGGACATCGACCCCTCCATCCAGCAGGTGCGCCAGGAGGAGCGGGAGCAGATCAAGACCCTCAACAACAAGTTCGCCTCGTTCATCGACAAGGTGAGCCTGCAACGCTGCCCCGAGCCAGATTCCAGGCGGCGGCAGCCGCCCCGCCCTGACGCACATGGGCTAAGAGCTGGGAGGGCTGGGAGGGCTGTGCCGGCTCTCTTCCTGCTAAAATCGGGACCGTCCCCTGCCTAAGAACCTTGTGACTCTTGTCCCTCTCAGTCTCTGAGCCCTCTCTTTCAGCCCAAATCAGGGCTTTTTCCTCCCAGAATGTGTGATGGTTCTCTCCCGCTGCCCTGTGCCGGCTGTGTCTGTGATTCTGCTGGGGTTCTTGGGCCACTTTTGTCACAAGACACAGATTGGGAGCCCCAGACGCCAGGGCCAGGACTGCTTTCTCTGGGCCCCCTTCTCTGCCAGCCGGCTGTGTGGAGTCAGAGATGGGGGAGGGGTGACATCCCCGCCCCCGCCCTCCCCAGCAGTTACTGTCCAGCAGACGCTGGAAATAAAGGGCTAGAGTCAGAGAGGCTCCTGGGCCCTTCTGCCACACTTACTCGTTCCTCCATTCCTTTCAGTGGTTAGAGGGGACATTATACCTGACCTTGGAGATAGCCCACTTGGGGACACTGAGGGCTCTAGGGAAGGGCATTGAAGAGCTATTTTTCTTGGCTGTTTAGGTCCCAAAGGTGTGGGGGATGCAGGCAGTGGGGAGGGGCCGACTTGTGGGGCTGGACCCAGGAACCCGGCGTCCCCTCTGGCCGAGGTCTCCTCCCTGGGCATGGAGCAGGCTTTCCCTCTCGTGCCTCTGTGCGCCTCTCCTACTCCCTGGCCCCCGTGTCCTCCTCTCCTCACCCTCCAGATCCTACACATCCTTCAGGTTCTGCTGCAGTCTCTGCAGGAAGCGCCAGGACCAGGTTCCTCCGACCAGGTTCCTCCGACCGCTGCTGAGCAGCTGCTGGTTTTAAGGAGGCTCGCTTCCCACCTCCAGTTGTACTGGTCTTCCTCGGGGGCTCGTTTTACACTGACTTGATTAGAACATCCTGTCCCAAGGTCTTGTTGGAGGAAGAGGGAAGCGGAGAGAGGATACCGAGGGACCAAGAGATGAGGCCCCAGCCTGAAGGGAGAGGGGCCAAGTCAGGCTCAGGAACGCAGACAGGAAGGCAGCAGCCTTCAGAGGGGGAGACGGAGACCATCGCTGGTGATGAGATGAGGAGCGGAGGAGGGAAGAGACCCAATAGTGACCTGAGCCCTGGACACACCCCGAGACACTTGAGCAGAGTCCTGGAGGAGAGACCTATTCAGGGTGGGCCTCCTGGAAGAGAGGGCAAGGGCTGAGGACCCACAGTGAGGGCAGAGGCAGTGGGAACACAGACTCTGCTGGGTGGCTGGGGACCCTCCTAGCCCTGCTGTGGGTGGCAGGTTTTTCCCCCTTTTCCTTCTCTCTCTCTCTCTTTTTTTTTTTTTTTTGCTTTTTAGGGCCGCACCCGTGGCATATGGAGGTTCCCAGGCTAGGAGTCTAACAGGAGCTGTAGCCGCCGGCCTACGCCACAGCCACAGCAACGTGGGATCTGAACCGAGTCTGCGACCTACACCACAGCTCAGGGCAACGCCGGATCCGTAACCCACTGAGCAAGGCCAGGGATCGAACCTGCAGCCTCATGGTTCCTAGTCGGAATCGTTTCCACTGCGTCATGAAGGGAACTCCGGGTCTTCCCCGCTTGAGTTTCCTCCTCCCCTGCCCCTTCTAGGTGCGCTTCCTGGAGCAGCAGAACAAGCTGCTGGAGACCAAGTGGGCGTTGCTGCAGGAGCAAAAATCGACCAAGAGCAGCCGTCTCCCCGGCATCTTTGAGGCCCAGATTGTTGGCCTGCGGAGGCAGCTTGAAGCACTGCAGCTGGACGGGGGCCGCCTGGAGGCAGAGCTTCGGAGCACGCAAGACATTGTGGAAGACTTCAAGAATAAGTACTGTGCCCCGTGCGACCGGGGGGTGGGGGGGCCCATGCCCTGGGCCGGTGTGCCCCTCGCAACTTACCCTCTGCAACTCCTCTTTGGGTCAGAGGTCAGAGGTCAGAGGGTGCAGCTCCTTAGTGCAATGACTCTGGCAAGGGAAGGTCTTGGCTAGTCCATTTCCCACCTCTCCTCTCTCCTCTTTGTCTCTGGGGGCTGTTTCCAAGTCATTCTGGTCTTTTCTCCTGACTTGCTCCCAGTGTGACAGATCTCAGCCTGGCCCTGAAATGCACTGTTCCCTTTGGGAGCCTGACGAAGGCCCAGGAGAGGGCAGGGCGAAAGGTGTCCTGTGACAGACCTGCGTCAGAACTTGCACAACTCAGATTATTCTGGGCTAGCTCCATTTTTTTTTTTTTTTTTTCTGGTGAGGAATTAGTGTCCAGAGAGTTTCAGGGACTTGGTTGAGATCCTCTAGCAGATTGCTGAGAATTTCTAGGGCTTGTTTTTGGGCCCCTGACTCCTGAGAGGAGACAGGGAGCCGCCTTGGGATGGAGAGAAGCGACTTGGGATCGGTAGAAGCGGAGAGCCTGGTCCTTGTGAGCAAGGGTGGCGGTGGGGGTGCCGGGGCTGGGGGCCGGCTCGGCCCAGGGCAGGAGCCAGAAAGGAGGCTGTGGAGTTCCCTTCGTGGCTCAGTGGTTAAGGAATCCGATTAGGAACCATGAGGTTGCGGGTTCGATCCCTGGCCTCGTTCAGTGGGTTAAGGATCTGGTGTTGCCGTGAGCTGTGGTGTAGGTCACAGACGCAGCTCGGATGCTGTGTGGCTGTGGCTGTGGTGTAGGCCGGCGGCTACAGCTCCGATTAGACCCCTAGCCTGGGAACCTCCATATGCCGCGAGAAAGGAGGTTGTAAGGAGGGGCGGAAGGTGTGGAGGCCAGGAAGGCTGGGTCTTGCTTAAGCCCAAGGCTTTGAGGTGCCTGCCGAACTCTCTGTTCTTACTGAATAGAAACCAGAGCCTGAGGCTTGGGGAGGGCAGCCCTGCCTTGTGGGAACTGGGGGTAATGAGCTCTGTGCTCTGCCTGGGGCTGAATGACTAAGCCAGACACTGGCTCGGACCGGAGGTGGGACAAACAAAGGCCTCCCCCACCCCCTCCCCCAACTTCCCTAGGGCAACAATCAACAAGATTAATCCCGGGGCAGGTGGAACCAGACAGGTGCAGGGCAGGGAGCGTCTGGGGCAACCAGTGAGCCCCTGCCGTCAGGTGTGCTGTGGATTCCCCTCCCCCTCCCCCCTCCCCCACCCCCTCCCCACCCCCAGAGCCCCCAGCAGCAGAGCGCTTTCCTGGGGAGCCAGGCAGGCTGAGCACCGGGCGGGGTGGAGGAAGAGCTGGGAGGGGCTAAGGGGATGCTGGAAGGGCCCCTGAATGCAGTTGCCCAGGGAGCTCCCATCTGCACCCCCTCTGGGACCAGCGGCATAGAAGCAGTGGATAGATGGTCTGGCGGATGTTTTCCTAGCAATTCTAGAGGCTGGGGGCGGGGCTTTGGGGGTCTGAGCTTCCGGGGGGCCTTTGCCTGCACCAGCATCCTGCTCCTCATCGAAGTTGCCCCGCGTTGCTTCTGCTGCTCTCCAGAACCTGGTGGATACTGCTGTGTTTTCATTTCTGAAAGCTATTTTGGGTCCTCAAGTAAATCCTGGGTCAGGCTGGCTCCTTGGGAGAAAGAGGGATGGGTGGGGGGCTGCGGGGGTAGGGATGGGGACTTGACCCCCTACTCGGGGCCTGGTTCTTCCCCCTGCCTGAGTCCACTAGGTTCCTCCTTTTCAGGCTCCTTCTTCACCAGCAGGGGGTGGGACTGAGTAGTGGTTAAGGTGTGGGCTCAGGAGTCAGGCTGCCAGGCGTCACGTCTGGGCTTTACCATGAAGGAGCTTAGTGACCGGGCAGTACTCTGGCTCTCTGTGCGTCTCTTCCTCTCCCTGTGAATCACAGCGCTGTTGTTATCGGATCGTTGTCAGGATGAAACGAGCGAATATATGGGAAGCACATCATAGCGCCTGCCCTTATGAAGTGGTTTGGAAACATGGCTGTCATTTGCCTTCTCACTCCCAGTATAGGCAGCCTTTGTCCTTTAATTCACACATGTTCCCTGCTCCCCCACCCCCATCCCATGCCAAGACTCAAAGCCCTAGGAAGAGCCATATGGAAAAGTCAGGGGAGTTCCCTGGTGGTGCCACAGGTTCAGGATCCGGGGTTGTCACTCCTGTGGCTCAGGTTGCTGCTGTGGCTTGGGTTTTGATACTCAGCTTGGGAACTTCTGCATGCTGCACATGTGATGACAAAAAAAAAAAGGAAAAGTCAGGGACATTTCATTTTGTACCTGACACCTGCCTTTTCAGGCGTGCGTTAGGACTGAAGGTGATGCGGGCTGGTAGGGGGGATGGAGGCAAAGCTGCACCAACACTCTGCTCCCCTTCTTTGCTGCAGGTACGAAGACGAAATTAACCGTCGCACAGCTGCTGAGAATGAGTTCGTGGTGCTGAAGAAGGTGAGGGGGACAGACAGGTAGGGTGGGGACCCCTGTTTGAAAACACAAGGCACAGGGGACCACCTGTCTCTCACCTGAGCAGCCAGAAGGGACCTCAGTTCAAGGTCTGGCTGGGGTCTGCAAGAAGGGAGTGATGGGCTGGGAGAAGGAGAGATCTGGAAGTCAGGCCTTTATAGCACATCCTGTCGTGTGTGTGTGTGTGTGCGCGCGCGTGTGTGTGCGTGCACGTCTCTCTGTGTGTGTATTTGTGTGTGTGTCTGGTGAGTCACTAGACTTGTTTCTGGAGGGGTTAGAATTGAGACTAGAGGATGGAGGTTCGAAAGGGCGATTTCAACGCTAAATAAGGAAGTGCTCAGTCACAGAACCTTTCATGACAGGCAAGGGTGACACATGGCAGGCCTGAAATACTTGCTAAATGAATGGGATGGCCTACCCTGAAGTGGAGTGAACTTCTCCTTCCTGGAGGCGTGCAAGCTGAGGTTGGAAGGCCTTAGGCATATCTTCGAGGGGCTTAAGATTCTGATTCAAAACACACTCACTCAGGGCTCCAGGCCCCTCCACAGAAACGTAACCTTTCCTGGAGTGTGCGTTCCTTGGAGATTCCGGGGTGCGTAGAAGTGAACCCTCCACAGGAGCTTAGGGACAGGGAAAGACCGCATCATCTGGCTGGACCTCTTATCTGTAGCCCGCCTGCTTTCTCTCACCCATGCTGCAAGCTTACCCATTTGGGCTAAAGAGTTTCCATCTCTGGGAGCCGTGTCCCGGAGTCTGAGTGATTTCACACTCTCCTAATTTGACTAATGAGAAGTTGAGGCTCGTTGAGTTGAAGTGATCTGGTCAAGGTCATAGAGCTAGGAGGTGGCAGAGCGGGGGGTACGTCTCTACCACCAAAGCCTTTAGGAGCCGGTGAAGGGCTAGGTTTGGGGCTTCAGGCTGCTCCAGGCATCTGTGCTGAGAAGGCACCTCCGGTGCTGGTGAGGTATGAAGACAATGTCCATCTCTCAGCGTGGGTGGGTCCTGTGGCGGGCCCTTCCTGCCCAGGGCCTGGAGGACTTTGTATATTTCTTGTTGGGCAGTGGTGTCTGGACTTGGGGGTCAGACAGTGCTGGTTTGCTCCCCCCCTGCTTAGCGTTTCTCCTACTGAGGACATGGTGTCCCTCATCCCCTTCTCGCCACCACCCCTCCCAGGACGTGGACGTTGCCTACATGAACAAGGTGGAGTTGGAGGCTAAGGTGGATGCCCTGAATGACGAGATCAACTTCCTTAGGACCCTCTATGAGGAGGTAAGGACCTCAGGGGTGAGAGATATATCATATCATACGGGGGCCTAACCACCGGGCCATCTGGTCTACCCCCTGCCTCGGGGTCAGTCCAGGTGTGTGTAGTGGAGTGGATCCTGCTCTTTATTCTTTGTGGATTCAGGAATCTATGGTGGGCGAGGAGCTAGGGCAGCACAGCAGGGTGGGGTCAGTCAAAAGTGGCCTTTCAGAGACTCGGGATGACCGGTTGTCAGGAAGGGGAACTGGGAGGGGCCGGAGGAAACCAGGGGGATGATGACGGGATCTGGGCTGTGACAGGGCTCATGGGTGGGCTGGGCAGACTGGCACGGGAGCCCGAGTCAGGAGTGACTGGAGTGTCTGAGGGTTTCCGCCCAGCACCCAGCCACTTTGTCTGCCCACCCCTCCCGTCTCCCTCTCTCCACTCACCCTTGCCCCGTCCCGGGCTTCTAGCTCCTTTCCCTTACAAGGATTTAAAAACCTCTTCATCCCATCAATGTGTGTCTCTGGCTTTAGGCAGAAGCTAGGATGGCCGGTCCTGGCTGGTCTGGAACATAATTACATGTGAGGCTAATTATAGACCCATTCTCATTTCTCTTCAATCTAGTCTTTGCCTGAATATCCAGCCTCCGTTAGCGTCCCTGAGAGAATTTCCATGCATGTTAATTTCAGGGGCTGGATCCTTGAGGCTGACTTTGGGCACTTCTGGTCTTGGGGTGGGTCTTGATAGGTCTATCACATGTTATATATATAAGTGAGTGTGTATATACACATGTATACATGATTTTTTCCTCTTATTATGAGAGAAATACATACACATTGAAAAAAAAAAACCCAGAAAACTGAGAAAAGCATAAAATTGAAAAGAGATCTCCTATACCTGCTCTTATCATCCTTTTTTTTTTGCCTTATCTAGGGCCGCACCCATGGCATGTGGAGGTTCTCAGGCTATGGGTCTAACAGGAGCTGTAGCTGCTGGCCTTCGCCACAGCCACAGCAACGCGGGATCCGAGCCGCGTCTGTAACCTACATCACAGCTCACGGCAACGCCGGATCCTTAACCCACTGAGCAAGGCCAGGGATCAAACCCGCAACTTCATGGTTCCTAGTCGGATTCGTTAACCACTGAGCCATGATGGGAACTCCCCTGCTCTTATCATCTTGTTATCTACCTTTTCAGACTTTTTTCTGTGCATATATACACATAGAGATATATAGAAATATATATATTTAGTAAAATAGAGTCATACCTTTTTCATGTAAAGGTATATACCACGGGTTCAATTCCCGTTCGTAAATACAGCTGTATCATCAGTGTTGAAGGCGGCAGAATATTCCATTATGGGGTGAATATGACTTATTTTACCCGTCCCTAATGGTCCCCTTCACAACAGAGCTCAGCCTCAATACCACCTCCCAGCCAGGAGTCACCACAATCTGTTACACTTTGTCACTTTTTTTTTCTTTTGGTCTTTTTTAGAGCCACACCTGCAGCATATGGAAGTTCCCAGGCTAGGGGTCCAATTGGAGTTGTAGCCGCCGGCCTCCATCACAGCCACAGCAACGCGGGATCCGAGCTGCATCTGCGACCTACACCACAGCTCACAGCAACGCTGGATCCTTAACTCACTGAGCGAGGCCAGGGATCGAACCCTTGTCCTCATGGATACTAGTCGGGTTCGTTACCACTGAGCCACTGAGACGGGAACCCCTTCTGTCACTTATTTGTCTGCTGTAACCCCGCCAGACTCTTTGATTTGAGAAGGTGCTAGGGGTCCTTTCCAGGAGCCAGGGCTGGGCAGCTATTTAGAAGGTGCTTGGTGTGTGCCCCCTCACTGCCTGGTGACTCACTCCCACTCTGCCTCATCTCCCTTTTCCTTTCCCTAGAGCTCAGGGGATCCCAGGACGGGTGTGGGGACAGGGATGGGCCATGCCCCAAGTCCCGATGTTCTGGCTGGTCCCTACAGGAGTTGAAAGAGCTGCAGTCTGAGGTCTCGGACACCTCCGTGGTCCTGTCCATGGACAACAGCCGCTCCCTGGACCTGGACGGCATCATCGCCGAGGTCAAGGCCCAGTACGAGGAGATCGCCAACCGCAGCCGGGCCGAGGCCGAGGCCTGGTACCAGACCAAGGTGCGTGGCCACTGGAGGCCTATTTTCTCTATCTGCAAAGTCCTTGGTGGCGGCTTCCCTTATTCCTCACCCTGGCCTTTGGGGCCTGAGTACCACTGTGCCAACAGGCACAGGGTTCAAGTATGTGGTGATCTCCAGTGTCCCGGGAAGAAGAGGAGGAGAAGACCAGGTTGCCGCCCAGGGAGAGTTCAGCCTGACGGGGGCCAGAGGGCAGAGGAAGTGGACATGGGTTAATAATGATTATTATAGCTCATATTTGGCACTTATGCACCGTGCTAGGCAATGTTTCAGATGTGTTGCCTGTATTGACTTGTATGAAGCATCGAACAGCTTTATTAGGTGGGTACTATTATGATCCGCCTTTTACAGATGAGGAAGCTGAGGCAGTGGGAGGTTAAGTAACTCGTCCACACAGCTGGCGGATGGAGGAGCAAGGTTTAGACCCTGGGTCCACAGGCTCCGGTCCAGGCAGGCCGAATCATTTCATGCACCGGGTGGGCGCACGTGCCGAGGGAGTGGGCGGGGGAGTGGTGGGGTAACAGTGTCCCGGGGAAGGGGGCCTGAGGCGGGGGTTGAAAGCAGCGGAGAGTGATGTCTCCGCAGAGCTGGGGACATGCAAGGACACAGGTAATGCCAGTGAGGGTGCGTGGGTTCGGACTGGCTCCGTGACCCTCGGGCGGTCCCTTCTGCCCTCTGGGACTCATTCTCCTCATCCGTGAAATGGGAGGCTCTGACGAAGAGGTTAACAGGTGAAGGTCTCAGACTTCCAGGAATTCTCCGACAGCAGGACACAGTGGGAATGGGAAGAGCCCCGGGGTCAGGGGGAGGGGCCTGGGGAGCCATCCTTGTCCCCCCTGTCCCCAACCCCACCTGGAGCTTCCCAGGGAGGGAATATAAGCTGGGAAGGCTTGTCACTCAGAACCTTGGGGCATCTTTGGGTGGAGAGAAGACGAGCCACCTGTACTCATGCTCCCCCCCCCCCGCCCACTTCTCTTTGTGGCCTCTCCAGTTTGAGACCCTCCAGGCCCAGGCTGGAAAGCATGGAGACGACCTCCGGAACACCCGGAACGAGATCGCGGAGATGAACCGAGCCGTCCAGAGGCTGCAGGCGGAGACCGACAACATCAAGAACCAGGTGGGCCCCAGCCCCCGTCCCTGGCGCAGGCGAAGGGCAGCCAGCTGGGGCCCTGCTTGGGATGAGGAGCATGAGGCCGGGGGCGGGGGTGGGGGGCGAGGGTGTCCGCCCTCCCCCGGCCACCCTGGGGGCCGAGGCTGGTACAGTCAAGTCTCTCAGGCCCAGGAAATGTCCTTGCGAGGACAGGAATTCCTGCGGAGGAAGCCTCGGGCTGGCTAGCCAGACTAGAACCATCATTCGTGACCACATTGATACTGAGCCCTCTCCTTGCACCTGTCTCTGGGTGCAAAGGTGTAGCTGGGAGCGGGGCCAGGAGGCGGGCAGAGTCCCTCACTTTGGCTCCCAGTGCACTGCCCCCACTCCCCGCCGCTCCCTCTCTGTGCTCTTGCTGCTTCCTGGAGCTTGCGTTTGCCAAACATCTTCATGCTTGGGGACCTTGGCACTCGGTGTTCCCTCTGCCTGGAATGCGGTTCTCCCAGCTCTGCCCATGGCTGCCCCTCTCTCATCTTCGGGGTTTAGGACAAGAGACCTCTTCTCAGAGGTGGCTCCCTCCACCACCCCGCCACTCTCAGCAGCCTGTGTGAGGTTCCCGGAAACCCCTCTCACTCTCTGCTGTTTTCTGTTTGATTAATTTAGTATCGACTTATTAGATAAATCTTATTAAGTATAAATAGATACTGTTCCCCACCTCCACTGGAATATTAAAAATGCCTTAAAAAGTATTGGAGTTCCCGTTGTGGCTCAGTGGTGACAAACCCGACTAGTATCCACTAGAACTCGGGTTCGATCCCTGGCCTCACTCAGTGGGTTAAAGATCTGGCGTTGCCGTGAGCTGTGGAGTAGGTTGCAGACACGGCTCAGATCCTCTGTTTCTGTGGCTGTGGTGTAGGCCTGCAGCTACAGCTCCGATTTGATCCCTAGCCTGGGAACCTCCATATGCTGCGAGTGTGGCCCTCAAAAAAAAGGCCTTAAGAGCAGAGACCCCCAGTCTGGGGTCTGGTTCCCGGCTCTTCCCTTCTCAACACCTGACACGTGGTCAGGGCTCAGGTCTCAGATGACAGAGAGAGGTCATCTGGGAGGAGGTGCTGTGAAGCCGGGGTGGCAGGTGTTGATGAGGAAGGGTCCCCCAAGCTCTGGCCAAGGTGTGGGAGTTGGGGGGAGCTAAGCCTGAGCAGGTGTCCACAGTGGGGAGGGAGGGGAGCTGACGGCTACAGCGGCTTCAGAGGGCTTATTTCTAGATGAGCTCAGGAAGGGGATGTGGGGCCGATCCACCCAGAAAGGCCCTCCCATTGGAGCCCTGCAGCCCTGTTTGCATGAGGGCAAGTGCAGAGGCTGCCTCCTGGCCCAGATGCAGGGCCCTGAGTCACCCGTGCTGAGCGCCAGCGATCAGGCCAGGAGGGGAGGGACAGAATAATGAATGGCAGTTTCCCAAACCCCTGAAGCTTCTGCCACATCCGGTTTTCCTCTCACACAGCGGGGCAGAGCCAGGCCCCAGAGCTGGATGTCTGCCCCCGTGGAGGGGCTCAGAGTGGCATGGCCCTGCCAGGGGGGCACCAGTGTGACAGAGGAGGACACAGACCTGTGGATGGGGGCAGAGGGCATCAGCCAGCCTCCTGGGCAAGCTTGGGGGCGTTGGGCAGGGAGGCAGAGTGTGTGCGCTGCGGGGAGAGGATCTGAGGGCTGAGGACGGGCGTGAGAAGGAAGGAGGAAAAGCACTGGGCTAGAGGATGGGGATGATGGCCCTCGGAGCCGGACCAGAGGAGGCCCAGGACTTATAGGTTTCGCTAGTGGGGGATGGGCCATAAGAGAGGGAAAACCAAGGCCAGGCCGGAAGTGGCCACTGCCGCTCAGGTTGTGAATCCGACCACCCCTGCCCACGCCTGGGGAGTGGCTGTTGATTAGGCATTTTGATCTGGGAGTTCCAAGCAGCATCTCTGTGCTCCAGGTCTCCTTGTTCTGAGCCTGTTCCAAACCAGTTCCTGTTTCGAAGGTGTTTTTTGGTTCTAGTCAACTACCTGAAATGTGAGGATTAAACTAGGATCCCGTAGCCTTGGAGCTCCTGCAGCTGGGGGTTGGGTGGGTGGGCCTTGGTAAATCATAATAGCATTTATTCATAATAGTGATCATAATAGCATTTGTTAAATGCTTACTGTATACCAGACACTGTGTCAAGGACTTGCGTGTAATTTCACTTAATTAATTGCAGTATCTCTATCTATCTATACTGTGATTACTGCCTTTTTTTTTTTTTTTTTTTGGTTTTTAGGGCCGCACCCGCAGCATATGGTAGTTCCCAGGCTAGGGGTCAAATTGGAGCTGTAGCCGCCGGCCTACACCACAGCCACAGCAATGTGTGATCCGAGCAGCTTCTGCAACCTACACCACAGCTCACGGCAACGTCAGATCCTTTACCCACTGGGCAAGTCCGGGGATCAAACCCGCATCCTCATGGATACTAGTTGGATTAATTTCTGCCATGCCACGACGGGAACTCCAATTACTGCTGTTGTAGAAAAGAGAAGACTTTGACTTAGAGGGTCAATTCATCCAAGATCACCTGGCTAGTAAGTGACAGAGCCAGGACTGGGACCTAGGCTTTGGGTATCCAAACCCGTGTTTTAAACCCTTTGGGATTCCCTCATGCCACTGAAGCCACGGTGAGCAAGCTGCAGGATGGGGAGGCAGGAAGGCAGTGGACGGTGAGGCCTGCCCCCCAGCTCACAGCCGCACTGCCCCCCACAGCGTGCTAAGTTGGAGGCCGCCATCGCTGAGGCCGAGGAGCGTGGGGAGCTGGCCCTCAAGGATGCTCGCGCCAAGCAGGAGGAGCTGGAGGCCGCCCTGCAGCAGGCCAAGCAGGACATGGCCCGACAGCTGCGCGAGTACCAGGAGCTCATGAACGTCAAGCTGGCCCTGGACATCGAGATCGCCACCTACCGCAAGCTGCTGGAGGGCGAGGAGAGCCGGTGAGGACATAAAAGCTGGAAAGGGGACCCTTCTGGGGCTCTGTGGAGCCTGGGGCTTGACATCCGTCCATCAGCAGGCATTTCTTCTGTACCCTTGTCCACAGGGCCCTGGGGGCGGGAAGTGCAGGGAAGGTACAGCTGATGTTTGCTTCCTTGCCCTTGATGAGTTGGCTTTCTAGAAGGAAAGACCATATGGTGGGAAGCTGGTGGGAAAGTTGAAGTAATAGCTGCACTTTCATGGGTGTGGCCATTAGTATGGTCATCCTATTTGTTTCTTTTTCTTTTTTGGAGGTCTTTGTAGGGCCACACACGCAGTCTATGGAGGTTCCCTGGCTAGGAGTCGAACCAGAGCTACAGCTGCCGGCCTACACCACAGCCACAGCAACGCCAGATCTGAGCCACATCTGTGACCTACACCACAGCTCGCGGCAAGGCCAGGTCCTTAACCCACTGAACGAGGTCAGGATTGAGCCTGAGTCCTCATGGATACTAGCTGGGTTCATTACCGCTGAGCCACGACGGGAACTCCAGGGTCATCTTATCTGATCCTCGGAACATTTCAGGTGAGCAAGTCAGGGGACTCTTTAATTTACAGAGGGGAAACCGTGGTTAGTTTTATTAATTGAGGGGACAGGGCCAGTGTGCCGTTGGTGTGCAATCAACCTGCTGATTCCTGGTCCAAGCATCTTCCATGGCGACAGGCTGCTTCTCACCACGGAGTCGAGGGCCAGGTCATGTGATATTGACTGAATGCAGTGGAGGAAGGAAATCTCCTCTGTCCCCAGAGATATTTGCATACTCACCTGCAGCCTGAGATGAAGCTGGGCTGGGTGAGTCTTACAGGGAATTCTTCACCAAAGACACAACACCTATGTCCATGAAGCTGGATCTTCACTGTTACCTTGATGGATTGGTGGATTCATTCAGTCAACAGATCAGGCACCTGGAAGCTTCCCAGCATCCCCATCTCTTGCCCTTGGCTTTTGTTTCGCCTCCTTCCAAGACTTGGGGCTACTGAGGCCTCTGAACTTCCCTCGCTCCCTCCATAAATTGAGGCCTCCCCTCCCCCCGTTAAGTAAACTCATCCCCAAGGCCAGGGGCTCGGTGACAGTGGGGCAGTGAGTCACCAAATCAACATACCCAGCTGTCTCAGGTGGATTTTTAATTTCCAGTACAAGACCTGTTTCAGCCCCTCAGGCTGCTTAAAGCCATTTTCCCGCCCCCACCCCCCGCCAGTCCCTGCTGGAGCTGAATTCACTCAGTCAATGATTCACTCATTATGTCAACACATATTAAGTAATTACTCTGTGCCAGACCTCATGTTAAGGGCTAGAGATTCAGGAATCAATAAGCTATAGCCTTTCTCTGAGGATTTTATGATCCAGGAAGGCGAGGCAGCCATCTACATAAACAATAAGAGCGGCTACCATTGACCGAATCCTGTGTGCCCAGGGCTTTAGGTAAGTTATGTTATTTAACCCTCACAACAGCCCTGTGAGGCTGGTACCGAGTTCGGCCTCATATGTAGATAAGGAAATGGAGGCTCCGAGACATCCCAAGGTCACCAGCAGGTGGGAGGCCCTAGATGGACTCCTCTCCTCACTCCACATTCTGTTTTTCTTTATTTTGGCCACATCTGTGACATGGGGAAGTTCCTGGGCCAGGGATCGAACCTGCACCACAGCTGTAACCAGAGCCATAGCAGTGACAGCACCAGATCTTTAACCCACTGAGCCACAAGGGAACTCCCTTCCTCTTTTTTTTTTAAGGGCCACACCCGCGGCATATGGAGGTTCCCAGGCTAGGGGTCGAATCAGAGCTATAGCTACCAGCCTTCGCCACAGCCACAGCAACGCGGGATCCGAGCCGCGTCTGCGACCTACACCACGGCTCACGGCAACGCCGGATCTTTAACCCACTGAATGAGGCCAGGGATCAAACTCACGTCCTCATGGATGCCCGTTGGGTTTGTTACCACTGAGCCACAACGGGAGCTCCTCCACTCCTCATGTTGTCACAACGGAGGGGGGAAGGAAATCAGTCCTGCATGGGGCCTGGATGGAAGGGTGCGGGGGTTGCTTCCTCCAGTGCTCAGAAGAGAGCCGCCCTCACGGGTCCCTTCTCTCCTCTGCCCTCAGGCTGACGGGAGACGGAGTGGGAGCCGTGAACATCTGTAAGTCCTTGGCTGCGGCCCATCACCTGTGCTGTCCAGACGAGGCTGGGTCTGTTGGCTGGTGCACTGGCTTGAAGGCGCGGCCTTATGGACGCCTGGAGCCTCCTTCCCTTTAATATTTTTCAGCAGGGGCCCTCAAGCCCCCATCCAGCCGGACTCAGTAGCACGAGGGCAGAGTCTGTGTGTGTGTGTGTGCGCGCGCGCGCGCGCGCGCGCGGGGTGCAGGGTGGAGAGACTCCTTCAGGGGCTGGGCCCTAGATACTGGTGGAAGGGGAGGGGCTTGGGGTGGGGGCGGAGACCTGCAGCTCCCGCAGGAGGGTGGGGGCCTTGGGTGGTGCCCCCTGCCACTGCTCATGGAGACCTCCCTTCTCTCCCAGCCATGGTGAACTCCACGGGGGGTGCTGGCAGCCGGCTGACCTTCGGGGGAACCATGGGCAGCAACGCCCTGAGATTCTCCAGCAGTGGACGGCCCGGGACCCTCAAGGCCTATTCCTTCAGGCCCACATCGGCCGCCGGCAGGAACGCCCACAGCTGAGCCCTGGGTGTGGGGAGACCCCTGCCACCTGCCCCCATCGTCACAAGAGGACTCCCATCCCTGGTCCCAAGACTGCAAAGCAGTCTGAAAAGCGATGTCCGAATAGCTTTCAATAAAGCAGCCCCTTTCTGAGGCCTGGGTGAGCCCATGCCCGGCAGCTGGTATCCTCGCTTCATTAGGCTTGGCAAGCGGTGGGGGTGGGGAGCGCCTCTTGAGAGAGCACAGGATCTTTGCTGGGAACTGGGAGAGCACAGTGGTGACACAGGGGTGCTGCTCTTAGGAACTTGGTTCTCATCCAGAGGGAGGCCTTGGCCCCCTCCCAGGACTGGGGCTGATTCCAGCTCGTCTCTGGAGGAAGCCCAGAAACTCCCAGAAGTTCTGGCTTTGCTGGGAAGTGGGCACTTAGCGTCCCCTTCTGCTGAGGTCGGGGGGAGGGCTGTTTGCACACAGACCCTCCCCCTCCCCTCCCCCCAGTGCCCTGTGCTGTCAGCGAACATTCCTCAGTGGTGAGAAGTCCACAAACATTTAGCAGCCCCAGGCCTGGGTTTCGGGTAGACCAGCCAACTCCAAGATCAGCCACCTTCAGCCCTTCCTGGTAATGGGTCTGCCAGGCCCTGGGGCCTTGGACCGTGCGTGCGCATGCGTGTCTGTGTGTGTGTGTGTGTGTTCTTGGAGGAGGGCTCTGGGGGCCTGAGATTCTGCGGGGGTAGGAGGAGGTCTGTGTGTGTTTGGGAGGGGTATAGTTTGGGGGGGCGGTTCCGGAGTCTAGACCCCTGGGAGGGGGCTCCATGCCCGGGTCTGCGGGCTGAGGGCTGGGCTGTGTTTCTGGATCCCTGAGGGTGGGACTGGGGAGGGGGAACGTTTGTGTGTTAAGTCTGTGTCTGATGGGGCATCTGTATATGCCAAGGTCTCTGACTCGGGGGCTGGGTGTCTGTGAGTGTAGGGAGTGTCCTGGGATCTGTGCTTGGGGAGAGCAGCACGTATGATGATGGGTACCGCGAGGGGTGGGAGGTCTCTGGGCCCCCCTGGAGTGATGATGGTGGTATTTGGGGGGTGAGGGGGCATCTCAGAGTGTTGATTTCTGGGAGGAGGTGAAGTCGTTTGCTCCCATGGTCAGGAAATTTCAGGCGCTGGGGTGAGGGTGGAGTGAGGGGGCGGAGGAAGCTGGCCACTTGTGTCCTGGCAGCCGCAGGTGATGGGGTCCCCGTGGAAGACGTTACGGAAGCCTGGCCCTTCTCCGTTTGGCTGAGGGTTCTCCCCGCAGCCCCTCTCACTTCCCTTCCAGCTCCTCCTCGTGCTTCTCTGAGTTTGGGTTTTCGGACCCGGGTGTCGGTCCGCCTGCACCCTCCAGTGTGGCTCAGAGACAACCCTCTCTCCTTGCTGAAAACGGCTCCACTGTTGCCTTGGAAGGTGGTGAAAACCCAGCCGGAGTGCCGCCCGCGCAGGCACAAACGTGTGTAGGGAGATGCTTGGAACACGGTTTTTATGACCCAGGAGCTTTATTGGAAACTTGGAGACAAGAGCACAAAGGAGAGAGAGAGGGAGAGGAAGCGCAGGTCCACATCCGAGGGGCTCTGGGACCAGTCTGACCCTTAGAAACCACAGGCGTCCAAGCCCCCAGAAGAGCCCGAGTCAGGATTTACTCGTTGCCCAGGGCTCTAGGAAATGAGTTGTTTAGACTCTTGGGGATGGAGGGAGCTACCAGACCTGCAGGGCGAGGAGCCCGGTTCTCTCTGGAAGAAGTGGAGAGACCAAGCGGGAGAGAAGGAAGGGAAAGCAGTAGCTGGGGCAGACGGCGCCGGCTGGCTGCCCCCGGCCTTCCGCTGCAAGCCCAGGGGCTTCGGAGGAGCTCCAGGACCGCCGCCAGAGGCAGGGAAGGTTGGCCGGCGGAGCGGCGTATTTACAAACGCGGAGGCTCTACGCTATCCGCACCTGGCGGCTGCAGCTGCTCTGGCCGCAGGGCGCGCACAGGCCGGTGCTCACCGCCACGTTCCCGCTGCAGGGGGCGCTGCAGACGCTGCCCGTCACCGGCCGCGAGCCGGACACGCAGAGGTCCCCGCACACGACCCCGCCCCGGGAGCTGCTGACACCTGCGGGGGGTGGACAGAGATTAGTCTTCATGTGAGGGCATCGCCAGTGGCCCGTCCCTGCTGGCCAGAGTCCCTCCCTCCCTCCACCCCTTGCTCAGAGCTCCTTCTCTCCATTTCTATTCCCCATTCCTCCTCCAACACCCTCGCGTGTGGGCAAGCCTTCTGTAGTCTAACCTCAAGCATCCTTGATAAACTGTGAGCCCAGGCCTTCCTTATAGGCAGAAATAGCTGTTTACATGATCAGACTCACTGCCACACCCACCTCCTTCCTTTCAGGGTCTTAAACTGCTCCCCCCCACCCCGCGCTGGCCTCCTGTTTTTGTAAATGAAGTTTTTTTCATTAAGTATCCCTATGGCTGTAGCTGCTTTCCCATCACAAGGACAAGTTGAGCAGAGACCGCATGACCCACAAACCTAAAATATTTACTGTTTGGGCCTTTAAGAAAAAGTTTGCCCACCAGGAAGCCCAAGCCCTTATTTCAGAACCCACAGGACAGATTACTTACAGACATTTACAGCACCAACGCCCTCACACAACCTTGTGGGGAGAGCAAAGGGAGAAAAATTAGTTCAGGGGTGCGGGGGGAGCAGAACTTGCAAATTCCCTCCTCCAAGCCAGCTTGACGCAAATTAGATGTAAATAATATGCAAATAAGCCCCCGGCTCTAAGCACAGGTTGGAGGATGAAGTGACATCCTTCAGGAGTGGTACCCACCTCTGCTCCTCGCCCTCCAGCAGGCGCCTGTAGGTGGCGATCTCGATGTCCAGGCCCAGCTTGGAGTTCAGCACCTCCTGGTACTCCTTGATCAGGCAGGCCATGTCCTGCTTGGCCTTCTGCAGGGCGGCCTCCAGCTCGGCCAGCTTGCAGCGGGCATCATTGAGGGCCGCCTCGCCCTGCTGCTCTGCCTCGGCCACAGCGGCCTCCAGCTTGGAGTTCTAGGGGACAGGGGAAGGTTATTAAGGCTCCCTGTTCTGGATTCTGTCTGAGTCAGAGGCCAGGCATGCACAGACCTTTGACTGTCAGGGGAAGAAGGGGCCTTACTCATTTGTTAAGTCAGGGGTTGCTAATTTGTGCTTCCGGGGAATGTTGACACAGTCTCTTTAATTTTTGAAATTTAACATAAAAGTCCAGATGCCTGGCTTCTCTTGAAAAAAATCAGAGGATCTGGGCACACCGGACCTGTATTTCTGTAGCACCTGCCTCGTTTGGATCTGAGGAGGATCTGGCTTTTGTGGTTCCTAGCTCATCACACCCCAGGGCCTTGGGTACAGCCTGCTTCACTCACTAACCTGAGAGACATCTGAGTGTATGATCACCAGTCCAGAAAAATGATCAGAGAGGACAAATGGCTTTCCCCAAATCATGTGGTGAGCTAGTGGCAGGGCTGGTTTGAGAGCCTGGGATTCCTGCCCCTCAGACTGGCACTATTTCTTCTGCCCTATCCTGCCTCTCAGACCATGAAACCCTGGTCGTTCCATTCGCCTCCATATCTCTCCCCCAACACCCTGCATTCAGCAGGAATGGAAAGCAGTTTCCATGCAGGGGGCTTGCCTAAAGTTTGATGTTTGCTCCTTTTCCCACACTCTGGCAAGGTGCCTGACTTAAACCCCCCTGCTGCAGGCCATTCCTGTTCTCTTTCTACACTGAGGGGGGGGCCCAGCTCCTGTACCTGGCACTTGGCATTCTCGATCTCGGCCGTCAGCCTCTGGATCATGCGGTTCAGCTCGTTGATCTCCTCCTTGGTGCGGCGCAGGCTCTCCCCGTGCTGGACCACCGTGGCCTTGATCTCCTCACACTGGGGGGAAGCAGAGAGGCTTATGTCATCCCACGGAGCCTCACAGCACACATCTGCCATCCCATCCTGAGAGCTGCCTGCCCTCCTTTGTCCATCCCACACATTCGAACGCTGTAGCCCTTTTAGCGTCCTTCTGACAATGGTTTTAGCTTTTAGCATCCCTGTTCTGGGAAGGGGGCGCTGGGCCGCTCACCTTGCTGCGGTACCAGCTCTCAGCCTCGGCCCGGCTGCGGCTGGCGATGTCATCGTACTGAGCCTTGATCTCGGCCACAATGCTGTCCAGGTTCAGGTCCCGGCTGTTGTCCAGCTCGACGATGACCGAGGTGTCTGAGATGTTGGATTGGAGAACGCGGATCTCCTGGGGCGGGGGTGGTGGTAGGAGCTTCTTGGCTCAGAGCCCAACTGCTGGTAGCCTGCTCTCTCACGGTCCTTCCCTGTCCCCTCCCCCTCCTTCCTCCGCAGCCTCACTGTCTGAAGCCCCCACTCAAAGGTGACGCGTCCCTTCAACCCTGGAACCTCTCAATGCCCCTCGGGCCCAGAACCCGAGGCTGAGAGGAGCGCAGGTCTGAGTCTGGCTGTCAGGGCCTCCCGTCCCCATCCTTTGGGTCTAGGACCAGGATTTACTAATTTTGATAATTATCACCATGGTAACCAGGAACACCAGCTTGTCTGGGCATGGCAGATAAGACGTCAAGCTATGCTTCTTCACCTTCTGACGGTAAACCCGTCTTGGGTCTTTCAACTCCGCTCTGTTGTCCCTCACCCAGAAACCAAATAGTGGAAGTCCTTTCCAATGTCTAACTCTCATCTGCCTTGCTGTCCTGCTGCTCTGTGACCCCTCACCTCCTCATAGAGTCGCCGCAGGAAGTCGATCTCCTGGGTCAGGGCCTCCATGTTGGCCTCCAGGTCTGATTTCTGCAGGTAGACGCAGTCCACGTCCTAAAGGGAGAGGGTGGCACTGGAGTATCATGCTCCCTACCAGGGAGGTGAACTCCATCAGGCTGAGCACACTCCCTGGACCCTCCTTAGCTGCTCATCCTAGTGCCTGGTGTCACGGCGCTGGTGAAGTTCAAGGGGTCAGAAGCAGGTCTAGGTAACGGAGGGGGCCCCAGGGTTTCCAGGCACTTCCTCTGGGTTCCACTGGGATGTTCCCTCTAGAATCCACATCTTGGAGTTCCTATCATGGCTCAGTGGAGAAGAATCAGACTAGGAACCATGAGGTTGCGGGTACAATCCCTGGCCTCGCTCAGCGGGTTAAGGATCTGGTGTTGCCGTGCGCTGTGGTGTAGGTCACGGATGTGGCTCGGATCCCGCGTTGCTGTGGCTGTGGCGAAGGCCGGCAGCTGTAGCTCTGATTAGACCCCTAGCCTGGGAACCTCCACATGCCGCGGGTATGGCCCTAAAAATGACAAAAGACAAAAAAAAAAGCAAAACAAAAAAAGAACAATCAGAATCCACATCTTGCACTACCATGAAACTTAGGATCTGGTGTAAAATGGCTCAGTTCTAACGAGGCTCCACCCCTCTCTGCTCCGGAATCTCACGGAAAGAAATCCAGAGATCAGTGGATAGAAGAAGAGGTCTCGGGGAGTTCCCTGGTGTGCTAGCAGTTAAGGACTCGGCGTTGTCACTACTATGGCTTGGGCTCTTGCTGTGACTTGGGCTTGATCCTGGGTCCCGGGGAACGCAAAAGAGCTGAAGGAGGAGGAGGGGGAAAAGGAGGAGAAGTTTCTGAGATCATCACTGGCCCCAAGCCAGTGTGACTCAGGGCGAGACCTTCGACCTCTGTGTCTCAGTACACCGATGGCAGCCCTGCCCAGTCAAGTCTAAGGGCGAGGGAGCAGCAGCACTGTTCACACCAGCATTTCCTAACTTGCCCGGCCTGAGGCTGTGGGCATTCACGAGCATTCACGTGCTCTCGCGTTCACAAAAATGAATGGAGGCACAGGGCAGAGGATGTGGGAAGTCATTGGCCAGACGGGAGTAAGCTCGGATGAGGGAAGATTGCCCTGCTTGAAGCAGGCAGTGTACTCTGATGTACTTGGATGGCAGAGCCATCCAAGGAGCAGTGGGGCATTTGGGGAAAGGAAAAGGGGAGAGGCTGGGCTGTGTGATTCTGGGGGAGGCGCTCAGCCTCTCTGAATTACAGAGCACTCACTCCTGCCTCTGTCCTTGGTGCTGAGTTGTAGGATATGCGTGTTCTGGGGTCACTCACCTTCTTCAGGGTGACAAATTCATTCTCGGCAGTGGCCCTTAGTGCCACCTCCTCTTCATACCTGGGGACAAAAGGGGATTAAGTTTCAGTGGCTAGAATTTCCATAGTCTGGGATTTGAAGAGAAAAAAAGAGAAGGAAGGCTAGATAAACATTCTAGGAACAGGATTTTTGGATATAGTCCCAGAATCGAAAAATGTCCATGCCAGGGTTCCCATCGTGGCTTAGCGGTTAACGAATGCAACTAATATCCATGAGGACACGGGTTTGATCCCTGGCCTCGCTCAGTGGGTTAAGGATCTGGCGTTGCCGTGAGCTGTGGTATAGGTCGCAGAGGCTGCTCGGATCTGTATTGCTGTGGTTGTGGTGTAGGCCAGCAGCTGCAGCTCCGATTCGACCCCTAGCCTGGGAAACTCCATATGTCATGGGTGTGGCCCCCCCCAAAAGAAGGCGGAAAAAAAATGTCCATCCCTTTCCTCTGGGCACTGAAACCAATTGCATCGCCCACTGCTCTTCCTGTTTCAGGGACACCCATTCCTGATGTGGGCAAGGTGGGTGCCTGATACATGTCTGTAGGTCTCCTCTCGGCTTCTGAATTGTAATTCCCTGCAGGGCGGGGAGGAACCCTGCCTTAGGTCCTCCTTACTTACTTATCCCTACCCCACCTCAGGGCCCAACACAACACCTGGAGCCTAGAGTAGATGCTCAGTACATGTTTGATGAATTAAAATGAAATAAATGCATAATGATGAGGTCGCTGGAGCAGCTCAGAGGCTCTCCCAGGCTTACATTCCCATCCCAGGAAAGAAAAATTTCCCCCAAAGGCTTCCAGTCCCTGTCTTCCTCCTGGTGGAAAGTTCTTCCTGTGATCTGGCCCAAATCCATCCTGCTTCTTCGTAACCCTATTTCCTTTCTTCACACGCTCCTCCCCGACGCACTCACTTCTTCTTGTAGCCCTCCAGCACCTCCTGCACGTGGTTGAGCTCGGAGGCCAGCCTCCCGCTGTCGGCCTCCACGCACTCGGCCTCCCGCCTCAGCGTCTCGATGTGGCCGTTGAACAGCGGCTCCAGGTTGCTCCCACAGCACTGGCGGTTCTGGAAGAACTGCAGCTTGGTCTCCAGCAGCTTGTTCTGCTGCTCCAGGAAGCGCACCTGGTGCAGAGGCGGGAGAAACTTGGTGAGAGGCGCCCACATGCCCAGCCCTCCCCGGAGAGCAGGCAGTGAGACGGCACGAGCGGTGAGGTGTGCAGAGGCAAGGGGTGGCTGGCGTGGCCCCGGCTGAGCTCGCCTGGCCTGAGGGCATGGGGAGAAAAATCCTTGTTTCGTGACTGCTTGTTGGGACCTGAGTGGGGGTCTGTCCAGGTGGGCCTGGATGGGGTGAGTGAGAAACAGAGGGGCCTAAGGGAGGTGCTGGGTTAGGCTGGGAGGACAGTGAGAATTCAAGGGTAGTGACAATCAGGGAAGGCTTCCTGGAGGAAAGGGATATAGAGCAGATTTGGAAGGGATAGAATAGGAATCAAGCCTTTCGCTGCAAGCTTCCCCAGGACAGGGCCTGTGGCTTATTTATCCTTGTCCTCAGGGGCCGGCCTGGGGCTTGCTGAGCAGTTGTTTGAATGGATGGCCAAGGTGGGAGGGGCTCCCTTGCCGGGGAGCTTGGCCAGGGCAGTGTCTTACTAAGCAGGATGACCGGGTTCCGAGGAGGCAGGGGGAGGGTGGGGCATGATCTAAAGCAGCCTAAACGCCTGTGTTGGACACTCATATGTGTCTGCATGCCAGGCGGGTGATGTGGCTAGGGGGAGGTTTTTGGAAATCAGGGAAGGTGGGGCCTGCAGGAAAAGAAAGCCGATAAGCCTTTACCGGAAGTCATTCAAACCAGAGAGATGTGCCAGCAACAATCCCTGAGCCAGCCAGAAAGGACATCGGCAAATAAGACCAGGCTCCCTGGCCTCTGGTTTTCCCTTTCTCAGATTTTTTTTTAGCTGGAATTTAGATGTTACCTTGCCTTTCAGCCCTGGTCCCTTTCCATTCCAACTCGATGAGAGCAGCTGGGAAGTCCCCGGATGGTACTTCCAGAAATGGGGAATGGGAAATGCTGATATTATGTGGGGCTTGAGCTGTAGGGTGGAGTCTCTTGATCCCCACTTTTCCTTTCAAAGTCATGGCCAGTTCACACATGGTGCCACACACAGCCCTGGTATGGGGAAATTCTGGGGCCCAGAGGAGAAGCCCCTGTCCAGTGTCATACAGAGAATCAGTGGAGAAACTGGACACAGAGCCGGGCCTCCTGCTCGCGGGCCAGAAACCTTTCCGCTGCATTCCCTGGTGGCCTTTTGCGGGTCTGAGCGCCAGCACACTGGGGAAGCAGTGGCTGCTGAGGCGGACCAGCTCCTGCTGGAGGCGAGTGGGGTGGCTGGGCCCCCAGCTTGGGGACCTGGAGCGAGCCTGGGTTTGGAGTTCTGCTCTGCCGCCCATTCTCATGGGGCCCTTGGGCAGGCCTTGTCCTATGTCCCTGTCCATTTCTATGTCTATGTCCCTGTGTGCGCTCAAACGGCTGCACTGGTAGCAGTGATTCTCAAGAAGGAACCCTTCACAGGATGACTTCAGAAATTTGCCATACCCTTGGGCTGTTTTCCTTGTGATTTATGAATTTGTTTAGCATTCACACTTAACTGGGGCTAAAGGGGTAACTTTATGTTATCATCATAGGTGTAAAACCAGTATCAGTAGGCATACATAAGAGGAAATCAGAAAGCATGAAATTCCAGCTGAAACTGCTGCCCCAGACAGTTCCGAAGCTGAGCCTTGCTCTCTTTTATTAAAAGCATGAAAGTCACGAGTATTAGAGGGATATTAAAGACATATTAATGTACCCAATGAGATGTTCTCCATTTCATCCTAAGGACTGAAAATAAAGAGAGGAATTTTCTCATCAGGTATTTTAATGTTATTTAATTCTTTAATGGACCACCTAACAATATCACTTAAAATATCAGCAGCCCTCATCCCCCATTCCTAAGAGAGACTGGTCTGGACGTTCTCAGGTCTTCCCAGGACTTTCAGGCTCAGGATGGGTGGGATTAAGGACACTCATCTTTTTTTTTTTTTTTTTTTTTTTGGTCTTTTTGCCTTTTATCTAGAGCCGAACCCAAGGCATATGGAGGTTCCCAGGCTAGGGGTCTAACAGGAGCTGTAGCTGCCGGCCTTCGCCACAGCCACAGCAACGCAGGATCCGAGCCACATCTACAACCTACACCATAGCTCACGGCAACGCCGGATTCTTAACCCACTGAGCAAGGCCAGGGATCGAACCCTCAACCTCATGGCTCTTAGTCGGATTCGTTAACCACCGAGCCACAACGGGAACTCCAAGGATACTCATCTTGCCTGTGGGGACTCTGCCTGTCTGGACAGTGGTTGTATATAATAACAGTGCTCTCATCAGGAGCCCCTGGCTGTATGCTCATTTCTCTGGTCTGTGTGTGTCCTGGATCTGTGTCCATCTCCTCCATCAGAGTGGGAGCTCATGTGGACCCCATCTCTGCTACTCCTGACTGCTCCTTCAATGCCTACCCAGGAAGGGAAGTTTCAGGAAGGGCGGGATCAAGGACACCCACCTTGTCAATGAAGGCAGCGAACCTGTTGTTGAGATACTTGATCTGCTCCTTCTCCTCTTGCTTCACACACTGGGCGTTGGGGTCGATCTCCAGGTTGAGGGGCGTGAGGAGGCTCTCGTTGACCGACACGGTGGTGATGCAGGGCGCGCTGGGCCTGAACACGCCGCCGGAGCGGTACCCGAAGCTGCGGCCACCAGCGCGGAAGCCTCCGCAGACGCTGCGGCTGCCGAAGCCCCCGGTGAGGCCGCGGTAGCAGGAGATGCCGCGGTAGGGGGCGGCCGTGATGCAGCAGCGGCCGGGCCGCGGTCCGCAGGCTGAGGCGCAGCTGAAGACTCGGACCCCGAACGGGGCGCTTAGGCGGGAGGAGAGGCAGGACATGGTTTGGCGGCGGCGGCGGCGGCGGCGGCGGCGGCAGCAGCTGGACCCCGACAGCCGCGCTGCGCCTTATATCGGGGCCGGCGGGCCGGAGGAGGGAGCGCGCGGCCAGCGCGTTTACGAGCTTGGAGGTTGGACCTCGCACCTCTGTGAGCCGGGAATCAAAGCCAGCCGGCCGCCCGGCCACCTCCATAAAACGGCGTTCGCCTCCTGCGCGCGCTTTATGGGGCCAGGAAGCGCATGATCAGCTCCGCGGGCCGTGGGCTGAGGCATCGGGGCGGGGGCGGGCCCCCTGAGCCCCTTGGCCGGGAGTCGGCCGGGTAGCGCGGGTTGGTTTTAGCCCCACCCTGGGCAGCCGGGCACAGCCGGTCCCAGCCCGCGCCACCGCCCTGCAGGCTGGGAAGCCGTGGTCTTCGTTACCTGTGCATCTTTGCGTGGCGTGGGGGGCACGCGTGTTACGTGCTTGTGTGTTGAAGGGAAGGCATCTTAGAGTCAGTCTCAGAAATTCTTGTCGTGACCTTGGACAGGCGAATAACCTTTCTGAACCTCAGTTTCTTCATATGCAAAATAGTTGTTGGGAGGACCTAATGGCACAGTGGACAGGAAAGCGTTTAGGGCCCTACCCAGCACTTATTAAGAACTCCATAAATGTTTGTGTATTTGTTTGTTCTGTTTATTCTACTGTTATTAATTTGCTGTTCATGCTGTCTCCCTTCGGGCGAAAACTTTCTCTTCTCTCTTTCTCAGGACTCAGCTCCTGGCTCCTCTCCTAGTAAGCTCCCATTCCCCCCCCGCCCCGCATATCCTTCTCCACTCTGCTTGGGGGAGGGGAAGGAAGTTTGCATTTGTGGAGTAATAACAATATCATGCATTATAATCCATTATCTCATCCTAACCCCCAGGGCCTTCTTCTGAGGTCAGTATTGTGCCTGTTTACCTGATTAGGAGGGTGAGCTCAGAGTGGTCCACTGACTTGTTTAAGGTCAAGTACAGAAGGCTCCATAGAGGGGCGGAGCCGGAAACTGAAAGGGGGCTCCCATCCCTCCCCACTACGGGCCCCTTCCAGGGTCTGAGTCTTGGGGACTGAGTGAGGGTTGAGTTCCTCCTGGAGGCAGGAGACCAGATTACGAGGCTTTGGGGTCTTAGAAAAATCAGTGTGATTCAAAGCCATCATCTCAAAGGATGCGTGGTCATGGCCACCAACCCTGGAAGGCTATAACCCGTCATAATAGAAGTTAATTATGTATCCAATTAAAGACAGAGGAAACCAGAGTGTGAACTCAGCAGGCAGCATTAAAGAGAGACAGGCAAATCACCCTTAGCTTCCTTTGCTTTGAAATGTGAGTTGTTATTGTGCAAGGGGTAATTAAATCCTGGAACTCCAGAGGTCGCCACGGTCAGCGCCCGGCTTTGGCTGCCTGGCATCCCATTTCTAGGGAGTGGCCCGCTGCCCCCTTTGCCGTCTTTCTGGACCCTCTTGTGGACCTGAATCCCTTTGGTTCAGCTTTGATTTTGCAGGGGTTTCAGCATAACCTTTGTACCGTCCTTGATGGAAGATGGACCCAACTCCACAGTATCTGGGCTTCCACTCCCAGCTCCACCTGGGGTCACCAGTCATCTGACTAATGGCTTCAGGATTTTTATGAATTTATACTCCTATTTTTTTTTTCTTTTTAGTCCTGTACATGTGGCATATGGAAGTCCCTAGGCTAGGGGTCGAATCAGAGCTACAGCTGCCTGCCTACGACACAGCCACAGCAATGTGAGATCTGAGCCTCATCTGTGACCTATACTACAGCTCACGGCAGTGCCGGATCCTTAATCTGCTGAGCGAGGCCAGGGATTGAACCCGAGTCCTCATGGATGCTAGTCGGGTTCGTTACTGCTGAGCCACAACAGGAACTCCTACTCCAGTTTTCTTAAGGGAATAGCAGTATTGGAGAAGCCTTCCCTTAGTACCTCCCTTACAAGAAGAACTGGACTTATACTGAAGCATGGAGGATTTAAATTAGACTTATGGAAGCACTTACATAATGCTCGCTTGGAACTCCTTCTGGATTTTGTGGGAATAGAATTTCTGTGCTATCACAGTCAATGGGGAGGTTAATAATCAGCCTTTGTTCACACTGGTAATGAAGTACATTTAAAGTCCAGAAAGACCAGAAGGCTGCAGGCTGAGTTGTGCCCTCTAAAAGCACAGTCTGAAGCGGATGGATTTGAAAGGTTTGACAGCTAGAGCACAGCGGTCCCCCAACTGTCAGTGGTAACCCCTGACCCAGCCTCAGGGCCAGCTGGTCCCTGGTGTCCCTGTTATTTATTCTTGAAACCCAGTGGTGAGAAATGGGCTAAAGCATGACACGTTTCAGTTCCCCTTGTAGAGCTGAGAGATTTCAGTACTGAGTTCAGCAGTAACGAACCCGACTAGTATCTGGGAGGATAGGTGATCGATCCCTGCCCTGCTGAGTCGGTTAAGGATCTGGTGTTGCCAGATCTGGTGTGAGCTGCTGTGTAGGCTGCAGGTGCAGCTCGAATCTGGCATGCCTATGGCCGTGGTGTAGGCTGGCAGCTGCACTCCAATTTGACCCCTAGCCTGGGAACCTCTATATGCCTCGGGGGCAGCCCTAAAAAGGAAAAAAAAAAGCATGAGCGATTTCAGATGAAGTCAAGAACAGGCTTCCCCAGAGAGAGGGTGAGTGGTCACAGGTGCTGGGGAAGAGGAGGGCTGCTCCATTCTCAGCCAGATCTTCCAGAAACCGTTTCCTTGCCCCCTTTATCTCCAGTCCACCAGTCTATGGATGAAAAGCTACTGTTTTGCTTGGTGTCGTGTCTCTTCTTTACCTTCCTGTGGGCCCCGGGGCCCAGCTCCAGACAGGGAGCACATAAGCCCCCAGCAGGAAACAGGCTCAGTTCTCAAGGACTCCACAGTCCCCAGGCAGGGCAGGCACACACAGCAGGGCCTTAATATAAGGCTGCAGGGGGTCAGGCTCTAATGCAGGAGCATCACGGCCAGGGGGGCTCAGCGGGAGGGGGAGCCTTCAGTTCAGGGGCTGGGGGCTAGAGGTCAGGGCCGGTTCCTTGGAGGAGTTGACAGTTTGCCTGGGGCTGAAGAATGGTGAAGAATTGGATGTGCTCAGCAACACAGGATCTAAGCCACATCTGCGACCTACACCATAGCTCACAGCAACGCTGGATCCCTGACCCACTGAGTGAGGCCTGGGATCGAACCCACACCCTCATGGATCCTAGTCAGATTCATTGCTGCTGAGCCATGATGGGAACTCTGGATGAATTGCATGTTATGTGAATTATATCTCAATAAAGCTGCTAAAAAAAAAAAAAGAATTGGATGTGCTGAGAAAAGAGAGGGGAGGAGGATTCAGGCAGAGGATTCAGGCAGGTGGAAACCAAGACGCAAAGCAAAGGAGGCCAGAGGATGTGGGAGGAATAGCTGGCGCGCGGTCCTGGCGACTGAAAAGTAGGGGAAGGGTGAGGGCAGGGGAGAGGAGGCGGGCCGGGGCCGATGGGGGGGTATGGTGGATGCACAGGCTGGGCTTGGAATATCAAGCTGAGCATCAGAAGTGCTTGACCTGGGAAGGGCCATACTCAGGTGTGTCAGCATGAGTGGGACACGGGGTTAGTATATGGAGGGTATGTGTGTGTGTCTGTGTGTGTGCGTGTCTACTTTTGGTAACCCAAGGCATCATTGTGAAACATCTTGAACAACAACTTGCCCATTTCAGAGACACTTTTTTTTTTTTTTTTTGGCTCCATGGTCCAGAGGTTAGGTGTTTCTGGAATCAGACCCACCTGGATTTAAGCCTGGGCTTTGCCTCTTACAATCTGGGTGAAAAGATCTGTAACCTCTCTGAGCCTCAGCTTCCTTTGTATCTAGAATGAAGGTAATAAAACTTGCCCAGGGATGTGGTGAGGATAAAGTGAGAAGTGTGTGTAAAACACTCGTACAATGCCTGCTACATAGTAAGTAGTCAACAAATACCAGCTGGTATTATTATTGTTGTCGTTGTTGTGTTTCCCCTCTATAGCCCCTTGGTCACCCCAGGCACCTGTCCTGGTAGCATCCCCTCGTCCCCTCTCCCCCCACCCCCACCCTGGCCTAGCCTCCTCTTCCGGGTCTGGGACCCAGGGCCTCCTGCACACTGAGGCTCTCCTGGCTGGGACCCCAAATCCCGCTGCTCCATCCAGGCTCAGAGCTTATTGGAGAAGCTCTTCTGAAAGTGCCCCAGAAAACAGGGAGCCCTTAGAAAGTGTCTGGGGAATGTGGCCTTGTGCTTATTGTCCTGTTGGGAGAGAGACTCTGCCTTGGGTGGGGGTGAGGAATCTTTTTTTTTTTCTTTTCTTGCTTTATGGGGCCTCACCCGCATATGGAAGTTCTCAAGCTAGGGGGCAAATCGGAGCTGCAGCCGCTGGCCTACACCACAGCCACAGCAACGCTAGATTTGAGCTGTCTGCGACCTGCACCACAATTCGTGGCAATGCCAGATTCTTAATCCACGGAGTGAGGCCAGCGATCAAATCCGCGTCCTCATAGATACTAGTTGGGTTCATTACTGCTGAGCCACGACAAGGACTCCGGGGTGGGGGTGGGGGTTGAGGAATCTTGAAGGCATATGAAAAGGGATGGAGGTGGGTAGACAGACTGGGGCTTGTAGGAATTCATTTATTTGGATGTGCTCACACCACACTGCTCACACACATCCCCGGCTCCCTGGATCCCATAGCCCAAAGTGGCTGAACAAATAATTTGTTGGTTGTGTGATTGACTTTTCCATGCTTTGGGACGACTTTCTACCGTTTCCCTCTGGCCATGCTAAGGGTTAAGTGTTATAGGCTGCTTTGACGAGCTGTCCCCGAGGCCCTGCCTGAGAAGCCCCTGGATGACTCGTCCTCTCTAAGAGCCCCTCCACCCACCTCTGACCCCCAGGATGCCTTGTCCTTTGTCCCTGGTCTCAGCTCAGCTTGAGACCCAAACTGAAAGATGGAGGTGAGAATTCCGGCTGACTGCCTGAAAGAAATCACCCCAAGCCGGCTTCCCCATTTCTCCTCAATTACCTCGCCAAGTGCAGCGTCCACAGGCCTTGGGTGACCTTGACTCCTTGGCCCTCAGCTGTGGAAAAAATGTTGCCAGGGCTTCGGAGTTTGCCTGAGTCTAGGATTTTCCGAAGCCCCATCTTGATGATGTTATCCCAGGAGAGAGGAGAAATGACTGAGAAATTCCCCAAGCCCATAAAGGTGACAAGAAGGCCACTCCACGTGGCAAGGCAGGCAGCCCAGGTGTCTGGGCTTATAAAAGGGACGGGCAACGAGGGGGAGGTCAGACTGCTTCTCTTCTTCCTCTGGCTTCATCTCCTCCAGCCTAGAATCACCATGACCTGTGGATCGTCTTGCTTCGCCTCCCGCAGTGGAGTCTGCAAATCCAGCTCCCATGTGACCACTCAAAGATTCAGCTGCACCTCGGCTTGCGGGCCCCGGCCCGGCCGCTGCTGCATCACGGCCGCCCCCTACCGCGGCATCTCCTGCTACCGCGGCCTCACCGGGGGCTTCGGCAGCCGCAGCGTCTGCGGAGGCTTCCGCGCTGGTGGCCGCAGCTTCGGGTACCGCTCCGGCGGCGTGTCCGGCCCCAGCGCGCCCTGCATCACCACCGTGTCTGTCAACGAGAGCCTCCTCAGGCCCCTCAACCTGGAGATAGACCCCAACGCCCAGTGTGTGAAGCAAGAGGAGAAGGAGCAGATCAAGAGCCTCAACAGCAAGTTCGCTGCCTTCATCGACAAGGTGGGTGTCCTAGATCACGCCCTTCCTGAGCCTTCCCTTTGTCAGTAGGCACTGAGAGGGGGCAGGAGAGATGTGGTCCAGGTGAGCGCTCAGGCTGACGGAGGCTATGGACACGGGGCACAGACAGACACAGAGAGATGAGTAGAGAAAAGAGGCTTCTGATGAGAGCACTGTCGCTATGTACAACCTCTGTCCAGACAGGCAGAGTCCCCACAGCCAGACAAGGATGGGCTTGGGACTGTGCCTGCGGAAGAAGGACACGCCCCCCCCCCATAAGAAATGCACATAAGACATAGAAACAGGACCACAGGGTCATCCTTCAGGACGGTCTTGCTGCCTAGGATGCTCAGGAGTTAACCAGGGCAGGGTTCCCAGGGCAAAGCTTTGTCATTTGGGAAGAGATTCTGATCCCTGGTGAGGCCAAGCGTGAGAAAGGACTTCTCCCCTCGATCATAGGATACTTGGAGTAATACTTGCAGCCTTTTTCAAATGATAGAGGAAGGCCCTCGTGGGTATGTTGGGGTGGGGTGGGGAGGAAGGGGCTGGTTTGGAAGCTGGGGGTGGGAATGGGTCCTGCGGGATGCTAGAATTAGGGGTGACTGGATGGCTGTTCCTCTGGGCGGCAGGTGCGCTTCCTGGAGCAGCAGAACAAGGTGCTGGAGACCAAGCTGCGGTTCTTCCAGAACCGCCAGTGCTGTGGGAGCAACCTGGAGCCGCTGTTCAACGGCTACATCGAGACGCTGAGGCGGGAGGCCGAGCGCGTGGAGGCCGACAGCGGGAGGCTGGCCTCCGAGCTCAACCACGTGCAGGAGGTGCTGGAGGGCTACAAGAAGAAGTGAGTTGTTGGGTCCACTTCTCTCGGAAAGGTGATGTGATATGACAGCTGGGGAGCCACTGAGCACGCTGACCTTAGAAACGTCTCTGTTTCATTAAGCCATTTTGTGCTTTTATTAGCTTTAAAGGCAGTGACAGGAAGACATAGAAGAGAAAAGAGGCTGACACATCACAAAGAGCCTTTCTCCATCACATTATGAGCTTCTTAGGACAGGGACCACATCCCTATCCATCCGTCCGTCCATCCATCCATCCATCCATCCATCCATCCATCCATCCATCCATCGCATAGACCTGTTCTGAGCACTTGCATTCCTTTATTAAGCTGGGTACTGGGGGTACAAAGAAATGACTGAATCTCTGCTCCACTGTTCATACCTAAGGGTTTGTTTGTGGTTTTTTTTTTTTTTTGCCTTTTTTGGGGGCTTCACCCACAGAGTATGGGAGTTCCCAGGCTAGGGGTCGAATCAGAGCTGTAGCTGCCGGCCTACCCCACAGCCACAGCAACACCAGTTCCGAGCCACGTCTTCCACCTACACCACAGCTCACTGCAACACCAGATAGCTAACCCACTGAGTGAGGCCAGGGATCCAACCTGCATCCTCATGGATTCTAGTCATGTTCATTACCGCTGCGCCACGACAGGAACTCCCATACCCAGTGGTTTAAGTTGCTAATTCCATCCGCCTCTCCAGATCTAAGTTCAGGCGACCAGCTTATTATATTCGAGTAATCACAAAACCAAGATCTTGAAAATGAATCATGTTTAAGTGAGAAACATACTATCAGGGAGGTGGGTGGGAGACATATTTCAGACCCGGGGAGAGGGAAATAGACAAGAGGGTTGTCTGGGACATCCTGGGGAAGGGATGTGATGGGTCAGCTTGGATCCTCCTCTTTTCCGTCACTAATCCAATATCTGAATAATTTCCCTTTTTCCAAACCCTCTTCTCTTGTGGAGGTATGAAGAGGAGGTTTCCCTGAGGACCACGGCAGAGAATGAGTTTGTCAGAATCAAGCAGGTGAGCCGGTCTGCCTGTGGGCGAGCCGCCTGGGATTCTGGCAGCCCTACTTCAGTTAATAAAGCTCAGATATTCTTCCACTCCCTGGAAGGGCATTTTCCCTCTCACACCCCGGGAGATGGATCTGGCAGGACCTCTCCGGCTCCCCCTTTATGGAGGGGCTCTGAGAGGTGGAATGGACATTCTAAAGTCACAATGACATCTTGCTAGTTGGTGGGAGATCTTTTTTTTTTCGCTTTTTATTTTACTTTATTTTTTTTAAATGTCACAGCTTTTCTTTTTTCTTTTTATTTTCTTTTTTGTCATCACGAGTCAATTTGATAGCATTTGCGTCCCAAACCTGCAGTGCCTCCCTTGGTGGGAGATCTTAGTTCCCAGACCCTTGACTTCTGGACCTATGCCCTTGACTTGCTTTGCAGGGCCGGGAACGGGACTGGGGGCTTTCCTGGTTGGGCTGGGGCAGGTGGGACTCCCTGGAAAGACTCTGCCATGATTAGGGACTGCTGTGTGTTTTGTGTCTCCAGGAGGCTAACTGTCTCAGCGTGCGGCGGGCAGATCTGAAGGCCAGCGCCCACAGCCTGGTGGAGGAGGTGGGCTTCCGGAAGACCCTGTATGAGGAGGTGAGTCAGAAGGGAAGGCATTACTCAGCCCTCCTTGCTGATTCCCAGGCTAGCCTATGTACACAGAGGAAATGCGCAGAGGGGTCTGCAGCCCCGTGAGCTTTGGAAATAGCAGTTGTGTGTGTGTGTGTGTGTGTGTGTGTGTGTAAAGGAAGACGTGAACTTCTAGTCTACTTGGTTCTGGATAGTATGCGTGATGTGAATGGCTCTTGGCTCCACAGGAGATCAGAGTCCTTCAAGCCCACATCTCAGACACCTCGGTCATCGTCAAGCTGGACAACAGCCGGGACCTGAACCTGGACAGCATTGTGGCCGAGATCAAGGCTCACTACGATGACATCGCCAGCCGCAGCCGGGCCGAGGCTGAGAGCTGGTACCGCAGCAAGGTGAACGGCCCAGGACACCTGCCTCCGTGACCTGGTGCTGGGAGGGATTCAAAGTCTATTTCAGAAAAGGCTTCTTTGGGGATTTTGATCCTTGAGGAAGGTGAGTAAAATGTTAACGACTCTCAGGTTGGGGTGTAAAGGCAGGGCTGCCGTGTGTGGTTGCACAGGCTGAGCACTGCACAACCTGCCCTGTCATCCGTGGTGTCCTGAATGGGAGTAAGTCCCTCCCTGAGCCTCACAAGCCTCTCTGCTTCCTCCCAGTACGAGGAGGTCAAGGCCACGGTGGCCCGGCACGGGGAAAGCCTGCGCCGCACCAAGGAGGAGATCAACGAGCTGAACCGCGTGATCCAGAGGCTGACAGCTGAGGTCGAGAATGCCAAGCGCCAGGTAGGGGTCACTGGAGGCCCACCCAGGGTCCCACAGGCACTCAAATGGATCTCACCATTCATTCTCCAGCCCATTTGCCTAACTAGGTGGTGCCCAATCTTGGACACCCTCGTGATGAAGGGGAGAAGCCTGTTCCTGGGGTCATCCCTGCTGGGCAGACAGACTGGTCACATGTAGGAAGTGGGCACAGAGACCCAGGGACCATAACCCACCTCGTTCTCTTCTGGGCCCCCAGAACTCCAAGCTGGAGGCCGCCGTGGCCGAGGCAGAGCAGCAGGGCGAGGTGGCCCTCAATGATGCCCGCCGCAAGCTGGCCGAGCTGGAGGCCGCCCTGCAGAAGGCCAAGCAGGACATGGCCTGCCTGCTCAGGGAGTACCAGGAGGTGCTGAACTCCAAGCTGGGCCTGGACATCGAGATCGCCACCTACAGGCGCCTGCTGGAGGGCGAGGAGCACAGGTGGGTACAGCTGGAGCCAGAACCTCACTAGCATAAACCTGTTTTTATTTTTTCTCCACTAGTTCCCCAGCCCCCCATTTCTTCTTCTGCTCCCGTCTTGGAACCCTTTCTGGACCCTTCCTTGCCTTGAGGCGAGCATCAGGAGAATTGCCTTAGTCGAGGTCCACTGCCTGATTTCCAATAGACTTTCTTGCATGATTTACTTAGTGACAATAGTTTGCTGGTTTAATAGCTGGCTCTCTGAGGAAAAGTCTGCAATTCATAATAGTTGCTGATTTCAGTGGTATAAATGCTTCTATCATGGCTGATCTTAAGCTACCACTGTGATGACTTCTAGCCAACTGAAGTTGGCTGGAAATGTGCAAAGCAGACTCTGCGAATTGGTAGGAGCTAGTGCCAGAACACTGCTGGTTAGGGGGAACAATAATAATGGCCTTCAACTGAAAGGGCAAATAGAATAACATATTTCTATTAAAGAGAGTTGGAAAACCCATGGCCCTGGGGAGTCTGGGTTGTTCAAGATGGCAGAGCCAGGCAGTGGGGGCGGGGAGGCAAATCTGGGGCGCAGGCAGAGAGATCCCTGTGTCTTGCAGAATTTTGGCAGGCAGGTCCTACTTTCCAGAAGGATTTGGGAGAACCTGGCCCTCATGTTCTCTTGTGACAGGGTTGGGGGGATGCTGAGCCTTGGGGGGGGGGGCGGTGCTGGACCCTAGGTCTTCTCTGACCTTCTGGGGAGGGACTTGGATGTCTCCTTAGGGGACTGGGTTCAGAGCTGGCGACCACGTGACCCTGGGATCATTGTCAGGAACTCATGCCCAGTCCTAATGCTGACCTTTTTCTCTCCTGCATCAGGCTGTGTGAAGGCGTCGGCGCTGTGAACATCAGTGAGTAATTCTGGCCCCGAAGGGGAGACACTGTCGTTAGACTGTGCGAAGAAGATTTTAGCTCTAAAAGATGGCGGGATCCAGGGAGAAGGGCTCCATTTCCATTTTCCATATGGTAACAAAGAGGGAGCTGGTTCGCAGGTCATGAGTGACGAGTACTTCCTCATTCCAGACATGTCAGGCTGTCAGTCTGATTTCCCCCATCGTAGGGAGCTCTGACTTTCTCCCTGTCCAAACACACTTGTCCACGCCCCAGAAGTCAAACGCTTTTCTGGATCAAAACAAGTATTTCATCAAGGTGGTTGTTCCCAAGGAGATCTTCCTGAAATTAGCTACAGAAGAATAGATTAAGGGATTGTTGAGATTGAACCAGAAGAGGGACTCCCTTCCAGTGAGGGTGAGAGTCCTGAGGACAGACCACGGGGAAGCTTATAGTCTTTCTCTCCGGAGATGTGGGTGAGCATATCTCCTGAGTGTTCTTGGCTGGTAGGGAGGGAGTTGTGTTTGGGACCACTCCCCTGCCCCGGGCGCCCCCAAAAGTTCTGACTTATCACTATTGTCCCTGCGCAGGTGTGAGCAGCTCCCAGGGTGGAGTCATCTGTGGGGACCTCTCAGCTACCCGTACCTGTGGCGTCAAGTCCTGTGGGATAGCGGCCCGTGGCAGCAGCTGTAAGAAGTGTTAAGCTGGCAGGACTTGAAGAGGTACCGACGCCTCCAGTCCGTCTCATCCTCCTGGAGGATCCCGGCTGCACAACCCTACCCTGCGCAGCCAGGGGTACCCCTGCTTGATCTCCCCCTACCCATCTTCTCTACTGTCCACTTTTTATTTACTGATGTGTGGGAACCCTGCTTCCTTGTCGCCTGCCTCCCTCAGGCTGAGAGAGGCTGCTGGGAGGAGTGACCGGTGGGGTGTAATCTGTTTGAGGATTCTGGGCTCCTGAGCCCATGAAGAGGACAGCCTCTCAGCCCCTGTCCCCGCCCCCAACTTCCTTTCCTTTGCATTCGTATTCTTCCCTTCCTTTCCTAAAGCTTCTTTCCCTCCTTGCTATCCGTGCATAAAATAAAGTCACCTAGTTGCTGTCATGCGTGTGCATCCTTCTGTGCCTGATTTCAGGTCCAGAGCAGGTGGGTGGGGTCTCTGGAAGGCATTCAACCTGGTGTGGGGCATCTTTTGGTCACTGGTGGGTCAATGGGTGGAAGGGAAACCCAGTGCGGTTGGGGGACAGGGCATAAAGCCTAGGTCTGTGGAAGGGAGAATTGGAGCCAATGTCCTTAACAGAAAGTTGGGACAATCCTCAGTGAAAAGGGAAGCAGGAAAAGCATCTACAAAGAGAGAAGGAGGAAACAGGCATGTCTTGACCTTGGCTTTGGGTAAAGGGGAGAAAACTTTTCCCTGATACAGGCCGTGGTTGGAGTTCACATTGTGTGTGTGTATACGTGTGTGGCAAATACCCACAATACTTAATGTGAGAACGTAGTTTAAAATGAGCCCAGGTTGGCAGTTCTCCCCCAAATCTGGCAAAAGCAAACGCAAACGCAAATCTTCGCTAGAGGAATGCCATTAAAACCCAGGCTTTCAAGAATTCTTCCAGAGGAGTTCCCGTTGTGGCTCAGTGGTTAACGAATCCGACTAAGAACCATGAGGTTGCGGGTTTGATCCCTGGCATCGCTCAATGGGTTAAGGATCCGGCGTTGCCGTGAGCTGTGGTGTAGGTTGCAGAAGCAGCTTGGATCCCACGTTGCTGTGGCTGTGGTATAGGCCAGTGGCTACAGCTCTGATTCAGCCACTAGCCTGGGAACCTCCATATGCCGCGGCTGCGGCTCTAGATAAAGGTGAAAAGATTAAAAAAAAAAAGCTAAAAGAATATATAATCTTAATGAGTAAAGAGTAAAAATGGAAGATATAAAAAAAGTGGAGATTCTAGAACTGAAAAGTACAATAACTGAAATGAAAACTTCAAAGACTGGGCTTAACAAATTGAAGATATCAGAAGATAGGGTCAATGATCTTGAAGACAAATGAATAGAACATTTCTAATCCAAACAACAGGGAAGAAAACACTGAAAGATCCTCTAGCATATACATCAGTAGGTATCTAAGAAGGAAAAGAGCCAGGATGAGGTGGAAAAACATATTAAGGAATCATTTCCCATACTTGATAAAAACTTCAACTTACAATCCAAGGTCTCAGGGCCCAAGCACAAGAAATGCAATACCACACATAGGCCTATCATAGTGAAAATCCTGAAAACTGAAGAAAAAAAGCTAGAAAGAAACAAGAAAAAAAAAGGACACACAATATAGAGGGGAATAATAATAATCACTGTGACCCCTTATTAGAAACAACAGAGGCCAGAGGACAATAGACCCAGAATTCTACAACTGGCAAAACACCTTTCAGGACAAAGGTGAAGTAAAGACATTTCCGAAAGACAGAAGTAGAATGAATGAGTCACCGCTAGACCCGCAGTATGAAGAATGGTTAACGAGATTCTCCAGGCTGGAAAGAAATGCCGCCAGATTGACTTTTGGATCCCATGAAAGACAAAGCACACTGGAAATAGAAAAAAAGTGAGTAAATATTAAACAGCATTGTTTCATAATTTCCTTACAAGTCAACCGGCTGTTTAAAGCAAATTAATGACATTGTTCATAATGTATGTGGAAGTAAAAGATATGGCAATAATTACGCACTGTACTGTCGTGAAATGTGAAGCAGTAAAGTAACTCTAAACAGAATTTGGCAAATTAAGGGTGCATATGTTTTAGCTCTAGAAAAATCACTAAAATTAAAAGCATTTATTATCATAAAAGATAAAATATCGCTAAAAGCCAATAGAATAAATTATATCAAATCTTTAAAAATGTTTGATTAGCTCAAGGGAAGGCAGGAAAGGAACATTAGAGAACAAAAACCACAGGAGACAAACGGGGAACAAAGGAGTGGATAAAGATGTGGTACATATACACAATGGAATAGTACTCAGCCAATAAAAGGAAAGAAATAACGGCATTTGCAGCAACATGGATGGCCCTAGAAATTATCATGCTAAGTGAAGTCAGTCAGACAGTGAGACACCAACATCATATGCTATCACTTACATGTGGAATCTAAAAAAAGGACACGGTGAACTTCTTTGCAGAACAGATACTGACTCACAGACTTTGAAAAACTTACGGTTTCCAACAGAGACAGGTTGGGGTGGTGGGGGGATGTGCTGGGGGTTTGGGATGGAAATGCTATAAAACTGGGTTGTGATGATCATTGTACAATTATAAATGTAATAAAATTCATTGAATAATTTAAAAAATGGTTGACCTAAATTCAATCCTATCATTGGTTGAATGATAGGATTGAATTACATCAACTGGTAAATGAAAATAACTCATCTCTCAATAATAAGACAAACAACTCAATTAAAATGGGCAAAAGACTTCAACTGACACTTTACAAGAAAAAGATACATTAAGGGCCCATAAGCACGTGAGAAGTTGCTCATCATTATTAATCATCAGAGGAATTTAAATTAAAACCTCAACAAGAAAACAAATGACTCACGAGAATTCTAACATTTAAAAGACTGACCACTGAGTGTGGAATAGCTGGAACTTTCATGGAGGGTAAAAAGGTATAGTCATCTCAGAAAACAGTCTTTCAGAGTTCCCGTCGTGGCTCAGTGGAAATGAATCCGACTAGGAACCGTGAGGCTACAGGTTCGATCCCTGGCCTCGCTCAGTGGGTTAAGGATCCAGCGTTGCCATGAGCTGTGGTGTAGGTCGCAGACACGGCTCGGATCCCGCTTTGCTGTGGCTGTGGCGTAGGCCGGCGGCTACAGCTCCGATTCGACTCCTAGCCTGGGAACTTCCACATGCCGTGACTGCAGCCCTAAAAACGACAAAAGACCAAAAAGAAAAAAAAAAGAAAAGAAAACAGTCTTTCGATTTCTTATAAAGTTAAACATACATCTACCAAATGACACAGCAACTTCACTCCTGGGTATTTACCTACAAGAAATGAGAAGAGGTCCACATAGAAACTTGTATATGAATTACACAAGAGTTTTATTCCTAGTAACCCCATTGTAGAAAGAACCTAGATGTTTATCAGCAGGTGAATAGACTGAACAAACTTGAGAGATACATTCACGTGAGAGATTAGCACTTATCAACAAAAAAGAATGAACCACTGATTCATGAAACAACACGATGAATCTTAAAACCTTATGCTAAGTGAAAAACTAGGCAAAAAAAGGGTATATACTGTATGCTTATGCATATATACTGTGCGTATGAATAACATTCATACAAAGTTGTACAACCGGCAATGCTAACCCACAGAGGTAGGAATTAGCCCAGTGGTCGCCTGCGGTGGAGCGGGGAAGCTGACCATGCAAACGGGCATGAGGGAACCTTCTGAAATAATGGAAATGTTCTGTTACCTTCTTCCAGTGATGGCAATGTGTGAACACTCATCTGTCAAAATTCGTTGAACTTGAAATGTAAACTCTGACTTCTGTGTAAATTATCTCTCAAAAATGAACAAACGAATCATTTAAAAGCCCATAAGGGCGAGTTCCCATCGTGGCTCAGCAGAAACGAATCTGACTAGTATCCATGAGGATGCGGGTTGGATCTCTGGCCTCACTTACTTAGCAGGTCTGGCATCCGGGATTGCCGGTGGGCTGTGGTGTAGGTCGCAAACGCGGCTCCGATCCCATGACGCTGTGGCTGTGGTGTAGGCGGACAGCTGTAGCTCCCTGGCCTGGGAACTGCTATATGCTGTTGGTGAGTCCTTAAAAAGCAAGCAAACAAACAAAAACCTCCAAAAAACCCCCAAACAAAACCCATAAGGTACTTAGAAATAAATCTAACAAATAGGGGAAAGAACTATGCCTAGAGAAATAGAAATGTTTTATGAAACATTACAGGAAGTGAAAGTTAACAAAGCAGACTAACTAAATGAAGAGGTACAGCATTGTTGATAGAAAAGAAGCATTGCTATCATAAAGATATTAATTCCCCTTAAGCTGATTTACAGTATTAATGCAACTACAATTGAATTCCAAACACGAATTTACATCAGTCTTAACAAGTTGATTCTAAAATTTATGGTGAATAGCAAGGGTTGAGAATAGTAAAGACATTAATGAAAAATTGTGAATGAATATTTACCCTTTCAAAAAGCTATAGGAATTTCATGTGGTATCCACACAAGAACAGACAAATTGGGAGTTCCTGTTGTGGCGCAGCGGAAACAAATCCGGCTAGTATCTATGAGGAAGAAGGTTTGATCACTGGCCTCGCTCAGTGGGTCGGGGATCCGACGGTGCCAAGAGCTGTGGTGTAGTTTGAGCTCGTGGCTTGGATTTGGCAGTTCCTGTTGCTGTGGCTTAGACTGGTGGTTGCAGCTCCAATTTGACTCCTAGCCCAGGAACCTCCATAGGCCATGGGTGCAGCCCTAAAAAGTGGGGAAAAAAAAAGAATAGACAAATAGAACAATGATACAAAACAGCTGCTAAATGGACATATATATATAAAACTATTGCATAATTTATGGTTCTATATGACATATTATATAACATATAATGCATAATAAATGTATATATGACATGCTAAATCTCTATTTTGTTCCATTGGTCAATTTATTTGTTCTTGTGTATATATATATTACATAAATATATTAAATAAATTTGAATATAACATATACATGAAATTATATGTAACTTGTGAAGTTTTATATATATATATACACACACACACACACACACATATATATATTACATATCTGTGTCTATAGATCTTTGATATACAACAGCCATGGGGACAGATCAGCAGCAAAAAAGGGTTATATGCTGGTTATCCACATGGGAAAAATGAAATTTTTTATTATATACAAAATCAATACCAAGCAAATTAAAATTATAAAGGTCAAATGCAAAACTTTAAAACTTTTAGAAGAAAAAAAAGGAGAATGTCTTTCCAATCTTGCTATAGGAAAGGACTTTTAAACAAGTCATATGGAATGCTTAACATAAAAGCTTGATAAATTAGACAACATTAACATTGAGAACTTTTACTTATCAAAATGTGCCATAAAGAAAATGAAAAGATGAGCCATAAGCTCGAAGGTAATATTTGTGATACATATAAGTGACAAAGTAGCAATATCTAGAAATATAAAGAACTTTTATAATCCAATAGGATTAACGCAAATAACTCAATAGAAAAAATGGACAAAAGGAAAGGAAATTCATATGGATAGTAAACATTTAAAGAGATATTCAATCTCAATAGTAATCATGAAAATGTAAAGCAAGGCCAAAAATAAGATTGAATATACCATTTAATTGTTGGAAATTAGGATGTGTGGAGAAGATATGAATCTTCTTTTCTTTTCTTTTTTTTGCTGTGCCTGTGGCATGTGGAAACTCCCTGGCCAGGATGGAACCTGAGTCACAGCAGTGACAATGCCAAGTCCTTAACCACTAGGCCACCAGGGAACTCCTGAAGCTATGAATCTTTGATACATTGCTGATCAAAGTGCAAATTGTTACTATAACAACTTTGGTAAATAATTTCAGTTTTGTAATTGTGCACAATTGACCATCTTATAACCCCCAAATTCCACTCCTAGATCTATATCAAAGAGAAGTTCTCACATATGTGCATAAGGGGATATTTAGAAAAATGGTCATAGAGCCAACTTTGTAAAAGGAGAACAAAAAATAGAACTACATAAATTGTTGTATGTTCACTCACTAGAATATTATGAACCTTAGGGCAGGAATTCTAGTTACATTAAAAAAAAAGCAAACCCCTACGTAAGCGATACCCTTTTTATTAAAAAAAATAAGAAAAACTAATAATGCATGTGATAAAACTTTAAAAAGAAGGGCAAAGGAATGATGACAAATTCAAGGAAGTGGTTACCTCTAGAGTGAGAGGGAGGGGACCCAGTAAGGAAGGAGTCTATAAGTAGATGTAAATTATTAGCAATATTTTGGTTCTTGTGTCAGTAAGTGGATACACGGATATTTCACTTTCATTACATTATTCAATAAATAATAAATCAATATGCTATTTATAAGAAATGAACCCTGAACATAAGGCCTGATTGAAAACCTAAAGATAAAACATATGAAAACCAAAGTTCTCGTTGTGGTTCAGCAGGTTAAGAACCCAACATAATGTCCGTGAGAAGTGGGTTTGATCCTTGGCCTCACTCAGTGGGTTAAGGATCTGGCATCGCCATATAGGCTGTCCTGTAAGCCACAGTTGTGGCTTGGACCTGGTGTTGCTGTGGTTGTGGTGTAGGCTGGGCAACTCTTGATTCATCTCCTAGCCGGGGAACTTCCATGTGCTGCAGGTGGCTGTAAAAAGGAAAAGAAAACAAAAACCAAAACCAAAACCCCCAAATCTAAACAAAAACCTTACCTAAAACTTATAGCCATAAACTGAAAGTGAAACATATTGTAGAGACGATTAGAGGATCAGAGGGCTTTGTATATAGCGGGAGTGAGTAAGTTTTCATAAAACTTTTTTCAGTTTATATGAGTATGTATGGGCACTGATTCATGATAGAAAATATATTTCTTATTTTGAGTTGTGGTTAAAAGAATGTTTGATGGCCAGTACTCTAAGGAACCTCTTGCCAAAATACACCAGCAGATATACACAAAAGTTCCTAGAAGCATTGTTTGTTATAACATAAGAAAAGCACACCCCAGTGAAGAAATAATCATACACGGGAGTACAATGCAACACTGAAAAATAACCAAAGGCTATACGCATCAAAATGGATAAATCTCACAAGTAGAGCTTAGAGGAGGATAAAACAAGTCATAGAAGCACACATGTAATTCTATTTATAGAAAGCCTACAGGTAGGTAAAATGAAACAACTGCTTGGCTAGTCACATGACACAACAATAAGGAAAAGCAAGGGACTGCTTAACACAAAAACCCAGGACAGTGGTTACTTTGGAGCTTGGGTGGGGTCCGAGAGGGAAGAGGCTGTGATCAGAAGGGGGCGTTGAAGGTACTGGTGGGTACACAGGCTTTGTTTTATATTTATTTATTTGCTTTTCAGGGCCGCACCCTAGGCATATGGAAGTTTCCAGGCTAGCCGTCAAATCGGAGCTGCAGCTGCCGGCCCACGCCACAGCTCCAGCAACCCCAGATCTGAGCCATGTCTGCGACCTATACCACAGCTCATGGCAGTGCCAGATACTTAACCCACTAAGCAAGGCTAGGGATCGAACCCACATCCTCACAGATACTAGTTTGATTTGTTTCCGTTGCGCCATGACAGGAGCTCCCACAAGGTTTTGTTTTATTATTGTCACTATTTATTATTTATCTGTCCTCCACACTGCTACCAGATAGGCCTTCCTAAATTGCATCGCACGCCGGGCTGCTGGCCTGCTCCAGCACCTTCAGTGGCTCCCTACTGCCCGCTCCATAAGCCCAAACTTCTCGACTCCACGCATTCCCCCACTTCAAGTACCTTTCTTCCCCTCCCCTCCTCCTCCTTTCAAGGCCTATTCCAGCCCCAAGACCACCACTTTCCCATCTGGGCTCACGGGATGGGCCCCGTCACCTGCCGTCAGAACCCTGCAATTGTGACAAGGTGAGGTCACAAAGCCCCCAGGGAGGGGAGGCCCGCATCCTCAGAGTGAGCATTCTGGGAGTTGCTTCGGTTCCCAGAGGCGACTTGGAGGAGACGACAGCTCCGTTCATCATGGTGAGACTTGTCCACGTGGCTCACTGGCTCACACGGGGTGAGGGGTCTTGGCCTCCGCCCAGATCTGTTGGACTCAGAGGAGCACAGACTTGTGTGCTGTGTCTTCAGCTTTGGGGAATAGGAGCAGGAAAGGCTGGGCAGTGGGAAGAGGGCAGGGATGGGTGGGAGGTGAAGTTTTGTCATCTGTTTACGTCTATGCGCCCCACCTCCTCCGCCTCGGAAGGGCATTTGCACTGGGCTGGCATGAACAGTTCCTGTCCTCTGGGTTGAGGGGTGTGGGTGTGGCTGGATCTGTTCACCAGGGTGTAGAGCAAAGTGCATGGGCTTTAGACGCAGCCTGGCTCAGCTGCTGACTGGCAGGGTCACGCACGACGCTGTGGGTCCCTGCTTCCGTGCACAGTGGATGTAATGAGTATCAGCTTGCAGCATCTGCCTGGCCTGCTTCACAGGTAGACGTGAGTCCCAGCGAGAGGGACAGTGCGGGGAAAAGACTTTGGGGACTGTAAGGCACTGTGAAAGCATCTGTCACTGTGCCTGCCTGCCTGGTTAGGGCTCGGTGTGAGCAGGAAAGGTGCAGGAAGGGAAGAAGCCCCCTGATTTTGGTCCCCTGTAGACAGCACTTCCCACAGTGGCCTTGGGTTTGGGGAGGGAGCCGGAATCTGGATCTCTTGACACTGATTAATAGCCTTCATCAAGTTAAGGGAGTTTCCTCAGCGTTTTAGTCTTTAAAAAGTATTTTTAAGAGTTCCCTCCGTGGCTCAGCAGTTAACAAACCTGCCTAGGAACCATGAGGATGCGGGCTTGATCCCTGGCCTTGCTCAGTGGGTTAAGGATCCGGCGTTGCCGTGAGCTGTGGTGTAGGTCGCAGACGTGGCTCGGACCTCAAGTTCCTGTGGCTGTGGCATTGGCCGGCAGCTCCAGGCCCAGTTAGACCCCCAGCCTGGGAACCTCCATATGTCACGGGTGTGGCCCTAAAACAACAACAAGAATATTTTTAAAATTAGGAATTATTGTTGGGCTTTATCAGATGCCTTTTGTAACCATTTAGATGTTCCTATGTGGTGAAGGAAAATTAATTGATTTTCTAGAGTTTACTATCCTTATGTCTGGGATAAACCTGTGTGATTTTTCAGTCCCAAAACTCAACAGACTGTTACCTCTGTTACAAAGGACTTCTGTCCTTTGTGGCTGAGTTGATGCTACCTTTGGCATCTCCAGGCCTGATGGCCCACCTGCCCCTGTGCCAGGCAAGCTCATCACATTCTCTCCACAACCCTTGGGGATGAGAAAGATGATCATCCCCATATTACAGACGGAGAAACAGAGGCCCCGGTTGTTAAACGATTTGCCCGGGGAGAAGGTGAGTGGGCTGGGACTGGAATGGTCTTGCTGGCCTCTCAGTCCAGTGGGCTTGCTGCTCTCCTCGTCTCCCCGACCCCCCGCCTCCTGCCTGCCACCAACGCTGCTGGCCCCGCCCCACAGTGTGAGGATATAAAGACAACTGTGCAGAGACACATGCAGAGCCTGAGACACAGCAAGGAGGAGCTGAACAGGCTTAACGAGGCCATCCAGCGGCTGACGGTGGAGGCGGACAGCACCAAGAGCCAGGTGAGGGAGAGGGGTGGGACAGCGGAGTGGCGCTGGTAGGAAGGTGTCCGCTATTTAGGACAGCTAGACTAGACTCCTACCCACGCCCAGCCCCCATCCTTTGGAACAAATGGATAGACTTTCTCTTTGCAAGAAAGAGGCTGTGGCTGTATGCGTGCATCATGCTTACGTCTGCCCAGGACCCTCTGTATTTCCTGTGGGTAAGTAATTAACACGTAGGTTACTGTCTATGATGATGTATGCTTCTTTATATATTGCTTTTTACAGCTATGCACGTTTCTAGGTCTGTATGTTTTGTTCGTCCTGCACAGTACGACATTTGAGCCCACCTTCAGAAATGGCAAGATTTTACCTAGAAATCCAGTTTTCTGGGTTCTCTCTGAGAACCTGCAGAGCTGGCACTATTAAACTGTGATCCCACGTGGTAACAGGTGGTGAGAGAAGAGAACTGTCTATCTTCTCCGTCATCTTCACCCCGGGGACATGCTTCTTTTGTGTGCTACAGTCCCCACAGCTCCAAATCACATCCTGTGACACCAAGGCAGAGGAGTCTTTGCCATCTGTTACCACCGTGGCTAGTACTGTCATCTCTGTAAAACGGGAAAGGCTGGGGACCTAGGTCTCTCTCTAAGGTAGAGAAAGGAAAGAACTGAAAACATGAAAGAGGTCCTTGTAATTTCAGGAAAATGAAAGTGTGTCTATTTCTTTGTGGAGCTGGATGCTATTGGTATCTACTTCACATCTGGCCTCAATCTTTTATGCATCTGGCCAGACTCTGTAAAGCATTTGTGTTTGGGACCTAGGCTTTAGGTCTTAGAAAGGAGAGATTCCCACATACATGCTTTGCTTTTCTCTTGACCTCTCTCCCTCTCAACCTCCTCTCTTTCCTGCCAGCCGCCCTCTCTGTCAAGCCCCCTTCGCCCGTGCTCCACCCGGCAGAGGGAAGGCGTTCTGCTCCTGGTCTGTCATTGCTTTCTGCAGATACAGGTGGCTCAGGCTCTGTGGGATATTCATGGGGGTCCTCCCTTCTCCAGGGACCCACAGCTGTTCAGATTCCAGGGAATGGCAGAGGGGGTGGGTACACCAGCGTGGTTCCATCTCCTTTCCAGCTGCTCTGGCTTCCTGAGAAGCCATGTCATCAAGGCAAGTTTTTATTATTATTATCCCCCCCCACCTCCGCCTCTGAGACCGCAAATTCTAGTCTCTTGTAAGGAAAGGAGATTCTTCCTGTTAGTTTCCCCAGTGAGAAACTAACCCCACATTAGCATGTTAGCGCGATGTGCTAAGAAGCATTTGATGCTTCCTGGACCCCAGTTCATTTCAGACGCGTCATGATACTAGATTCAAAAGGCTCTCAGCCACCCCAGACGGCTGGCCCCAACCTCCATGCTGGAAGCGGGGCAGACACCCAAACACACCCTTCAGAATAGGCATGCTCACTCCACCACAACGATCTCTAATTCCTCCTTGGCTCTCCAGCCTCCGAGAAAGGCTTGGATCCTCGAGCGGGGAGAGGGGAGTGCCAAGGAGGTCCTCCTGTCTATGGTATGCCCTTCACCCCCAGCCCTGCGAAGCAGACAGAGGCAAGGACGCCCCAGCTCTGCAGGAGGAGGGTGCCTCAGGCAGTGCCAAGAGCAAGCTGGCCTGGCTGGAGGCCGCCCTGCAGCGGGCCAAGCAGGACATGGTGAGGCAGCTGCGCGAGTACCAGGAGCTGATGATCGTCAAGCTGGGCCTGGATTTTGAGATCGCCACCTACCGCAAGCTGCTGGAGGGCGAGGAGAGCTGGTGAGGGTGGGCGGTGCTTCAGATGTGGAGGCGAGGAGTGGGTGCGAGGGCACAGGAAGGGCACCACTTGGGACTTTACCAGCTGCAGAGGGGTGGAGAGAGGTGACCTGGGGACCTAGGGGTTTGTTTTGGAGCCTGTATTTCACAGTCCTTTAGACAAAAGCTCCCAGCCAGCAAGCATCCTTGGCACCTGGAATAGGGCGACTCACAAAGTCAGGATCAGAGAGCAGGGGCCAGTTGTCTATGGAAATAATTGCAGGGACCGAGGCCCAGCCAGGGAGGGAGTAAAGTTCCCAGGGTGAGGTGCCTTCTCCTTAACGCTGCCCCTCTGCCTCAGGCAGGCCTGAGGGAGGCAGAGTTTATGGCAACAGTTAGGGCCTGGCTTTTAACCTTAGGCAGGTAGGGCCTCAAGGGTTGCCGGTTCCACCTGAGTCCACCAGGCCGATGGGAGGTAAAGGGAACCATGCAACAGACCTGCTGCACTGAGTGCCTCCTTTATGCTGCACAAAACCCTGGAAGGAGGTGCTCTTATCCCCATTTTACAGATAAAGAAACTGAGTCTCAGGGAGTAAAGGACCACCTACTGGACACACAGCTAGAAAGTGAATGGGTGAGGCTTGACCAATACTCTCCAGCCAACCGACCTATGGCCTCTGTCCTCGCCTTCAAAATGGCCCCCTCCTGGTCTCTAATTTCAAGATAAGTTGAGGCCAAAGACAGCGTAGGCCTTCTGCCTCCTTCCTTCTCCAAGAACTCATCAATAAAAGCGAGTTATTTGGATTGACGGCAGGAAGGGTGGGGTTTAAATGTCTGGAAGGAGTCTTTAGGTGGCTGAGGGGACCTGAGAGAACCAAACGGCTCACAGGAGGCTAGGATTTCTGCCTGTGTGGAGAGAGGGCCAGGAGGGTTTTGTTTTGGAGAATGAAAACACTCTGCTTCATAGGTGGATCCCCTCACCCGCTTTCTCCTCCCTGCAGGCTTGGTCTGGGACTTGGGGCTCGGAGTGTCAGTAAGTAAAAAATAGAGGGACTTGAGTCAGAGGGGTCAAAAATTTTTTTCTATTTCTTTTTTAGGGCTGCACCTGCGGCATATGGCAGTTTCCAGGCTAAGGGAATCCGAGCCACAGCCAGATAAAGGAAGCTGCGTCTGCGACCTACGCTGCAGCTCACAGCAACGCAGGATCCTTAACCCACTGAGCGAGGCCAGGGATCAATGCTGCGTCTTCATGGATGCTAGTCAGATTCGTTTTCCCTGAGCCATGACGGGAACTCCTTTTTTTTTGGTTTGTTTTTGGAAGAGGGGTCAAATCTTATCCCAGCTCCCCTCCTCCCATGTGTCTCCCTTTTTTGGCGTGCGTGCGCTGGTGGTGGGGGTCGTTTCTTTACTTGGGGGTGACTTTTTGTGTCTGTGTGTTGGGAGAGGGGCTTCTGCAGTCCGCCCTTGGTGGGGAGCATCTGTTGGTGTGTCCTTGGGTGTGGGAGGAAGTTCTTTGGGTTTGTCCCAGCGGAAGAGTCTGTATGTGACTTCAGGGAAGAAGGGGACCCCTGAGTTTGTTTCTTGGGGAATGGGTTCTGTGTAGCTATCATTCTGGGGACTTTGCATATCTGTCTCCTGGAGGGAAGGAGGGTCTGAGCATCCGTATGCCTGACTTCTGGGGCGGCGCGGGCAGCGGGGAAGAAGGGTTTTCTCCTCCGACAGCTGCTCTCCGCTCAGCCCCAGGCAGCGCTCCCACCTGCGGGCCGGCCTCAGCCTCGGGTTCCGCCGGCCTCCTGCCGCCTGGATCGGGTCCCGGCGCCCTGGAGACGAGCGCCCCTGGCGGCGGCTGCGCGCTCTGCGACTCGCGCGGCTGTGTCGAGGGCTTCGGCTGCAGCGGCTCTCCCGGATGCTGAACCTCTGCCGCCCAGCCCCGGAGGAAGTCAAGGAACCCTAGCTTCTGCCCTAGAGATTTGGCCCTGTGTCTCAGATGCCCCATCCCACGGTGCCGGTCCTGGCCTCACCTCTCCCTCTTGTCCCCCCACCCCAGAATGGAAAGTCTTGGAATGTCATTTACTGGATCATGACAGACCTGTCCCCAGCGCGGGGACTGGCTGGGCGCTGTGCCACTGGGAGGCCTGGCGTTTGACTTACCCGGACCCAGCACCCCGACCCTCGGAACACCCCCCTACCCCCGCGCCCCATTTCCTGGGACTACTCCTTTGCAATAAAAAGTTGTGCGGTGGATGGATGGAGCCTCCAGGCTGTTTGTGCCTGGATTCCGCAGGCCATTTATCCCCAGAGCAAAGACAAAGCTGGTTGGATTTGGGGGAGGGGAAAGAAAAAGGGGAACACTACCAGGAAGCAACCCTCCCCTTGGAGTGTGCGGGGCCACATGATTTCAGTTTATGGTGGCATCAGAGGACCAAGATCTTAGAAGTTGGGTGTGTGTGTGTGTGTCAGAGGGCGCCTGGTGAAAGGGAAGGAAGGAGTGACTTCACGTGCGATGATGGAGGACCCCAGGCTGCGGTCCACAGGTGGCCGTTCTTGGCAGAGTGGCTGAGAACCGCATTCATTCAGCCACTCGCTGACTCTATACACACAGACTGGTCCCTGAGGTCCAGGCATAGTGCTTGGTGGACAAGACACTCCAGTCCCGGCCCCTCCGAAAATGTGGGTCTGGTGGGGAGGCAGGTCAGACACCAGGAAATGGACCAGAAAGAAATGCAGTGAGATGGGGATGAAGGCAAAACTCCCGCTGCTGCCCTGGCAGGGGCCCTTGAGGTCAGGCCCCAGGGGAAGATGGCCCTTGAAGACCAGGGCTGGATGAAATGAAAACAAGTGCACGTGGCCCCGGTTTTAGCTTAACGAGTAACCGGACGTTGAGTTGGGAGCAGCGGAACCACAGACCACGGCGGAGGAAATCACAGGCTTAGGAGTCAGAGGATCCAGCTCTGCTTCTACTTCCAGGTCTCTGGTGTAGTTTGAGTTTTCATGAGGCAACTGGACTTTGGGGAAGCAGAAGGCGGGCCAGCTGGTGGGGGCGTGTGGCCAGAGACAGGCTGGGTTTCTGCGAGAAGCCTCCATTCAGGGAGCTCACATTCTTTTCTGTTGCACAAAGGATTACGTCACTGAAGCATGTGGGCAACAAGGGTTTCTGCTTTCTGTGTCCTTGGGTGGAGTTAAGGTGCCTCATTGGCCAGAGGCCTCGGCTTTACCTTTTAAGGTTCGCTAGTGCCAGGGTGTCTGCTGTGTTCTCTTGGGTCCCTGCCCAGAGAACAGGTACCCAAAAGGCCCCCTTCCTGGATAAAGAGAGCAGTCTCATGCAAGAGGAATGGGACCAGAACTTGACTGGCAGGCTGCCACCCACCTGAGGGGTAGGGGACACGGCCCTACTGAACTCACGCATCAGCCCCATTTGATTCAATCTGACCAACACCAAGGGTATAATTATTTTTTTTTTTACCAGCCCCCCTCCCCCAGTGTAAAGCAGCTTCCTGAAAGCAGAGCTGCTCCTCTGTAAGCTTGTTGCAGCTAGACTCGGTGTTCCCTGCATTTTGCTAGGAGGTGACTGACATTTTCTGATATTCAAGTTCAGGTGTTTTCAGCTCCTGCTGTGCTGGTCATGTGAACAAAGGAACTTTGGGGGAAGCACAGAAGGAAATACCCCCACCCCCCAGAGCTGCAGGCAGGACTGATGGTGAGCACGCTGCATCCAGCATTACCAGGGACTGGTCCTGAACCACGTGTTTTCTTTCCAAATACACAGTCTGATGTCATCCCGGGAGATCCCAAGGGTCATGGGGTCAGGTCTGAGTTTCTCGCTGGGTCAGGGCCACGTGGGTCACCAGCAATGTTTGCGGTTTGGGGACCAATTTTCTGAGTGACTTTCTGGGCCACAGGCCGCCTTCCAGCCTTGGGCACTTATGGACAGTCAGTCCACGCCCATTTACAAGCTTCGTGAGTCAGGGTGACTTCTGAAGCGTGGAGGGGCGTCACCGGTTCAGTCATCGCTTCTCAGCAAAAGGGAACCCCAATGGATCAGCCCTGTTGGCTTGCCATGCCTCCCTCACACTGGATAGCTGCGTTTAAAGTGTTGGATGTGACTTCATGATGAGACTGACAGCACTAAGAGCCTGAACCTAGCCAGAACACAGATTGGGACTTGAACCCACGTGCCGGGACTTGAACCTGGCCAAAACCCAGTTTGGGACTTGAACCCACGTGCTGGTGATACCGGAAAGATGATACTGGAATCTGGGTTCTTGTTCAAGGCGGTCAAAGAATGAACTCCGGGAACACATAGGCGGCAAGCAAAGTTTTTATGAAAGGAAAGCAAAAAGCTCCCAGGGCTGCTGGGAGCGGGGAGAAGAGCTCCATTCTCTATTGTCCTATAGGGATTTTTATTCCTTAAAGACGGGGGGCACCAACGTGGGGTCCAGAAAATGTGATTTTTTTCATTGGTCTTGCTCAATTACCTATATCAGTCCTTATCCAGTAGGGGTTTTAGGGTCGGAAATGTCCAGTAAGTTTTACGGTTTCTTTGTCCTTTTCTTTCATTGAATTAAGTCACCATTCCTCTCATTCCTTTTCTATCAGTTGAGAAGTGGGCTAGAGATTTGCATTTCCTACAGTAAACGGTAAACAGAGTCTGTGGGGAATGCCCATTTCCTATAATAAAACAAGGCCTGTGGAGGTGTTACTCCCGGGAGCCCTTAAGCCACAAGTGTTAATCAACAGCCATATCAAAAGAGTGCTCGAAGCCCATGCTCCTACACTGACTACCCGCGTTAATATTCTGCCTCACTGGGACTCGAACCCGACCAAAACCCAGTCTGGGACTTGAACTCACGTTAGCACTCACCCAATGTCCAGACTTACTAAGGTTCAGGTTCTTTATGCCTCCGCTCAGGAGGAACTCAGGGAGAGACAAAGTGATAGGCAGGAAATAGACTTATTAGGATGGGACGCTTGTGAGAGAGGCAGGCGGGCAGGCACGGAGGCTCTGCCCCGAGGGGTGCTGCGGGCTACCGTTTTTATCCTTCAGGGGAGCGGGGGTGGGAAAGCCCACCTCTTCCTTTCCGGGAGTAGCGGCTCCTCCTTAGCGTCCATAAGGCGTGTGTTCAGATCAGCAGAGGGGCCGTCCTCCAACTCCTGCCCTAGGTCGGAATCTGAACGCTGCCCTCATCCCGTCCGCACCCAAGGACCTGAGGCAGTTTCCGCACTTCCTCTAGTTAAGCAAGCCTGCCTGGTTCTGATGGCTTTTTTTGAGCAATTTATTCACATCCGGTCATCTCCCAAAGTCCCTTAGATGTCCCTCTCTATCTACGACCCTCTACTGGGACTTCTACAACTACCTGCGCCCACTCCATTCCTATCAACTGTGTTTGAGTCTTTATTTGAGCCCCTTGAGGACCTTGACATATTTCAGCCATCCAGCTCCAGAGCCTGCCACTTAGCAGGTGTGAATGGGCTGAGAGTCTATGAATTGGGTCCTATTCTTCTACTATTAACATGTTTCACACTAGGGAGTTCCCCTTGTGGCTCAGGGGTTAATGAATCTGACTAGGAACCATGAGGTTGCAGGTTCGATCCCTGGCCTTGCTCAGTGGGTTAAGGATCTGGCGTTGCCGTGAGCTGTGGTGTGGGTTGCAGACGCGGCTCGGATCCTGCGTTGCTGTGGCTGTGGTGAAGGCCGGCAGCTACAGCTCCTGTTAGATCCCTAGACTGGGAACCTCCGTATGACGCGGGTGGGGCCCTAGAAAAGGCAAAAAGACAAAAAAGAAAAAAAATTTCACACTATGGAGCTCCCTTGGGAGTTTCTCGATGAGTCTAAATGCGCTGCTAGCTGCAATACATCAACCCGCTGAACTGGAATAAAAAGGAAGAACCCGGATTCTGTTCCCAATCTTGCTGTTACGTTGGCCTATTTCTGGGCCTCAGTCCCATCCTCTCCAGATCTAACTGGTAAAGATCCACTTATCCCTTTTATTTTTCCTCCCTTCTTAACTCCTCTGCCCTCAGTTTATCTGTAAAACAAGAATAGCATCTGTCATAGGATTGTTTCAGAATTAAATATATTACTACATGCTTAAAACATAGTAAGAATTGTAATTAAGATTTCACTTACTGGAGTTCTTAGGAAGGGTTTTGAACACATTTTAAGAAGACCTTGAACTTTAAGAAGGCCAGCTGAGCTTCCTCTGCTCTAGCAGGAGCTACAGTAATTGCAGGACAGGTGGTGTAGTTAGGGGAGCCCAGGGGTTGGAGCTAGGGTTCCCTAGCCGAGGGCATCTCCCCAGTGTGACACTCAGCAGTGTCACCACCACTGCCATCGCCAGTCCCACCAGAGCCTAGCTCTCCATCCATGACCCCATCTCACCAGCACAGGTCCACTTGTGCCCTCACACCGCACTCATACCCACATATTCCCATAACATTCCTCTCTTCACACATGTAAACAGAGATACACACATTCACACACATCATCACACATATTGGAACCCCCCCCCCCAGTCACCCACACACATACGTGTTTCCACACAGATGCCCAAACGTGTGCAGTCATGCACCTGGAGCCAATTGTTCTCTTCCACTCCCAGCAGCAGCCTAGAGACAGTGAGCTGTGCTGGATGAAGATACAGTCAACGGGCACACAGCACAGTGCATGGCACCTGGGCTCCCTACTTCCCTCTGGGTCCTCGTCCTGTCCCACTTCTCCTCAAGAGTACTAGAGCATTCGCCCTTTATGACAGCCAAGACACAGAAGCAACCTAAATGTCCACGAGTGAGCAGATAAAGAAGATGCAGTGCATATATACAGTGGAATACTACTCAGCCATAAAAAAGGAATGAAATAAAATAATGTCATTCGCAGTAACACGGATGAACCTAGAGATTATCATACAAAGTCAGAGAAGGACAAATATGTGATATCACTTTTATGTGGAATGTAAGAAAAGGATACAAATGGACTTATTTACAGAACAGAAACGGATTTACAGATTTTGAAAAATTTATGGTTATCAAAGGGGACAGGGGAGGAGGGATGGACTGGGGTTTTGGGACTGGCAAGTTCACACTGAAGTATGTGGAATAATTGGCCAACGGCGACCTGTGACACAGAGAAGTCTACAATATTCTGTGATAATCTATGAGGGAAAAGAATCTGTAAGAGAATGGGTGTGTGTATATGTATAACTGAATCACTTTGTTATACAGCAAAGAATTTATACAAGAATTTTTCTTACAGAAGAAATGATCACAAACTTGTAAATCAACTATACTTCAATAAAACTTTAAAAAAATGAGAAAACGATACAAATGAATTATTTACAAAATAGACTCACATAGGAAACATAGATGGTTACCAAAGGGAAAAGGGGGGGAGGGGACAGGGTGGGGAGTTTGGGAGGAACAGATACACACTGCTGTATATAAAATAGAAAACAAGGATTTACTGTAGAGCACAGGGAATTATATTCAGTATCTTGTAATAACCTATCATGGAAAAGAATCTGAAAAAATATATAACTGAATCACTTTGCTGGATACCTGAAACATAACATTGTAAATCAACTATTTTTCAATTTTAAAAAAAGAATAACATGAACTTTTCCATAGAAAAGAAACTCGTGGACTTGGAGAACAGACCTGTGGTTGCCAAGCGGGAGGGGGAGGGAGTGGGATGGACTGGGAATTTGGGGTTAATAGAGGTAAACTACTGCTTTTGGAATGGATAAGCAATGAGATCCTGCTGTATAGCACAGGGAATTATATCCAGTCACTTATGATGGAGCACGATGAAGGATAATGTGAGAAAAAGAATGTATACATGTTTGTGTGGCTGGGTCACTTTGCTGTACAGTAGAAAACTGACAAAACACTGTAAATGAGCTATAATGGAAAAAATAAAAATCGTTAAAAAATAAAAATAAAAAAAGAATAACAAAGCTTTAAATGGCTAAGGGAACTTAGCAGCCGTTAGTCATAGTCCAAGCGTTTTTCCCATACATTGAGGCCCAGAGAGGGGAGGTGACTTGCTAAAGGTCACACAGCGAGGGGTTTCATTTTCTTCACCATTCTGCATCATGGGTGATATGGATGTGATTCATTCATAGTCTGCTCCTCTGCCTGAGCCTTTCCAGGAGTGGGAACCTAGAGAGAGGTGTGGATTGGGGAGCTGGAGTTGGAATGAGAAGGTCAGAGCCGGAGGGAGGGTGAGAGAGGGAAGGTCCAGCTGGGCTGAGGAGACTTAGTGAGAAGGGGAGGGAGGGCTCAGTTGACCGAGATGAGAAGTCCCTCAGGACTGGTGGCTTCTGAACTGGGGAGGGAACTAGGGAGGGTTCCGGCGCCTCAGGTCTGCTTTCCTGACAGAGCCTGCTTCTGAGCTCTGTGGTGTCAGAGCACAGAGAGCTGGTTAGAACAATTGCATATTCTGGAATTCTCTGAGGGTTCTGTCCTCAGAATGTCATTGGAGGGGTGGAGGGGACAAGTTGGTGGCCAGGAGCCCTGGGATTAATCCTATCCCTTAAAAGAGGCTGTGTCTCTTCAGACCATTCACTTCTAGTCTCTCAATATTCTTAATTATGTCTGTCACCCTTAGGCGCAGATGGGGACTTCCATTTCCGCTACAGTTTCCTGGGCTTGGAACCGCAAGTTTAGAGATTCATTCTATGCACAGATGTATCTTCAGGGACTCGCTTTGCTCTTTAGTGAAGCTGAGGGGCCATGTCCCCACTCCCACCAGCACTTGTAAGATCCTCATCAGTGCTGGGACTTTATTTCCTGCAAAAAGGAGTTTGATGGCCTGGAAGATGGGGGAATCTCTCTCTGGGCTTGCAATCTCTGATCACAGATATAAGTGTAATGAGAGGCTGGCCATGGCCCTGGTCCCTGGAGGGATTTGCACTCTACTGTCTACAATAGCATACTACCGATGATAAACACGTATTATGATCATTTTCTGGCAGCCTCCGTCTAAATATTTTACGTACAGAAAATTCCTTTGGAGTTCCCGTCGTGGCTCAGTGGTTAACGAATCCGACTAGGAACCATGAGGTTGTGGGTTCGATCCCTGGGCTTTCTCAGTGGGTTAAGGATCCGGCGTTGCCGTGAGCTGTGGTGTAGACTGCAGACGCGGCTAGGATCCCGTGTTGCTGTGGCTGTGGTGAAGGCCGGCAGCTATAGCTCCTGTTAGACCCCTAGCCTGGGAACCTCCATATGCCACGGGTGCGGCCTTAGATAAGGTGAAAAGACAAAAAAAAAAAAAGAAAGAAAGAAAAAGAAAATTCCTTAAGCCTCCCAACAAACAACCCTAGGAGGTAAAAAGAGAGGTGCACTTTTTTTTTTTAAATCATTTTTCACTGGAGACATATGGAAACTGAGGCACAGAGAGGGTAAGTAATTTGAGTAAAGTCACTCAGCTAGGAACAGAGCTCATGTTTGGATCCATGCAGTCTGGCTCAAGAGTCTGCACGGTCACCTGTATGTCACATAATCTTGCTGTGTGCTGTTTTCTAGCTTGGAGGCAATTTCTTAGCTAATGGCAGTTCTCCAAACACCCACAGGACTCTATTTTTAAAAAGGCAGCCATATCAAAGGCTGTTTGAAATTTGTCATGTTCACGTAGTCACCCCTTAAAGAATTCTCATAAATTACTCAGACATGAGTCTTTCCCACCAAAGTCAGGAGCGATGTTTCCTTAAGCGTTGAGTGACTGGTGTGTCTATCCATCCGTTTGCAAATGCACCGAGTTGTCTACTGGGAGGCAGCTGGGGCTGAGTGAAATGAGCACTAAATAGGCACACGAAGTTCAAATCCCAACTGCGCCACTCAACTCAGGTGTGGGGTCCTGCCCCGTCTACTTGGGGTCCCCGAGCTCTGATTTCTTCATATGCAAGATATCTGGTGAAGGTAGGGGGGATACAATTGCAGGATGTAGTTGTCTAGCACAGTCCTTGACTAAATACGAGACTGCTGTGAGCCCAGGGACAGGGGACTGCAGCAGAGACCCCAGATATGGTGGGGGGCTCTCTGCTCCATGTGACTTTGGAGACCCCTGCCCCCCAAACCCCGAGCCCTGAGAAGTATAAGAGAAGCGCAGACAATGGTCCAGGCTTGGCTACAGTGATTTATTGGAAGCACAGATAAAGAAAGAGATGAACACGGCATAGGGGGAAGGGAAGATGCTGCAACAGAGTGGAGTGGGGGCTCTGGCCATTGTCCACATGGCAGCCCAGGGTAGGGTCCTGGTTCTGGTCCTCCCTGCCCCGGGGTGTTCTTCTTGTGGGCGCCAAAGGGATTTCTTTCTAGCGTGGACTTTAACAGCGCGGGCGCAGAGCCCAGGACAGGGGAGCAAGCATAGGCTCCAGAGGTCAGGAGTGGGGTGGACTTTGCAAAGTGCTAGAGAAGCAGCCTGGGGCTGGCTCCGCCCAGGGGTGGGCGGGGCCTGGCCAGGCAGGGCGGGCCTGCGGGGCTGCGCCTGGGAGAGGTGCCGGAAGGTGCCTGAGTCGGGGCGCCTAACACTTGCGGCAGGAGCCCACGCCGCCTGCGCTCAGGCCACAAGACGTGACGGAATTGCAGGGGCCGCAGGGCGTGCACAGGCCGGTGCTCACCGCCACGTTCCCGCTGCAGGGGGCGCTGCAGACGCTGCCCGTCACCGGCCTGGAGCCGGACACGCAGAGGTCTCCGCACACGACCCCGCCCCGGGAGCTGCTGACACCTGCGAACCCCAAAGGCTGAGTCAGAATTCTCGGAGGGTAGAGACCCCCGCCTCCCCGGGGATGCTCCCTCCTAGCATCTTTACTTAACAGCTCTGGGTCCCTCTAGCCCCAAGCTGTGAACTCTCCTGCTGTCAGACCCCAGACCCCTTCCCGTGTGAGGCCAGCCCATTCTCATGCATGTAGGTCTCAGGTACTCTTATATTTAAGCCCCCTCCTTCCATCCCTTGCACGGAAGGGAGTAAGTCCATCCGAAGAGGGCCTATGTTACTCACAGACATTCACGGAGCCAACACCTTCACACAGCCTAAGAGGGAAGAGGAAAAAGGCAACATTAGTGACGGCCGGTGTGGCAGATCGAGCTCCATAAATACTAGAAGTGAGGTCCAGCAGTGGTGAAGACAGTAAAAGGGTCTAAAGGAAGAGTCCTCCAAAACGGCCACCCTACCTCAAAGTCATAAATGACAGGTTTGTCCCAGACCTCGGGCCATTGGGCAATCAGGATAAAGGGTGAGCTGCAGCAAAGGGTGGGAACTGGC
>PVHT021183646.1:763969-774997 GCA_004024745.2 Catagonus wagneri | reverse complement strand
GTGATGCAGGGCGCGCTGGGCCTGAACACGCCGCCGGAGCGGTACCCGAAGCTGCGGCCACCAGCGCGGAAGCCTCCGCAGACGCTGCGGCTGCCGAAGCCCGCGGTGAGGCCGCGGTAGCAGGAGATGCCGCGGTAGGGGGCGGCCGTGATGCAGCAGCGGCCGGACCGTGGTGCCGAGGCTGAAGCGCAGCTGAAGGTGCGGCTGCTGAATCCTGATCCGCAGGTCATGGTTCTTCTGGGCTCTTGTGTTGCAGAGAACAGGATGGGAGACCTGGAGTCCTGTAATGTGCCTCTGAAGGAGCCAGGGTCCTATTTATGCTCAGATGGAAAAGGGCTTGGCTATGCAGATGGGGTTGTGCAATTTGTGCTTTATGGGCTTGGGTTGCTGGCTAGCTGGGTCCAACGCTTGTCTAGAATGTGATTTAATAGTGGAGTGGCCCGCACCCTCCTCTGTGTAAGGATGCCAATCCCTGGGCTATAGGGGGACTCAGCATGTTTCATCTTCAAAGTTCATGCCAGCCTGGCATGAACTCATCTGAGGATCCTGGACAGAGAAGGGCAGGGCAGAGGACGGAGGAGTGGGGTCATGGGAAGGGGAGAAGCGAGGCCAGGTGTGGGAGAAACCGGGGACCCGTGTGTGTGTGTGTGTGTGTGTGTGTGGGGGGGGTGAATGGAGGACCTAGGAAAGACTGCGGTGTTAACCGATAACTTCTAGAGGTTTCCATCCCATTCGTGTCCAAGGTGCTATTATGATATAAATCTGTATTTCCTCCATTTCCAGATAGTCAAGTTGTCTGCTGAACTACATCTGACTTTTCCTGTCATGGCAGCAGCCAGTCGATTATTAAATATTTGTGTTGTATGTCTTCTTCAGGTTTTATCATGAGATTTTTCAACTATACAGAAATGTTGAAAGAATAGGACCTGTGTAGCAACCCCCCGATAGGTTCCGCCCAGGAACCTAGATTCAGCTGTGAACATTGTGCCGTATTTGCTTTTCACATTTGCCTAATTATTTGACAGTAACAGAGAGCATGACATATAACTCCTAAATACTTCGGCATGCATTCCTTAAGAATAAGGACAGTACTGTTTTCACATGCAAGAAAATAAATGATAATTGCCGTAAATATTTACTATCCATTCCAAATTAAAGTTTCCCAATTTTCCTATGAATTAAAAAAAATAGATTTTCTATAGTTTAACATATGGCTCTATTTCTTGTTTTGTTGTGTTTTGGCTTCAGTGTGCAGTGGCCTGATGTGGGATCTCAGTTCCCAGACCAAGGATTGAACCCGGGCCACAGTGGTGAAAACACAAAATCCTAACTACTAGACCATCCAAGAAGTCCCATCTCATATTTTCTATAAACTGGAAGTGAACCCTAGAGCTAGGCTGTTCAGTATGATAGCCAATAGGCACATGTAGCTATTGACATCCTAATTAGTTAAATTTAAATAAATTCAAAATCTGGTCTCTCAGTTGCACTAAGCCACATGCCCCCTCATGACTAATGGCCACCTTACTGGGCAGCACAGATACAGGACATTGCCACCATCATACCATCATCTACTGGATAGTGCTGCTCTAGCGGCTTGACTGGGTGTAACTGAAACATTTTTCGGCAGAATTCTTCATAAATGATGCTGTGTGGCTCTTATTGTATTATCTAAGGAAAACAGAATGTCAGCTTGTCCTGTCATTGGTGATGCTAAACTGAATCACTTGAGAATGTTTCCCCTTTACAACTGGAAAGAACTCTTGAGAATGTTTCCCCTTTACAGCTGGAAAGAACTCTGTTGGGCAACATAGCTCCTATTTTCTTTTTATTGTCTGTCTACTATGTGACCTTCCTCATATGTCATACATGATCTCTAATCCTCATATCAACTATATGAAGTATATATCATTATCCCCATTTTACAGATGGGGAAACTGAGGCACAGAGAGGTTAAATAACTTGCCCAAATTCTCCCAGGTAGTAACTATTGGAGTTCAGGAGATGCAATGCCTTCTCACCTACAGGCTATGTCAACCCCTAGATTTCCTAGAGGAAATGGGGTAGAGGGAGGTTCCATTGTGGCTCAGTTGCTTGAGAACCTGACTAGTATCCATGAGGACACAGGTTTGATCCCTGGCCCCGCTCAGGAGGTTAAGGATCTGGTGTTGCCATGAGCTGTGGTGTAGGTCGCAGACATGGCTTGGATCTGGCGTTGCTGTGGCTGTGGTGTAGGCTGGCAGCTGCAGCTCTGATTTGACCCCTAGTCTGGGAACCTCCATATGCTGTGGGTGTGGCCCTTAAAAAAAAAAGGGAGGGTGGAGAAAGTTGTTTGGGAGAGCTTATCTGTGGATGGAAGGTTGGGAGTCAGTCTAAGGAAGTTGGGCAGAGTCAGAGGAGGCTGGGATGGTTAGAATCAGGAAGGCCAGTGGGCATGCGTGGGGCACAGGGCAATGAGCAGCTGGGGGCTGGAGTACTGCAGGGCTCTGTGACTGAGAATTGAAGGGAGGGATGGAAAAGCGCAGTTTTAATTGTTTGTTTACCTCTGATATATAGTAGGTACCTTGATAGATTTTACTGTGTTCTGTGTACCCATGAAGCACCTCATTCCAATAAAGCAGTTCTAGGAAAGTGATCCCATATGGTACAGGGGTTTGAATTAAATGGAAGGGAAGAGAAGTGAGGTGCCATGGCTGGCAGCTGCTTAGGGCAGGAGGCAGCACAGCTTAGGGCAGGAGGGAGGGTGGGGTTGTTGGGAAAAGAAGGAAGGAGGCGAAGAGAATAGTGTGATTGAGCAAAATATTCAGAAGTGGGGCCTTGGAACAGGACAGACACGGGGTCACGGACTCTGTCAGCCATCTGGCCATCCCAGAGGAGAGCGTGGTTCCTGAGGTCACTTTATGTGTTTGGGGAGCTGGGCCAGCTCTGCTGACACCCTTTACGCCCTCATCCGTCACTCTGGGTACTGGCTGGGAGTCCCGAGCAGAAGCCTTGTGAGTCAGAGTGCAGCTCACACACACTTTGCCTTTTCTACCAGTGTTACTCCCTATAAAAATGACACTCATAAACACGAGCTAATTATTTTTGCTGGCCCTTGCCAAGCAATTTAGAAGAAACAATTCAGGATAAGATATTAAAAAAATTCGAATGTGACACCATTTTATTTAACTTCCGGTATATTATCATTATTATTTTTGTCTTTTTGTCCTCTTATGGCCGCACCCGCCATAAGAGGTTCCCAGGCTAGGGGTCTAATCGGAGCTGTAGCCGCCGGTCAACGCCACAGCCACAGCAACACCAGAGCCACAGCGATGCCAGATCCCAGCTGCATCTGTGACCTACACCACAGCTCACGGCAAGGCCGGATCCTTAACCCACTGAGCAAGGCCAGGGATCAAACCCGCAACCTCATGTTTCCTAGTCAGATTCGTTTCTGCTGCGCCATGATGAGAACTCCTAACTTCCGGTATTATTAATGGCTGCTGATTTTGAAGACCTAAAAGGACAGTCAAGGAGTTCCCACTGTGGTGTGGTGGGTCAAGAATCTGACTGCAGCAGCACAGGTCACTGGGTAGGCCCGGGTCCAATCTCTGGCCCAGCCCAGTGAGTTTAAGGATATGACATTGCTGTCACTGTGGCATAGGTTGCAGCCACGGCTCAGATTCAGTCCCTGACCTGGGAACTTCCACATGCCGCAGGTGTGGCCAAAAATAAATAAATAAATAAAAGACAGTCAACTTGTAGAATTTATTTATTTATTTATTTATTTGTTTATTTATTTATTGCCTTTTTTGGTGTTGTTGTTTTAGGGCCGCACCTGCGGCATGTGGAGGTTCCCAGGCTAGGGGTCTAATTGGAGCTGTAGTTGCCAGCCTACGCCACAGCCACAGCAACACAGGATCCCAGCCGTGTCTGCAACCTACACCACAGCTCACAGCAACGCCGGATCCTTAACCCACTGGGCGAGGCCAGGGGTGCTCATGGTTCCTAGTCGGATTTGTTTCTCTGAGTCACAATGGGAGCTCCTAGATTTTATTTTTTCTTAAAATTTTATCTTTCTTTTTATGACTGCACCTGCAGCATATGGACTTTCTGGGGCTAGGGGTTACCTTGGAGCTGCAGCTGCTGGCCTACGCCACAGCCACAGCGATGCCGGATCAGAGCCATATCTGTGACCTACGTCAAGACTTGCGGCAACGCTGGATCCTTAACATGCCGAAGAGGCCAGGGATGGAGCCTGCATCCTCACAGACACTAGGTTGGGTTCTTCACTCATTGAGCCACAACGGGAACTCTTTATAGATTTTCTTGGAGTAAGCTTGCGGTGGGAAAGGGAGAGGTAAGGGACGGGTGGGCAGAATCACCACTTTATGGTCTTGGCTTTGGCAACGGAAGCTTAATGGAAGTTAAAATTGCTCTTATTGTAAAATATATCATCCCCACGAGAGACTTGTATCGGTGGCGTGCCTACCACCTCTGGGGAGAAATAGAACATATGCGTAACTTAGGAGCTTCCTCTGAGCCTCATCCTCACTGGACCGCCTTCCTTCCTGACCCACGGATGGCTCCTCTTTGGGTTTTTGTGTTGAATCATTCCCTTGCATTTCTTTACAGTTTTAGGACCAAAGAACACATCCCTAAGTCATATACTATTTAGTGTTCCAGGCTTTGAGCTGCACAGAAATCAATCACACTGGGTGTATTCTTTCATCTCTCTGGTTTCTTTTCTTCAGTGTTGCCTCTCGTAGCTGTTCTGTGTTCATTTTCAATATGGATTGTGCTCATTTTATGAGGAGGTCACAGCTTATTCATCTTTCCACTCTGATGGCCTCATGGTTGTTCCCAGAGTTTGTATTATGAACAGAGCTGCTGTGAACATTTTCCTTCCTGTCTTCTGGTGTATTTGTGCAAGAGTTTTTCTACGGTGTGCGGTTATTAAAAAAATTATGCAGATGGCATATGCTTAGTGTAGAAAACTGTTTTATAATTATTCTTCCAAACTTAAAATATAAGAATATCTCTTGGAGTTTCTGTCGTGGAGCAGCGGAAATGAATCTGACTAGCATCTATGAGGATGCATGTTCGATTCCTGGCCTCGCTCAGTGGGTTAAGGATCTGGTGTTGCTGTGGCTGTGGTGTAGGCCAGTGGCTACAGCTCCGATTTGACCCCTAGCCTGAGAACCTCCATATGCTGCGGGTACAGCCCTGAAAAGCAAAAAAAAAAAAAAAAAAAAAAAAAAAAAAAAAAAAAAAAAAGAATCTCTCTCTCTCTCTTTCTCTTTTTTTTTTTGGTCTTTTTTCTAGGGCCACACTTGCGGCATATGGAGGTTCCCATGCTAGGGGTCTAATCAGAGCTATAGCTGCCAGCCTATGCCACAGCCACAGCAACATGAGATCTGAGCCGTGTCTGCAACCTACACCACAGCTCATGGCAACGCTGGCTCCTTAACCCACTGAGCAAGGCCAGGGATCAAACCCGCAACCTCATGGTTCCTGGTTGGGTTCGTTAACCACTGCGCCACGATGGGAACTCCCAAAAAAGGAATATCTCTTGATGTCCATCTTCATATTAGAAGATATTCTAATACCCAACATGCATTAATGCATGTAATGTTTACAATTACCTTCTGAGACAGGTGTTATTATCCTAGTTTTACCAATGAGAACATTGAAGCCTAGAGGATTAAGAGATTTGCTCAGGTTGTGTAGTTAGAGACAGAACTGGCACTCAGGACCTGCTGTGTTTGATCCCAATTGAAGGGATGAGTTTAATCTCATTGCACTCCAATCCATGCACTGTCTGCCATCAATCAAAGCATCACATGATAGATGGTGTTTCTATTTGGCACATTTGCACACACTCACTAATTGCCTTCATCTCATACCCCTTCAGGGCCTTTTAATGTGCTCTCAGGGTTCAGGCCCAGAGGTTGGAGGAGAGCTCATCCTTGTTTGTTGTGAGCCTGTAGTTCTAAGAGCAAAGCTAGACATGTAGCCAGCTAAAGAATACAAAGGCAAACCCTGAGCACACCAATGAATACAAATATTTGGTTCATGGCTATAGTCCAAGGGCTTGGCACATAGTAGGTGCTCAATAAATATTTGTTGAGTGAATGGCATGAGTACCAGCTGCATATTAAGTGCTGAGTAATGGAGCCATCAAAGCTTGAAGATTAATTATGCAAAGCTTTTTGGTAGGATGGGGTGGGGCCCCAATGAAACAGACCAGAGGGGGGCCATTCCTGGGGGGTGGGGGTTTGGGGGAGAGGTTCCTGGCTGGGGCCTGAAGGAAGGATAAAGTGAGTGGATGTGTCCTTTACCAGAGCAAAGTCCTTGACCTGAGTGATGATGGGGATGGTAGGGAAAGGCAGCCAATAAAGGCAAGAATTCTGAAGGCCAAGGGCCAGAGTAGAGATGGGGGTGGGTTGGGGAAGAAGAGAGAAGTAGATGGAAAGTAGATTTTTAGAGAAAAGGAGGGACAAGATGCTTGGTTTTGGACGATTACTCTCCAGGGCCACTGGGAAGAAGGATGGAGACTGGCTGGGGGAGGGGGGTAAGGAAAATGGGAGGGGAGACTGGGGGAGACAGAGGGGAGAGGAGGGAAGTGGAAGATAGTGGAGGAAAAAGAGGGAGAGGACAGAGGGGACAGTGCTCAGGGGACACTGCAGGGGTGGAAAGACAAGGGAGGAGGAGGATGAAGGGGGAAGGGACACAGAGTTGAAGACCAGGTGTAGATGGACCCAAGAGGTGGGCAACCTTGGCTCCAGCTCTAAAGAAATGAACTGTCACAGGGCAGGGGCATGCGCTGGGGGCGGGGGCGTGTGTGTGCCCAGGGGCTCAGCCTGTTTATGGGAAGAGACTTCACCAAGGGTGGAGCTCCTGAATCTGGCTTCATCCTCTGCCAGACTCTCCATGAAAGCCTTGGCCCTCTGTCCTCTGGTGAGTTCTCATGGGTGGTTGGCCACTGTCCCAGGCTGTCTTGGCTGAGAAGGCAGGGCTCTGATGTGAGCCTCCCCTCGAATCACTGAGCTGCCTGGTGGCTGGATCTGAGGTCAACTCCCTCATTAATAGCTCAAGGGTTATGTAAACAGCCACTCCCTCACCCCTCAATTTCCCTCACTGGAACCTGGCCTTGCACCTGCTTTCTGTGAACAGAAAGCATGAGCTGCCAGGTTAGAAATGGCATGACCTCTTGGATACTTGCAAGTCTAGAGTACAGTTTTGATATTCTCCAGATGCAGAGTCCACAGGCTGTCACCACGGAGGAGAATGCCATGAGCCCCGCTTCTGAGATCTCTGTCTCAACTGACTCTCCATTGTCACAGCATCTCATGATCCTTTGCTCTTCTGCAAGGGCCCTCAAGTGCTCCTACCATCTGCTCTCTGAAATACCTCCATGCACATCTTTTAAACCCACCCTGTCCCTCCTGCTGCCTTTCTGAAACCGGTCCTCACCCTTTCCTGGGAACCTTTCTTGTCTTTCTCATCAGTCTGGCTGTTCATCTTGCCCCAGAACAGGCACTGTCAGTAGGACTTGCCTTCCTGAGCATCTGGTGGTCTAGCTGAAAAGCAGCCCTCTTCAGACTTCTGGACTTTCTCATGAAATTCTGAAATTCTGGATCTGCTTCATTAGATCAGGAGCTCCAGAATCCACGTCTCTTTCCTCCTCTTAGTGCCTTCCTCCCTCCCTCCAAAATTAAGACAGGGTTCCGCATATTGCAGGGGCATACCAATCACAGAATCCCTGAATCCAGCAACACGATGTTATCTTGTCTAACTCACCATCTATCCTGGGGAATTTGTCTTAAAACAGCCTTCATAGGAGCAGGACGGACTGAAGGGAGTCTTGAACAAGAAATTCTCAACGTCAAAACTACCTGACTTACCCCTTCTTTCCAGGCATCCCTTGAAACAAGACCTACTTGGTCTAAAAGAAGAGGCTCTGATTTCAAGATAAGAAGGCCTTTTGGTTCACCCTGGCTCCCCAGACGTGATAGCCAATCCAGAATAAAGAATGTTTCTCTTTTACATAAAGTTTCCCCTCAATGGGAGACATAACACAAACTCCTTAGAAATCCATAACTACCTGCCCCCCCCTTCTGGGAGATTTTTCCTCAAATCCAATTTCCATTTGTCCAGCCTGACTTTTCCTGCTCTCTTTGGAGTTCCATTATACCTGGATGGATTATCAAGGGCATATCTCCTACCCTCAACTCCATGGTACCCCTGGGATACTGACCAATCAGGACGTTTCAGAACCAGGCAAAAAGCAAGATGAATGAGCCTGATTTATGGCTCGTTGATTTATGGCTGAGGACTTCTGGTGGTCGGTTAAGGCCAAGTAAGAAATACAATTGATCAGTTATTACAGATGACAGACTTTTTTGACAGTCCAAACTTTTCTTTTCATCCAGTAGCGTGGTTGCCCATGGATTGGTGACGTTTTCTCTTTGCCTAAGAGGAGAGATTCTTATTGGGCCTTTCCTGGGGGAGACAGGCTAGAGTGGGGATTGAGGGTGGACCGTTGATTTTAGGTTCTTTTCCAGGATAAAGGAAGTAACTATGGTCAAAGGTCTTCAGTTCTCTCCGCCCCTTGGACCGCCCCTCCCCCCCACTATGGTAGAATAATGGATAATGTTTTATTGAGCACTTGTTATGTGCCAGGTGTTGTGTTAAGCGGCACTGCACATGTATTTTAAAATGCAGTCCTTCTATTAGTCCTTTAAGATAGGCACCATTAGTGGCAATTTTACATAAGTGGTTTAGGAATGTGGGTGGGTAGATTCCATCAAACATGCTGATACAGCCACGGCAGCAGCAACAACACATACACCCTCCCTCCCCAACAAATCTGGCACTACAACGACAGCAGCAGGAGCAGTGGCACCTACCAGTAATATGATTATGTACTTAGACCGTGCCAGGTTCTAAGTGCTTTACGTGGATTAATTCTTTTAATCCTTACAAAAACTTCATGAGGTGGGTAACTTTACCCCTATTTTACAAATTGTGTAATGAGGTATGAAGAGGTTAAATAACTGCCTGAATTTACACAGCTAGAAAGTGGCAGAGCTGGACTTTGAAACAAGGCAGTTCAGAATCTGGGTCTGTGCTCTTAACTGATAGGCCACATATTTAGACTTTTTAGTTTCAATTATATTAAGAAATCATTTTGCATAGTGACTAAGTATACACATAGTACATACCACATATTTTTGAAAAAAAAATGTCCTGAAATGTTATTTTTACCACATATGAAACCCTCTGATATTTTCCATTTTCTCTTCTACCTAATCTGTTTCATTAAAATTCTGGCTGCTCCTAGTGGTGAATCACAATGTGAACTCTGAAGAAATGCACCCCCAAAATCCCCCACTTTTTAGTGATTTCAATAAGCATATCTACACTGTGCTCAGGAGTTTACTGAACATGCGCATATCTCTGTAATCCTCCAAGGAAGCCCTAGTAACAAAGAGGCTTAACCCATTTCCCGGAGGAGTGAAATTCCTTGTCCCATCACACAGAGCTAGTCAAGACAGAGCCTTGGCTCCTATCCAGCCCTTCCGGGTTCAAGGCCAAACCTATCCACACTGGCTGGATGGCACGCACCAATATGGGCCTGTTCAGACATCTTTCGAGGATATTGACAAACTGCCATAAAGGAAAGGGGGTTGCAGGGTTGGTATCGATAATATAGAAAACAGCACAGGCTCAAGGACGTGGTGGCGGGGGAGCTGGATGCTGTCCTCATATGGCTCTACGTAGAATGATTCTCTTGTATTCTGAGCCGAATGCTCTACAGACTCATAACAGCGATGTCCACTTCAGTCCTGGGCCCTGGAGGAGACATGGTGGCTTGAGGTGAAATCCAGTCATGCTACCCTTGCTTGGAATCTTGTTGGAAAGAGTTGGGCATTTCTGACGCCACTGAGCCGGTGTGTGCCTCCTTAGGCCTCACAGAAGACTCCCAGAGAGAGAGTGTAGCTCCTCTCAGCACAGGCTGACCGGGAGGTCTAAGGGGTTGGTCTCTGTGCACGCGGGGGTAGATGAGTATGTACATGAGCACCTCCGTGTGTGTGTGGGAGGGGGTGAGGGGAGAGAGGAGGAGAGGGAGGGAGGGAGCAAGGGGGGGAGCAAGAGAAAGGGGGGCAGAATATGTTGATGGGTATAGGTGAGGGATTTGGCAGCAGGTCTGGTGGGACTGGGGATGTATGTGTGACTAGCCGAGAGCTGGGTAAGTGCAGAGCTTTGATGGTGCAGAAAGAGGCCATCAGTGTGAGGGAAATCACCAAACACAACTGAAGTTCCACCTCATCTGCTGATCTCAGGCTCCCCCAGCATGGCAGCACCGGTGCAATCCGCACCACAGACAGCAGCGCGGCATAATTAAATGCGGCAGCGGGGAGGAGCCACAGCCCCGCCTTTCCTCTCCCTCCTTTCCAAACTGAGTCAGGGCTCCCCCCATCCTCCAAACCCTGCGTTTGGCCAGCTGGGTATGGTGAGGGTAGGTGGATGTGGGGGAGATGAGCTGGCTCTTTGAAGACAAAAACATGCAGTTTAGGGTAAAAGACCATAAACATCTGGCCTCATCTGGTCCCCAATTAACACATTAAGGAAGGAACGACAGCAGCTAAACAACCCAAGCCAATAAATATATCTAATTGCTCCTAACGTGTGGATACATCAGGCTCCCCACATATATAAAAGGCCCACTGAAGTCAAAGAAGTAAACACCTCCACTGTGCACTCTATTAGGCCGTCTCCTCCTCAGAGCCTCCCCGTGCCCAACAGAAGCACCATGACTTGTGGATCTTACTGTGCTGGCCGTGCCTTCAGCTGCGCTTCAGCCTCGGCACCACGGTCCGGCCGCTGCTGCATCACGGCCGCCCCCTACCGCGGCATCTCCTGCTACCGCGGCCTCACCGCGGGCTTCGGCAGCCGCAGCGTCTGCGGAGGCTTCCGCGCTGGTGGCCGCAGCTTCGGGTACCGCTCCGGCGGCGTGTTCAGGCCCAGCGCGCCCTGCATCAC
>PVHT021183646.1:731172-752776 GCA_004024745.2 Catagonus wagneri | reverse complement strand
TTGCAGCGGGCATCATTGAGGGCCGCCTCGCCCTGCTGCTCTGCCTCGGCCACGGCGGCCTCCAGCTTGGAGTTCTGGGGGCCCAGAAGAGAACACGGTGGGTTATGGTCCCTGGGTCTCTGTGCCCACTTCTGGATGTGTCCAGGCTCTCCCCAGCCAGCAGGGATGACCCCAGGAACAGGCTTCTCCCCGTCCTCACAGGGGTCTCCCTGAGTGACCACAACCTAGTCATGCAAATGGGCTGGAGAATGAATGCTGAGATCCATCTGGGTGCACACTGCCCGTGGGACCCTGGGTGGGGTGGGGGGCCTCCAGTGACCCCTACCTGGCACTTGGCATTCTCGATCTCGGCCGTCAGCCTCTGGATCATGCGGTTCAGCTCGTTGATCTCCTCCTTGGTGCGGCGCAGGCTCTCCCCGTGCTGGACCACCGTGGCCTTGATCTCCTCACACTGGGGGGAGCAGAGAGGCTTATGTCATCCCACGGAGCCTCACAGCACACATCTGCCATCCCATCCTGAGAGCTGCCTGCCCTCCTTTGTCCATCCCACACATTCGAACGCTGTAGCCCTTTTAGCGTCCTTCTGACAATGGTTTTAGCTTTTAGCATCCCTGTTCTGGGAAGGGGGCGCTGGGCCGCTCACCTTGCTGCGGTACCAGCTCTCAGCCTCGGCCCGGCTGCGGCTGGCGATGTCATCGTACTGAGCCTTGATCTCGGCCACAATGCTGTCCAGGTTCAGGTCCCGGCTGTTGTCCAGCTTGACAATGACTGAGGTGTCTGAGATGTTGGATTGGAGAACGCGGATCTCCTGTGGAAGCAGTAAAGAGGAAGAATAAGCAAGTTATCGGGCTTTTCCTCACCTGCCGGTGCCTATAATCTCTTGGGTCCATCAGGAACCAAAGTCTCTGGTTTGGAGCAGTCAGTCCCCTGCTGAGATTGCACGGTTTTCTATACAGATAAGAAATCCTCTTTAGAAGAAAATGCAACTGCTTTTCAAATGCTCGCTTTGGGGATTCTTCTGGCCACCGGGACCTCAGTGGTGTCCCTGCAGCCAGCATGCTGCACCTGCTTCCTGGGGATCCAGACCCTTGTGTCGGGACCCGTTTCACATTCTCCTGGACCAACCAAACACAGGGAAGGCTGCTGGCTGCCGTGGAAAATGCGGGTCAGGGACACCAGGGTCGAGGCTGTGTGTCTGTGCTCTGATTTCCCAAGTCCCCCTGGTCCTAACGATCGCCATCTCCTGCCCCAAATTAATTCTGTCCCTTTTGATTCTCCACTCTTCTGCCTCCCTTCTTCCCTCTCCTTTCTCTTTCTAACGCTCTAGCCTCAGCCTGTGTTCCCGTGTCGGCAGGGCTGCGGGGGATCTGGGCGGGGATGGGGGGGCACCCACCATGGCCAAAAGCCCCCTCACCTCCTCGTACAGCCGCCGCAGGAAGTCGATCTCCTGGATCAGTGCCTCCACGTTGGCCTCCAGGTCCGACTTGCAGATGTAGGCGCAGTCCACGTCCTGTGTGGGGTTCAAGGGGGTGTGAGGTTCAAAGGTGCGCTGCGGGCTTGGCTGTAATGCGGCCAGGCAGAGTGGACGGGGTGGCCAGGGACTCAGGGCCGGGCTTGGCTCAGGCACTCACCTTCTTTAGAGCCACAAACTCATTCTCCGCTGTAGCCCGAAGTGCAACTTCTTCTTCATACCTGTGGTGGGCGGGGAAAACAGGAGCTATCTGCCTGAGCAGCTCTCAACTTGGCCGTGAAGCAGGCATGCGGACAAGCCTGATTCCTAGCCCCTTTTCCTGCTGGTTTGCCCACCTCCGAGAGAAATGGGGCAGCAAGAAATCAGGCTGCTGGTCCAGGCCTTTGGGGTCGCATGGGAGAGTTAAAATAGCTACTCTGACATCACCTCTGAGCTTCTCAGTGTATGTGTGTGGCAAAGGAGCAGGATCCGGAAACTGTGTGAGTGTGTGCGTGCGTGCCTGGGGTGTGGGAGGTGCCTGTTTTTTGCACCCAGGTCTCCGTTTTCCTTTCCTCTGACCCCGCTCCTTGCCCTTGGCTTTGCTACAGGCAGCAGCACCTCCCCTCTGTCATTCCCTTCCCGGCTCAGCCAAGAGGAGTCAGAGCCGGAGGCAGGGTACGCAGTGGGCTGGGATGGCTGAGAGCATAACTGACCCTCGAAGCCAGATTCCTTTAGAGCACCCAGCGTGCACCTTCACAGCATACCACACCTTGTAACTGGAGGTCTATGTCTGTGACTCTGCTACGCTGCCTCCCAGGGGACTGCGAGCCCCAGCAGGACAGGGACTGAATCTACCGCTTGACCCTGGATCGCTAGCGTCCAGCCCAGTGCCTGGCTGGTACTGATAGGTGCTCAGAAAGTGTTAGCTGAATGACAGAGCGAACTTAAGAAGAATGTCAGGGCTTTGAGGGCCAGACTCAAAGGGAACAGGAAGGTTAATTTTTCTGGGGTCCTAGGAGAAGACTCTGGTGGATGCAGAAAGGGAGAGAACATCATTTCCCTGACCTGCTGGTAGGAAGTCAAGGTGAGGTCCGTCCCCAGGGGACCAGGACCCACCCAAGGAACACATGGGGTTTGAGGCAAGGCAGGGGGTGCAGGCATCTCCCCGTCCTCAGGCAGAGACCCAGCCACAGGTCTGGACACTCTCCTGTGCTAGGAGCCTCCGTCAAGCCCTTTCCAGAGCTGGCCCCCTCCTGCACTCACTTCTTCTTGTAGCCCTCCAGCACCTCCTGCACGTGGTTGAGCTCGGAGGCCAGCCTCCCGCTGTCGGCCTCCACGCACTCGGCCTCCCGCCTCAGCGTCTCGATGTAGCCGTTGAACAGCGGCTCCAGGTTGCTCCCACAGCACTGGCGGTTCTGGAAGAACCGCAGCTTGGTCTCCAGCAGCTTGTTCTGCTGCTCCAGGAAGCGCACCTGCCGCCCAAAGGAAGAGTCTGAGAATCTCTTCTTGCAGGACCAGAGGGTAAGTGGAGGGGGTGTCCCAGCACCAGGACCCACAGCGCCCCCCCACTCTCTGACCCAGAGTCCTCCCTGGCGGGGCTTATGTCACTTCTCTCAAAACCGCTTTAAGGCTTCGTGGCTCACCCGGAAGTCCTTCCTGTGTGCTCATTTCAGTGTCCTCTAAGGGGTGCATCTAGTGACATGGAAAGTGCTAGGCTGTGCTGAGCCCAGACCCTGGTGCCGCTTGTTACTAGTGTGTCCGCGGGCCCAGCACCTAACCCCGGTGCAGAGGGCTCGCTTCGCTGTTAGGGTTTAATGAACCCTGGTGCGGAAAGGCACCTGCGTGCTGAACAGTTACTGTTGCAAGACAGGTGTGATTATCAGCGTGCAAATGAACAGGTCAACCTTTTAAGAAAGGCAGACTGTTAAAGTTAAAAAAATAAAGTATGTGCCAATTATTGAAACTCTACAACAACAACGCAATTAGAATAATAGTCACCTGGACTATTAGTACAGGGCTGTCGTGTGCTCCAAGCCTCCGTTTTCACAGATGATGACTCGAAGGCCAGGGGAGGTTGGTTCCCTGAGTGCCTGAGACCTCACGGTGGCAGAAGAAAAACTCCGATCTCCTGCCTGGCAGGGGGCTACTTCTCTTACTGTAATAATTATTGTGTGCAAGGAAAACTTCATGTCCATCTCTCTGCCACGAGCTTGGCCCTCCACCCCATTCAGATCTCTTTGTGTAATAACTTTATCACATCCCTGGTAAGTCCTTTCTGATGCTATCCTTGGTTTCTCATGCTGTTAGGAGTTCCAGATTTTTTCAGCCCTTCCTGGTGGGTGGCTCTCTAGCATTACTTCTTTCAAGGCTGGCTCTGGAGAGCCCCCTCCGCCCCGCCCCAGAACTTCTTTATCAATGAAGTCTTCTCCCCCGGCCCCTCAAACCACTGCCATGTGGTGGTTGCCTGAATTCGGTGAAGACAGCTGCAGACTTGGGCTGGACACTAACATCTGCAGGTGTTTTCATCCATGTCCAGACCACCTGCTGCCTTCTACCCATAAGGCCCGGGGCAATGGAGACCGTGTCTGCTGCTCACCCCTGAATCCTGAGCCTCGGGTACAGTGGTTTGGACAGACCACTCTTTTCCCTGCTCAGTGGCCAAGTAACCACTGGTTTAGAAGCTGCTCTGTGCGATCCAGGAGAGTCCTGCCAGGCAGTCTTTCAACATCACACTGAGCAGCCCACCTCTGGACACAGGGAGCATCTCTTTGCCATGTAAGCAGTTGTTCGGCCTCAGATGCATTGAACACCCACATAGCAGCTCTTTGCTCATAAAATATTCTTTCTCGGCACTAGAACGTCTACCCTTAGCTCTTTTTTTGTGTTTTCAGTTTGTGTCCTCCATCAGACCCGGCAGCTTTTGACCCTATAAACAAGACCCAATCTTGTTTTTCTGTCTTTCTGGCTGTGTCCTAGAGGTATGGCTGCCTCTCCCTCTGGACAGCTGCTATAGGCCTGTCTCTGACTTCCTCAGTGTCTAGCCTGAGCCCTGAGCATGGGTAGGCTTCAGGAAAGGTGTGATCAAGGACACCCACCTTGTCAATGAAGGCAGCGAACCTGCTGTTGAGATACTTGATCTGCTCCTTCTCCTCTTGCTTCACACACTGGGCGTTGGGGTCGATCTCCAGGTTGAGGGGCGTGAGGAGGCTCTCGTTGACAGACACGGTGGTGATGCAGGGTGCGCTGGGGCCGGACACGCCGCCGGAGCGGTACCCGAAGCTGCGGCCACCAGCGCGGAAGCCTCCGCAGACGCTGCGGCTGCCGAAGCCCCCGGTGAGGCCGCGGTAGCAGGAGATGCCGCGGTAGGGGGCGGCCGTGATGCAGCAGCGGCCGGACCGGGGCCCGCAGGCCGAGGCGCAGCTGAAAGCACGGCTGCCGAATCCAGAGCTCACGGAGCTGAAGCCACAGGTCATGCTGGAGACAGGGAGGTGTCTGAACAGTGGAGAAGCTGGCAGAGGACGGAGCCAAAGGCCTGTGCTCTCTGGGCTGAGGCAGGCCTTTTTATGCACCAGGGCAGCCAGCAGTAAAAGGGGCAGCAAAGAGACAATAGCTGCATTTTATTGGCTTGGCATCACCCTGGCTTCTTAAGAGCCAACCCACTTGCCTATTCAGTATAGCTGTGTCAACAATCCCGGCTGCAAGCCTTTTTCATCTTCAAAGCCCTTTACAAGCTTCCTCATTGCCTCTCTCCTCCCATTGCTCTTGGAAGTGGAGACCTCCTGGAAGCATCTAGTTGGACTCCATGCTCCGAGTGCAGGGAATGGGTGCAGTGACCTGGGTGTAGCTTGCTCTCTGAAACCTTTTTTGGAAGGGGCAAAGCTGGGCTATGGGCGCTGGACCAATGACCTGGCCTTGGGGTAGAGTGGCTGGCCTGTCCGCCAGGCTGTGTTCCAGTCAACCTCTTGTTCTGGGCTTCTTTGCCTTCCTCTTTGTGTCTCTCTTTCTGGTTTTTCCTTTTTAGGACTGCACTCGAGGCATATGGAGGGTCTAATTGGAACCGTAGCCACCAGCCTACGCCACAGCCATAGCAACGCGGGATCCGAGCCACGTCTGCAACCTACGCCACAACTCATGACAACGCCGGATCCTTAACCCACTGAGCAAGACCAGGGATCGAACCTGCAACCTCATGGTTCCTAGTCGGATTCGTTGCTGCTGCGCCACGATGGGAACTCCCCTCTCTGTCTCTTTAAGCACGTCCCTTTCTTCACTAACAATGTGAGCTTCTCCTAACGTATTTCTTCTCTTACGCAGAGCCTAGTCAGGGATGGGGTGGGGGGACAGATTTGGGAGGGAGCGTGGTCCCTGCCCTTTGGGTTTTCTAGGAAGACAGGCACCATGGGGCACCTGCTGGGACCTGGGAGAAACAGAGCCAGAAAGTTCAGGAGAGAACCAGGGCTGTTTTTCAGAGTTCCAGGCTTTGCTACTGGAGGGTCATGGGTCAGGAGTGGGAATGCGATACCCCAGAGCTGCAGGAATTAATCAGGGAAGACTTCTTGGAGGTGAGTTTAAGGAAGACTGGGCTAGGGACAGAAATAGTGGGAGATAAGAAAGGAGTTCAACTTTGCTTTGGAGACTAAGCTGTGCCATCATTCATTCCATTATTCATTCAGTACGTTCTTTTGTTTTCTTTTTGCTAATTAAAAAAATTTTATTTGGAGTTCCCATTGTGGCTCAGGAGGTTAAGGACCTGACTAATATCTATGAGGATTTGGGTTTGATCCCTTGCTTCGCTCGCATTGCTGCAAGCTGCAGCGTAGTTCGTGGAGGCGGCTAGAATCTGGCATTGCTGTGGCTGTGGTGTAGGTCAGCAGCTGCAGCTCTGATTTGACCCCTAGCTTGGGAACTTCCATAGGTGTAGATGTGGCCATAAAAAGAAAAAAAAATATTAAAGCATAGATGATTTGCACTATTGTGTTAATTTCTGCTGAACAGCAAAGTGACTCGGTTACACATATATATTCTTTTTCATATTCTCACTCAGTACATTCTTATCGAGTGCCACTATATTAGACACTCACAAGTTCCTGGGAATCGAGCAGAAATTGAGGGTATTTGGAGGTTAGAGAGGGTGGCATGCGCCTGGGGGCACCAAGGTCTGCCTGGTGGGGAAGGGGAGAAGCCACAGGTGAGGGAGAGGGTCCTGATGCCCAGGCTGAGCTGGGGTCTGACGTGGGGGGGTGGGAGTTCTTTGGGTCCCCAGCAGGAAAGGTGAGTGACGGCTGTTGGTGTGTCCACACCCACTGGGGAGGATGAAAGGTGCTGGAGGTGGGGGGAGGCTACCTGGGTCCTGAAATGGTGACTTTCACCTCTCCTAGGACCCTCAGGGTGAGCGGAGGTGGGGGCTCGGGTAGCTGACCTGAAGGTCAAGATCCCTTCACCTGCCCCTCCCCCTTGGGGCTTGGACCACTGATGGCTTTGATGGGTGGACAGTGGAACCGAGCCAGGATGCTCCACTGACCTGAGAATTTGAGCCCATAAACCCTTCTGAGCGTGTGTCTCTTGACTACCTTTGTACTTGAAGATGACTCTTCGGATGGACCTGTTTCCTGACCAGCCACGCAGCCAAATGCTGACCTGGTCCAGTCTAAAAATAGCCCTCCATGCCTCCTCCCAGAGCCTCACCTTTTGGCCTCCCGACTGCCTCTCAGGGTGAATGAGCCAGTTATGTCCCAGGCTCATCTATTCCGGGAGGCTGGGGGGTGGGTGGGAGAGCTGTGGCGAGCCATCGGGGGCTGGCCAACATCCGCTCAGATCCTAAAAGTGGACCCTCCCAGCCCCTCCTCTTGAGCCCTATGAAAAGATTTCCACAGACTCATGTGTCTGGGGTGGGAACTCTATGGCTGTGGGACAGGGACTTCTGGTGTGAGAGACACACAAGGAGGCCGGGCTCGGGGGCACAGGGGTGGCTGATTCCAGCTGAATGGCTGGTGCGATTTTTGGACCAGTCCTGTGGCTGGTTGGTACTTTCATGCTCAGCCTTTGCTGGGTCAAATATCTGCCAGGAGAGAAACAGACGTTTCTCTCCTGGTATCTCAGCTGGAACTGGTGAGCATCTTGGAAGGGTCTCACTGCATGTCCAGTGGTTATGCGGGATTAACTCCTGGTCAGAGGCCCAGGGGGGCAAGGCGGCGGATCGTCCACGGAGCACTGGTAATTGCGCCTATGTCCTCTGATCCTGCTCATCTGCCCCAACCCAGAGGCCTCTGCCTCGAGTTGGACCCTTCAATGAGGGTCTCTGTGTAGACACACCCACCTCCTTGGGTTGGGGGAGCCACAAGTGTGCCCAGGCTCCTGTTTGGATGGGAGATGATGGGAAGGCCCATGCTGGAGATAAAAAGGCCCCTTACTAGCCCTGTGACCCGTGACAAGTTACGTTCCCCAGTTCCTTACCTGTAAAATATGAATGGCCATCCAGGCCCGCTGGGCTGCGGGGAGGATGAAGTGAGTGTCTGGAGGGGGAGGTGACCCCCCCACCCCTCCCAGGACTGTGCGCTGACAAGGTGACTGGTTTGGGTGATATGCAAAGGGACAGTGAGCCTCGGCTGGGACGTGTCATACTTGTGTGAGCAGAAAACAGCCTGGCAGCATTACAAGGCAATCACGGCCACCTCAGAGCTTTAATCAGAGCACCTATTTGTAAATGGCCCAGAACAAAGAGAACTGAAAACAGACGCACACAGGAAGCTGACAAAGGGAAAGCAGCAGCTGGACAGGCTGCCTCCTTCCACCTGGGCTCCAGGCTGGATTGGCTCCTGCCCTCACTGTGGGCTATAAAGACTCTAGCTGAGCCCCGGGCTGGTTCAGTGGCCAAGGCCGGCACCCAGACCTTCACACAGCTGGCCTGTTGCCTGGAATGCCGGCCTGCCCCGCAGCTCCGGGCTAAGATTCCTGCCTATGTCCCTGGAGCTGCGAGCACCTCTGGGCCTTTTTCTTTAACTGTATGGTTTTCTGGTGGCCACCTGCTGGTCTGCCTGGCTTCTGACCCACGGAGGCCCTGATGTATGTCATTTTTTCTTGCTTAGATATCCATGGGCCTTTTGCATTTTTGTCTCTTCGTCATAGATTTTTGATGAACAACTCTGGTGAACATTCAGAAATATATCGTGCCCATCTCTACTAATTTTTTTAATCTTTTTTTTTTGAGGGCCGCAGGTTCCCAGGTTAGGGGTTGAGTTGGAGCTGCAGCTGCCAGGCCTACGCCACAGCTACAGCAACTCCGGATCTGAATCGCATCTGAAACCTACACCACAGCTCATGGCAATGCCGGATCCTTAACTTACTGAGAGAGGCCAGGGATTGAACGAACCCGCGTCCTCATGGATACTAGTCGGATCCATTACCGCTGAGCCACAAATTCTAATTTCTTTAAAATAAATTGCTGGAGGTTGAACCGCTGGGTTCGAAAGGACCGTCCTGGCCGGGGGCCGTGCCTGTCTGCCGCCTGTCTGGCCGTGGGAGTGGGGAGGCTGCTGCGGTGAAATGGAGGAGGTAAGAGTCAGGCAGTGTGGCTGCAAATCCCATTTCGGGCTCTGACTAGCGACGTGACAAGTTAGTCCATTTCTGAGTCCCTTGTGTCTTCGTCTGTGATGTGATGATCAGAGCGTTGGTTTCCTGGGTCTCCGTGAGAGTGGACCGAGAGATGGTGAATGTGAAAGCACACAGGATTTGAACCTGCATCGCCTGAGAACTAGGATGGGGACTGCTGTGCCTTTGCCTGCTTTGTTCTCAAAAACCTTGCCGCCTCCAGTTTTGCCTTCTGGCCTTGAACTTGGAACACACTGGGTCCTGTGGGCTGGAGCCGATAAAAAGCAGCATCTTCACATACTCCACGACTGTCCCTGTCCTCCAGGAGCTGACTGCTTAGTCAGGTAGATTGGTAAATAGAGACAAGTTAAATGGGTAGGAGATACAGTGGTTTTTCAAGGCAGCTGGGGATTGTCAGCTTCCTTGACTCTGAGTGAGTCTTGTCTGTTTCAGGGGAGGAGCTCAGTGTGAGCTGGTGCCATCACTGGAGGCTCTGTAGGAAAGGTCAGACTTGACCTGGGTTTTGAAGGGTAGGAAGGGGTTAGGGAAGACGGAAGGGGGGAGCCATTGCCAGGCGGGGAGTGGCTGAAAAGCACAGGACTATTCAAAGGGCTGGATGAGCACTGGTGGAGCTCAGAAGGTGTCAGACCTAAAGGATGAACTTCTGGTGAAGTTCACCCAGTGAAGCCTGCGAGGAAGAGGGGGACACCCACTCTCAATGCCATGCCTGACATAGCGGAATTCCTGGCCAGGAAAAGAAATATGTGCAGCTAATAGAAGAGAGAAGGCTGGCATTATTTGTAGACAATGGGATCAGCTACAGAGAAAACTCAACACAAATCAGATAATAAACTCTAGAAATAGTAGGATGAGTAGAGCAGGGCTGCTAGTTACAAGGTCAGCTCATCAAAATTGAAAGTGCTTTTCTTTTTCTTTCTTCTTTTTTTTTAAGGGCTGCAGATTTGGCATATGGGAGTTCCCAGGCTAGGAGTCAAATCGGAACTGAAGCTGCTGGCCACAGCAACAGTCATGACAGCACCAGATCTGAGCCGCTTCTGTGACCTATGCTGCAGATTGTGGCAATGCAGGATCCTTGACCCACTGAGCGAGGCCTGGGATCAAAACCACATTCTCACAGACACTATGTTGGATTCTTAACCCGCTGAGCCACAATGGGATCTGCAAAAGTGTTTTTCTATATGGGAGACAACCAATTAGAAATTAAGTAGAGAAATGAAGATACTATTCCTAAGACTGATAGAAACAGTGATAGTAGCTGCGATATAGCAACAAAGTATGCATATGATCTTTATGGAGAATAGTCTAAGACTCTATTATAAAAAAATACAAGATGGAGTTCCCGTCGTGGCTCAGTGGTTAATGAATCTGACTAGGAACCATGAGGTTGCGGGTTCGATCCCTGGCTTTGCTCAGTGGGTTAAGGATCCGGCGTTGTCCTGAGCTATGGTGTAGGTTGCAGACACAGCTCGGATCTCGCGTTGCCGTGGCTGTGGCGAAGGCCGGCAGCTACAGCTCCTGTTAGACCCCTAGCCTGGGAACCTCCATATACCACGGGTGTGGCCCTAGATAAGGCAAAAAGACAAAAAAAAAAAACAAAAAAAACCCAAAAAAACAAAACCCAAGAAAGTCTAAGTAGAATTATATCATATTCAGAAATAATTTGACCTAATATCCTAAAGATATTAGTTTGCTCTAAATTAATTTATAAGTATAATGCAATAAACTTCTAGCTGAATTTCTTTTACGGGAACTTGATAAAATCAATCTAATTTTATGCAAAAGAATAAAATTCATTTATAATGAAGCAGGTTATGAAAAAGAAAATATCTAAGAATTAGAGTCAGAGTAGTAAAAAAAAAAAGGTCTAGTATCTATGTAGGAGCCGGTATATGCACCATTGGAACAGGAGAGAGAGCTCAAAACAGACCCCTTCATGTAAGATAAACTTGGTATTTGACATTGGTGGCAACAAGCAAAGGACTGTTTACTCAGCTGGTGAGACTGGTAGAAATAGACTTACTGTATGGAAGGCATAAGGCTGGAGTCCAATTTGTACGATACGTCATGAGAGACTGACGAATGAAAGGACTGGATATAAAAGATAAAAGTATAGGAGGTCCCGTTGGGGCTCAGCAGGTTAAGAGCCTGACCTAGTGTCTGTGAGGATATGGGTTTGATCCCTGGCCTTGCTCAGCGGGCTAAGGATCTGGCGTTATTGCAAGCTGTGGCATAGGTCACAGATGCAGCTTGGATCTGTCATTGCTGCGGCTGTGGCGTAGGTCAGCAGGGGCAGCTCTGCCCTGACCTCCTGACCAGTAATTTCCATATGCCACAGGTGCGACCTTAAAACAGAAAAAAAGAAAAAAGAAAGAAGTATAAGCAAACAAAATAACACGTAAGAGAAAAATCCGTAACTTGGGTGGGGAAAGACTTCTTAAGCAAACCTTAAAAATCAAAACGACACACACAGAAAAATCAAAACCACAAGATAAGAAACTGAACAAGATAAGAAGTTGATTGACATGATCACACCAAAATTAAGAATTCTAGTTAATTCTAAGAGTATAGACAAAAAGTTAACAGACAGCTAATAGCCTGGGAAAAGCTTACTATCTACAATACGCAAGGTTCTTCTAGAGAACAGGTGAAAGACAGGAAACCCAGGGGAAAAGTAACCAAAGTCTGCACAGAGAGTTCCCCAAAGGAAACGACCAAACAGCTAACAAGTGCGTAAAAAAAAGGATGCTCCTGCCGGCCCTTAGAAGATGCAGACTAGAACCGCAAGGTACCTTTGTGCCATCAGAATGGCAAGGATTAGAAAGTGGGAGATACCAACTCTGGGTGGAGAGTTGGGAGGATGCGGACCCTTGTACACGGGGGATGGGAAGGTGGGCCACTGTAGAGGTTCTGAAAAGCAAGGTAGCATTACGCAGAGGATTTAGGTCTGTGTAAATCCTAGCTCCCAGAAACCACACTCCCGAGGGAAGCCCAACCCCATATCTGAGGGCAGACGTCATGCAGGCCCAAGATGATTCGTGGCGGCATCGTTTGTAGCGAAGGATGTGGGAGGCAGCCTGGATGGCAGAAAAGATGATTAAGGCGTATTAGGGAAGTTAGAAGCCACAAAACTGATGTGCGTAGTGTTGAATTAAGCAATGTCAAAATCATACCATTTATGTAAATAAAACAGACACCCTAGGGATTCTTTTGTGGCACAGCCGGTTAAGGATCTGGCGTTGTCACTGCGGCAGCTTGGGTTGCTGATGTGGCATGAATTCAATCCCTGACCCAGGCCGTGGGTATGGCCAAAACATGACATGGAGAACAGGCTTGTGGTGGCCAAGGGGGAGGGGGGAGGGAGGGGGGTGGACTGGGAGTTTGGGGTTATAGATGCAAACTATTACATTTAGAATGGATAAGCAATGAGGTCCTGCTGTACAGCACAGGGAACTATATCTAGTCTCTTGGGATAGACCATGATGGAAGATAATGTAAGAAGAGGAATGTGTGTGTATGTATGATTGGGTCACTTTGCTGTCCAGCAGAAATTGAGATGACATTGTAAACCAACTCTACATTAATAAAAAATATATGCAAAAGCTCTGCTACTTACTTTACACTAATGAGTACATATTTAGGGACAATATGCCTTACAGTGGGCGCCTTTGGTGGTGCAGTGGAAACGAATCCGACTAGGAACCAGGGGGTTGCGGGTTCGATCCTGGTCTTGCTCAGTGGGTTAAGGATCCGGTGTTGCCGTGAGCTGTGGTGTAGGTTGCAGACGTGGCTCGGATCCTGCGTTGCTGTGGCTGTGGCATAGGCCGGCAGCTACAGCTCCTGTTAGATCCCTAGCCTGGGAACCTCCATATGCCGCGGGTATGGCCCTAAAAAAGACAAAAGACAAAAAAGAAAGAAAGAAAGAAAGAAAGAAAGAAAGAAAGAAAGAAAGAAAGAAAGAAAGAAAGAAAGAAAGAAGGAAAAGAACAATCAAAAATAAAGCAAAGAAAGTGGGAAGGACCTAGGAAATGAGAAAGAGAGGAGCTTCCTTGGGGCCAGCCTGAAGACTGGGCCGAGGAGCCTTCTGCTGAGCCTTTGGTGCCTAGGGAGATGTGTCTTGGAAGCAGATTTTTAGGGAGGACTGGAGGAGAAAAGCCTGGTATGCAAGTTCTGTTAGGAAGTTAACACATGGGGGTGATGGCTGTGGGTGGCTTGGGGAGGGTACTGAACACTCGGAGGGAAGCTGCTGGGAGAGTGAAAAACCCAGACAGGGCAGAGCCAGGGAAGCCACACTTTGTGTCCATCAGTCCTGGAAGGCTTCCTGGAGGAAAAGGGCTTTCCCCATCATGGCCTTGGGGGCCTTTGGAGGCCAGGCTAGGGTGCCCTCTAGTGGGGAAGAGTAGTAGTCCTGGCAGTCCAGGAGCTTCTCTTAAGGCACCTCTGCCCCAGAGCAGTGACTCCCTCACATCTATGAGCTTGTCTGAGCCACAGAGCTCAGGGTTTCTGTCTGTGAAATGGGTTGTACGTCATGCAGATGTGATGCAGCTGGATGCAGTCCTGGAACTAGACAGAAGAGGGGTAATTATAGGTGTTTGGGGGCCAAATTTTCTTCCTGAATGACCCTTGAAGTTTCTCCTTCTCTGGCAAGGCTTCTGAGTTGATGGAGTTGGGAACTCTGGAGGACGCTGGGTCTCATGGTGCCCTCTGGGCAGCTGGCTGGCTCCCTGTCTCCTGGACCAGGTGGGGGCAGCCCTGGGAGTGGCCTTTAAGTAAAGCCCAAAGCTGAATGTCCTGTAGTGCTTGTGGATACAGATGCTTCACGTGTCCCCTCCACGCCCACCCCACCCCACCCCACCCCAAGAAAAACACCAACCTTCCCTTCTTTAGGACTCCTCCCAGGTGCCCTTGACCTCCATGGGGGTGTTGTCTTGGCCAGCAGTGTCCTTCCAGCAGCAAGGGGGCTGAGGCCAGGCACGCTTCCTCCTGTGCGGTCTGAGCAGCAGAAGGCAAGGGTGGCCGTCACTCTGGACTCGTGTGTCCGTGGGTGCTGACTGGGGGTTCAGGAGCTTCTGGAGTCAGCAGATGGGTTCTCCCTGCTGATCGCTGCCCTGGTCACAGATTCAGCATGAAAACAAATGCTGATTTTTAAAGCTGCTAAGTTTGGGAAAGGTTTATTACACAGCCATAGTTACTGGAGCAGACATCTTGGCTGGATTCCATAATTTGCAAACATTCTCGATTATTAGAATCTTTTTTTTTTTCTTAGGGCCATATCTGCAGCCTATGGAAGTTCCCGGGCTAGGGGTCAAATCGGAGCTCTTGCTGCTGGCCTCTGCCCTTAACCCACCTAGTGAGGCCAGGGATCGAACCCTCATCCTCATGGATACTAGCTGGGTTCTTAACCTGCTAAGCTACAGTGAGAACTCCTCGATTATTAGAATCATCTTAATCCAGAACTTCCGATATTTTAAATTCATCGTAAAATTTCAGCTTGAAGCTCTGCTCAAACTTCTTCTTCTCTCTCCCCACATCTAAACCACCTCCCGATGCCCAGCCAGCCCACTTAGGGCTCTCAAGGCTCCACTAGGTGGGGCGGGAGTGCTCGCACACACTTCCATCTCCTTCTTTTTGGAGATTTTCAGTATGTGTTGCATCGGGGGAAATACCGTCAAGAGGCCCCTGCCTAAGTGGCAGCTGGAGGCGGTGCAGGCTCCATGACCACCCACCTCTGCAGTTGGGTGGTAGCCCCACAACCTGGCGTTTGAGGGTTGAGGTCCCCCAACACTGGCGCTGCCTTGAGATGCTTGGTCATCTCTGCCCTCCGGGCTGCTGAATGTGGGCAAGAGCGTGGCCCTTCCACTCAGCTTTGGGATCTGTGACCATGACGAGCCCATGAGGCTGGGTTCAACAGGTAGCTCCCTTAGAACCTGGGTGCTAAAATCCTTTTCTTGGCAGCTTTGGGACTTGGCTGCCATTCTAGGGCCACAGGAAAAAAAATCCACTGGATCCCCAATCCTCATGCAATATCACAGCGGATACCTTGATTTATTTATTTATTTACTTTTGGCCTTTTTAGGGCTGCATGGGGGGCATATGGAAGTTTGGCCCTAGGGCTAGGGGTCAAATCAGAGCTGCAGCTGGCGACCTATGTCAGAGCCACAGCAATGCCAGATCTGAGCCGTGTCTGCAAACTGCGCTGCAGCTCGCAGCAAGACCGGATCCTTAACCCACTGAGCGAGGCCAGGGATCGAACCCTCATCCTCATAGATGCCAATCAGTCCTGTTGTGCTCACTAAGCCACAACGGGAACTCCAATACCTCGGTTTATTGTCTGTCTGTCTCATAGCTCTTTAAAGGCTACTTCACCCCAGAAATCAGAACAGCCTGTGTCTCCCTCTCCGGTCAGATGCAGGAGACTCAATGGTGTTCCCCAGGGCGCCCTCCTTCTTCCCCAGTGATGTGATGCGTTATAGAGGATTCTAGACAAAAAGGAGACCCATGGATTCCCTAGGAAATGTTGGAAGGCATCTGGTCCAGCCCCTGCCTGTTCCATAGAGAACACCGGGGACCAGGGAGGGCAGGTGACTCGTGCCAGGCTGCACAGTCAGCAGAGCCAGGGCGACCACTTGGGGGACTGACCTTGGCATTGTTCTCACTGCATCACTGCTTTTCTTTGTTGGGAAGATAGGTTTACCCCGCACGAAAGCGTGGAGGCGTCCCTGAGTCCTGACCCTCTTTCACATCCTACATCCAATCTGTCGGGAAATCTGATTGGCTCCTTCTTCCAGTTCCATCCACAGCCAGCCGCTCTCACACCTTCCAGGTCTTCCTTCCTGGCACGCTCCTGCACCATCTCCTGGGGTCCTGCAGGACCCACTGACCCTTCTCCCTCCTTTCTCCGTGGCCTCCCCTGCTGTCTGTGTGCATGGGGATCATTTAACCCATCAGCTCCCGTGTGTCCTCTGTGCAAAGCCTCTCCAAGCTCCCTGCTGCCCTCAGTGGGAGCCGAAGCCCTCGCGTTACCCACTGGCCCCAGGATCCCTGTATCTCCCAAATTCGTCTACACTCAAAACTCGCTCTTGATCCTCAAACCGCACCAGCCTCCTTACTACCGGACCAAACACACCAGGCCTGTCCACACCTGGAGCGGCTGCTCTGGCTCTTTCTCTGCCCATGTGGCTTATTCCCTTATCTCCTCAAAAATCTGCTCACTGTCACCTTCTCAGACCACCCTGTTAAAACTGGCCCCCACCTTTCTCTCCACTCTCCTGATTCCCTTTGTCCTGATCTTTTTCTTCTTTCCATAAGACTTATCATCATCGAATATATAATGTAGTCATCTATTAAGTTTATTGTCGTTCTCTGCCCCTCAAGTGGAAACTTACAAAAATATGCATCTTTGTGTTTTATTCTTGGATGCATCCCAGGCTCTCAGCATGGTGCCTGGCACGTAGGAGGAACTCAATAAATACTTGTCGAGGGTTAAGAAATGTACAGAGACCAGCACAAGACGGGCCCTTTCCAGAGCATCTGTTTTGAATTCCGGTTTCTATTTTGTTTCCCTCTTGTTCAGCAAGCCCATGTGGAGAAGCAATGTCGCCTTCTGTCCCGGCAGTCAGGGTTAGCGTGGGAGCTGTGCCAGCCAGGGGGGTGGCAGCCATGTGGTCACAGGAGCCAAAGGCTGGAGTTAAGCTGTTTCCATAGGAATTCAGTTTGTGGGGTATCTCTGCAGCCCGCGAACTTGGTTCACCCTTCGGGCTCTGTGTTTCAGAGGCAGGAACCGGAACCTTGTCTCAGAGCCCTGCTCCTGGGGCGTGTCCTGCTCCTTCTGGATCCATCCTTGCCCTTGCTACGTGGAGTGGGATTCTAGCCTCTGTGCTTCCTGCTGAGAAGGGGGTGTGCATGCATGCGTGCGTGCAAGTGTGCGTGCAAGTGTGCGTGAGTGTGTGTGAGAGAGAGACACACACACAGAGAGACAGAGAGCAGAGACCTTATTCTCTTTTATTCTGTTTGACTCTTTTCTTTCTTTTTTTTTGTCTTTTTGCCTTATCTAGGCCCGCACCCGAGGCATATGGAGGTTCCCAGGCTAGGGGTCTAACAGGAGCTGTAGCTGCTGGCCTTCACCACAGCCACAGCAACGCGGGATCCGAGCCACGTCTGTGACCTACACCACAGCTCACGGCAACGCCGGATCCTTAAGCCCACTGAGCGAGGCCAGGGATCGAACTTGCAACTTCATGGGTCCTAGTCGGATTCATTAACCACTGAGCCACGACGGGAACTCCCTGTTTGACTCTTTTCTTGTGCCCACTCCCCAAGCCCACTTCCAGAAGAGGGAGCTCTGGAAAATCACACCTTCTTGGCATCGCGCACAGAGATTCTTGTAATGAGCGCTTTACTCAAGGACCTGGGGAGCTGAGAGCTTTGGCACCGCAGTAGTCAGGGCTGCCGTGGCGCTCTCCCAGAGTTCCTGCTGTGGTGCAGTGGGTTAAGAATTTGACTGCAGCAGCTTGGGTGGCCGTGGAGTGGGTTAAAGGATCCAGCATTGCCGTAGCTGCAGCTCGGATTCAATCGCTGACCCTGCAACTTCCATTTGCTGTGGATATATATAGCCATTAAAAAAAAAAACAACAAAAACCAAAAACCTGGAGTTCCTGTCGTGGCACAGCAGAAACGAACCCAGTTAGGAACCATAAGGTTGCGGGTTCAATCAGTCGCTCAGTGGGTTGAGGATCTGACGTTGCTGTAACTGTGGTGTGGTTTGCAGACATGGCTTGGATCTGGCATTGCTGTGGCTGTGGTGTAGGCCGGCAGCTGTAGCTCAGATTAGACCCCTAGGCTGGGAACCTCCATATGCCACGGGTGCGGCCCTAAAAAGACAAAAAGACAAAAAAAAAAATCCAATGGCCCTCTCTCCAAAAGGAAGGTACTCCCCCCGCCGCCCCCGAGTCCCATTTCCATCCTGCTGTTCTGGGCTGTGGCATCTTGTGAGGTGGGGGCGGGAAGCTGGGGGTGAGGACCTTGGCTTTTCGAGGGGTCTCAGGCCCTGGGCAAGTTCTCTGCATAGTGGCTCTGCCTGGCATCCCCCTCCTCTATTCTGCCTGCTGGGCCTTCCCTTCCTCCAAGCCCTGCCTTGGCGCCCAGCTCCTCTGTGACCCCCAGCCCGCCCCACGTGAGCGGCCCTCCTCAGATAGCCAGGAGAACTCCCTTCACCTGACTGGTCCTCATGCCTTCTCTTGCCCTTGACCTTTCCTGCCTCTCTCTGGTCTCCCCGTGGAATCCAGGTTCCTCAAGGCCGACTCTCTCCACCCCCTCCTTTCCCTCAGCATCTAGATCTGGGTCTTGCTCTGGTGGGACTTTAGCTCTCACCTCAGAATGAAGGCACCTCCTCCAGGCTGGCTCCCGGGCCTGGCACCGATTGGAGGGCCAACTGTCATCCGGGGACTGGATGGAGAGGCCCCTATTGGCTGTTCCCTCCTGTGTCCAGATTCTTCAGTGCAAGCAGCGCTTCCTGAGGACCCAATGTGCGCTGATTTGCCGTGAGGCTGTAAAAGCAGATAAAGCACGATTTCTGTATCAAGGAGGCGTCACTAGCTCTGATAACTCCACTGTAAGACTGGATGTCATTGTGCACTGAAGGACCTGCGTGACCCCGTGCCCAGCTTCCTCCTGCCGGACAGAAGGGAAGAGTGGTGGGCCAGCCAGCTGCCTGTATGATGCCAGAACCTTCAGCAGCGATGGGGAAAGGCTTGAAGGTATCCACTGGCCACCCTGAAGGATGCACCAGGCGTCCTGGGCTCTGCCTGGAAGGACGGGCAGCCCAGGACCTTAGTGGGACGCAGGACCCTTGCAGTCTCAGAAAGGTGCTGGCCCAAGTCTCCGCTTGCCTATGTGGGATAATGAGCTCAGGTCTGCTCACAGGACTGGAGGGGAATCAGGGGCTTCTAGATGTGTCTAGGCCTGTGGGGTTGAAAAGGCAGGGGCAGGTTTATTGTGACATGGGGTCTCCTTGATACGCCTATTAAAGGAGGCAAGTTCCAGCTTTCCTCGCGGTCTGCCTAGCGGAGATTCCCACGCTCGTAAATGGCGTTAATAACTGTCTCTTGCCTTTTATGTCGACGGGAGGCCTCTCATCTGTCTGATAAAAGGCAGGAGCGCTAGCGGTCTCCAGTGCGGGACCTGACGTCCTTCGGTCCCCCGCACGTCCGCGTCGCGGTCCCCCGCACCGGCCTGCCGAGCGGAGGCATGGCGAGCCGTCCATACCGCGTCAGCTCCGGCCGCGGGGTCAGGAACTTCAGCTCCTGCCTGGGGCTCACAGCTTTGCCGGCGGGCTGTCCTTCCGCGGGGGCAGCCCAGGGGGCCCCGGCTACAGGCGCCTCGGGGGCTTCGGCAGCCGGAGCCTGTGTGCAGTAGGGTCCCCGCGGATGGCGGTGAGTTGTGCGCGGCCCTTCTGCAGAGCGGGCAGCTTTGGCTACCGGGCAGGGGGCCTGGGCAGGGGGCCTGGGCGGGGGGCCTGGGCGGGCCCAGCGCGCCCTGCATCACCACCGTGTCCGTCAACGAGAGCCTCCTCGCGCCGCTCAACCTGGAGATAGACCCCAACGCGCAGTGCGTGAAGCGCGAGGAGAAGGAGCAGATCAAGTGTCTCAACAACAGGTTCGCTGCCTTCATCAATAAGGTGGGTGTCTGGGTTGTTTCCTGGCGCTGTGGCTTAGGAAACATAAGGGGCTTGGGACCCAGTGTCAGACCGAATTCCAACCCTTGGAGTCCTGCGGTGCTATCCATTAGCACCTGAGAACATGACTGAATCAGGGTCTTGATTTTCAAATGCTGTCGAGAGACTCCAACGCGGTCATGGATGTGAAACCACCCAGAGGAACCAGAGGAACTTTCTGGTGCTAAGAGTATGTCTGTGGCCCCATATTCTGGATCTCAGCCATCACCCAGCAAGAGGGTAGGTGGCCTGGGTATCTCTGCTTAGGCTGGTATCCGACCCCCTCCTAGGGGAGATGGTGACACCTGCAGTGTGGACAGGACGCAGGGGGACCAGAAGCTCCTTTCCTCTTCCTTCCCGGCTGGGAGATGCTGGGGAAGGCTGAGAATTTCCGGGACTTCGGCCTCAAATGTCCTCCTTGACTCAACACTTACATAGATTAAAGACAACGAGTCGAGGTGTTCCCGTTGTGGCTCAGCAGGTTAAGAACCCGACTAGTACCCATGAGGATGAGGATTTGATCCCTGGTCTCCCTCAGTGGGTAAAGGATCCGGTGTTGCTGCAAGCTTCGGTGTGGGTCACAGATGCTGCTCAGATCTGGCGTGGCTGTGGCTGTGGTGTAGGTCGGCAGCTGCAGCTCTGATTCGATGCCACAGGTGCAGCCCTAAAAAGCAAAAAAAAAAAAAAAAAAAAGACAGTGAATTGAGAGATTTAAAGAAGAGAGCCATGGAAGGGCCATTGAACTGTACTTTTCTGATGCTACAAGATTGCCTGTGGTCAGAATGAGGGCGACTCATGGTGGGTGCCTTTTTTCATCACTGCCATAAAAGTTCACAAATTTAGCAGCTTAAATTCATGCAAATTTATTACCTCATGAGGCCAAAATCAAGATGTCAGCAGGGCTGCATTTCCTTCCAGAGGCCCTGGGGGAGACTTTCAGGGCCAGGCAGGCTTTGGGCAGAGTCGAGGTCCGTGTGACTGGATGACTAGGGTCCCTGCCCCCTTGCTGGCTGGCTGCTGAACGTTGGTCTCAGCTTCTAGGGGCCATTGTGTTCCTAGACTCATGGCCTGGTCTCTATCTTCCAAGGTGATAGAGATCTAGAGCTTCTCCAGTTTCAGATCTTTCCTCTGCCTCCTTCTTCTAAGCATCTCTTTTAGTTTCCTCCCTTCTTCTTTAAAAGGCCCATGTGACTTCTCTGGGGCCACCTGAATTTTTCAGGAACATCTCCTGATCTTCAGATCCGTGACCTTAATTCCACCTGCAAAAAAAGTCCTTTTTGCCATGTAGTGTGACATTTTTATAGATTCCAGGGACTGGGACGTGGGCATCCTTGAGGGGCCATTTTTGGCCTACCACATGTGTTCTGGGATATTTTTGCGGGATCAGATGTTAAGCCATTCTGTACAGCATAAATTAATCACAAATAAATTGTGTGCTTTTCCTGGGAGAAGGGATGTGGTGATGGGAAGTTCTTTGTGGAACAATTGTGACCTACGCTTTCTGACTTTGCCAAATAATTTGGCCTCTGGGGGAAGGTCATGGGCTCTGAAGGTCAGGGGCCAACCCCAAGGGCAGAGAGAGCTCTGGGGGGCCCAGCACCTCCTTGGGCTGCCCCTGAGTCTCTCTCTCCCACCCCTAATGGCAGGTGCGCTTCCTGGAGCAGCAGAACAAGCTGCTGGAGACCAAGCTGCGGTTCTTCCAGAACCGCCAGTGCTGTGGGAGCAACCTGGAGCCGCTGTTCAACGGCTACATCGAGACGCTGAGGAGGGAGGCCGAGTGCGTGGAGGCCGACAGCGGGAGGCTGGCCTCCGAGCTCAACCACGTGCAGGAGGTGCTG
>PVHT021183646.1:711765-731072 GCA_004024745.2 Catagonus wagneri | reverse complement strand
CTGGGTGTGGTTATAGATATGGGATGGGTATTGACTGGGCTCACACAACTTTCCTGGAGACAGAGGAGGCTGAAGTTCAGGGTCATCCTGGGCTACCCAGCAGGTGGTCCTGCTTGATCAGCCTGCTGCATCTTCGCTTCAGCTCCCAGGTCTTGCAGCCCTGTCCTGGGAACTGGGCAAAGATTTGCAGGGAAGAAGAGCTCCCAGCCTGGTAGAGGTGGCTTACACATCCAGGGCACAGAGACTGACCCAGAGATGGAGAGAGCGGAACCAGGGAAGCAGGAGGATGGCGAACAGTTGGGCTGGGAGCAGCCGGTGCTAGGATGGGTGGAAAGGAGAGGTGCTGGGAGAGAGACCTTGAACATGATCTGGCCAATGACATTCAAGGTATCTGATGACCTTGAATAATTTCCTTTATTCTGCAGATAAGTCATCAGGCTTTTGTGCTGGAAGGCTCCGCAATTCAAAGGCCCAGGTAAATCTCTAGTCTGGCTATTACCTAATTTAGACTCAGTGGGTCCCTGTGAACTTTGCTTTTCTTTACCTGGTAGATACGGACAGAGTGCAGGGTAATTTTGACGTAATCTGTCCTGATAATTTTACTGGGAAATAACTGAAATTCTGGTCTTGGGAGATCAGGTTTTACTGTCCAGATGGATCCAGCAACGGGTTTTCTTTTCTCCTGGGGGTAGATGCAAACTTGGACACAATTCTGTTTGCGGGTGTCAAGGTCTGTCTCCCATTCTGGGGGTGTGAGGGCCCTAGAGTGATTATAGGGCTCAGACTTTATAGCAGACCCAATTACCCCTGTCATTTAAAAACTTGTGAAAATCGTGCTCTGGGAACTCTGATCCTCTTTGTCAGACTGGGCCAGGGCTGCTCCAGGGATAAGAGCAGGGGAACAGGCCAGGCTGGTGGAGGAGGGCTGTGGAAATGCCCCAGCAGTCTGGACACTGGGGGCGGCTCCCATGATTTCAAGGCCTTGGATGTTGGGGGTGGGTTGGCCATTATGTACAATTTCAGGGTTGGAAGACCCCGCCCCCATCCCCACCCCGAGCATCTGTCTTTCATTCATTCCACAAATATTCACTGAGTGCCTGATCACACACCAGGCAATTTAATCCAAGATGCAGAGAGATTCAGTGCCTCGTCTGAGGTTTTGCTGCGACATCAGCCTATACTTGAATCAGAAACCAGGCAGCTGGACTCCATATCTAGCATCCTTTTAGTGGGTTCTTTGTGGCTGAGAAACAAAAGTCCAGAGAGGCCAAGACTCTTTTCTGAAGACACACAGAAAGTCGAGGGCTGCACCAGGGAGCCATGAAAACCTAGGGCTCTGCTGGCCAGTCCAAGGCCCCATCCCCGGGGACCTCCACCTGTGCTCTCTCTCCGCAGGTATGAAGAAGAGGTGGCCCTCAAGGCCACATCTGAGAATGAGTTCGTGGTGCTGAAGAAGGTGAGTGACTTCTTCCCACGAGGGGAGGAATTACATCTTGGACGCTGCGTGCTCTGAGGCTGGGCATCTTGCCAAGGTCACATCAGTCCGGTTGTGGCGGCCGGGCCCTTCAGTCCCCTGGCAAAAGGAGGCTCCTCCGTGGGTCAGGCTGTCAAAGCCAGCGTGGCTCCCGAGCAGGAACCCAGGCTAGGCTGATGGAGGCTTCTGATGAAGGGACCTCGTCATGCTGCTGTTTGGCTTTTTTAACCCCCTGATGAGCTGAAAGGGTCATTTTCAAATCAGCTTCACTCTCCTGTGGACATTGCTTCCCAGATCTCCAGGTGTTGACTTGCTAGTGACTGGGTGAGCTGTGGCCTCATTCAGTGCAAGTGCAGATGATGAAAAAGCTAAAGGGAAAATCTGCTAATGCTTTCGCTTTGGTTTCAGTACGTTGATGCTCTTTATAAATACCGTGCTGACCAGACACTTATTTGTTAGTAATCACAGAGTGGAGAGAGGGCTGGTAGAAAATCTGCCAGGAGGGGTGTGACCTCGGCCTCAGGCAGGAGAGTCAGTTGCATGGATGTCGGGTGGTGCCAGATTTGGGTGCCAAGGACCACCTGCTGGGGAGGTGCACCCCTGGCTCTGTGGCCACCACATGGTCATGCTCTGTGGGCTTAGTGGCAGCAGCCTGACATCTTGGCCTGTGATGTTAGGCTCCTTGCTCCCGCAGGATCCCCAATTCTCACGGAGCTGGATAGAAGTCTCTAGGGGTCAGACTTCTCTCCAGGTTCCTATCCCGTTGAGGGGTCCCACCGATGTTTATGTGATGGGAGAGCGATAGGCTGGGGGAGGGCTTCAAGGTTCCCTACAGAGTGCAGAGGTTCAGGGGTACCAAACGCTTCTGTGCCCTGCTCTCCTGTGTGTCCCCTTCAGGACATAGACTGCGCCTACCTGCGCAAGGCGGACCTGGAGGCCAACGTGGAGGTGCTGAGGGAGGAGATGGGCTTCCTGCAGTCCCTCTATGATGAGGTGAGTGTCCCTCTCCATCTCTGGAAGGGCAGGTGGGGGAGGGGACCGGGGAGTTTTCTCGGCTTTTCTGCTTGGTTCTAGGAAAAGCTTTACCTTCCTTATTCTTCTAGGGCCTCAACATCCTTTTCTTTGGCGGGGGGCCGCAGGAGATTTTTCTCTGGTTCAGATCTCCTTTCAAAATGGAAATGGGTGGAGTTCCCGTCGTGGCTCAGTGGTTAACGAATCTGACTAGGAACAATGAGGTTGCGGGTTCGAGCCCTGGCCTTGCTCAGTGGGTTAAGGATCCGGCGTTGCCGTGAGCTGTGGTGTAGGTCGCAGACGCGGCTCGGATCCCGCGTTGCTGTGGCTGTGGCGAAGGCCGGCGGCTACAGCTCCTGTTAGACCGCTAGCCTGGGAGCCTCCATATGCCACGGGCGCGGCCCTAGATAAGGCAAAAAGACCAAAAAAAAAAAAATGGAAATGGGTGATGCACTTCCTTTTTGGGATTTGCACGTACACACGACCGTACATGAAATATGCATAACCGACAAGGACCTACTGATAGCACGGGGAACTGTACTCAATATTTTGTAATAACCTATAAGGGAAAAGAATCTGGAAAGAAGATAGGTATGTATGTATAACTGAATCACTTTGCTGCACACACCTGAAACTAATACAATGCTGTACATGGACTGTATTTCAGTTAAAAAAACAAAACCAAAACAAACAAATAAAAAAATATTTGAAAGACTGTGTTTCATGGCCTGTCTACACAGCACAACGTGAAGATGTGACGAGATAGTTAGAGGCATATGAGTATAATAATCATATCTTATTAATTCAGGTAGTGTGAAAACCTGATTAGAAAACCCAGGACTCTGAACCTATCTGTAGTCGGATGCATTGGATTTATGCAGATAGTCACAGCTGATCTGGATAGTTTAGGCCCCAGGTGGAAGGACCCTGTTTGTCTCTATCCCTAGAACTCTGCCTCTGTTGATCAGGCATTAATGGAATTCCACCTTACTCCTTGCGTTAAGGAAAAGGTCCAAAATCTAGCCTTTTATTTAAATTTATTTTTTATTTTTGTCTTTTTTAGGGCCCCACCTGCAGCATACGAAAATGCCCAGGCTAGGGGGTCAAATCAGAGCTACAGCTGACAGCCTATGTCACAGTCACAGCAACACCAGATCCGAGCCGCGTCTGCGACCTACACCACAGCTCACAGCAACGCCGGATCCTCAACCCACTGAGCGAGGCCAGGGATGGAACCCGCGTCCTCACTGATACTAGTTTCCACAATGGAAACTCCAAAATCTAGCGTTTTAGTAAAGCAGCACTTAAAAAAATGTCCTGACTTGCCAGCAGTTTTCTAACTTCTTTACTAAAGTTTCAGCATTGGGGCTGTTTTTTGGATTATCCGCAGAGCTGGGAGTCGGAGGTTGGCTTTGGAGCTGACGGCACAGGTTTGTGTCTCCTACAGGAAATCTACCTCCTTCAGTCCCAAATCTCTGACACGTCGGTGGTGGTCAAAATAGACAACAGCCGGGAGTTCAACATGGACTTGGTCGTGGCCGACATCGAGGCTCAGTATGACGATGTCGCCAGCCGCAGCCGGGCCGAGGCCGAGTCCTGGTACCAAACCAAGGTGAGCTGGAGGGTCGGGCTGCCCTCCAGGGCAGAGAGGATCCGCAGGAAGCTGGAGCTTCCCCTGGAAATGCGCCCCTGCACTCGGGGGGCTACTGCCGAGGTCTGGGCAGAGCAGGGACAGCGGGTGGGACTATCCAGAGGAAACAGGGCTGGCTCTGCACAGCCGCATCCCAGCCCCTTCTGCAGCGACCTCGGGATCATCGGCTTGTTTCCCTACGTCTGTCTCCCAACCCGCAGTGTGAGGAGATCAAGGCCACGGTGACGCAGCAGGGCGAGACCCTCCGCGGGACCAAGGAGGACATCAGCGAGCTGAACCGTGTGATCCAGAGGCTGACGGCGAGGTGGAGAACGCCAAGCAGCAGGTCAGGGCGCCGCTGCTGCCGCCCTGCTTTCCGCTTTCCTCCCGCCTGGAGGGGCCGCTGCTAACTTTGGGGAGGCTTATGTTTTAACCATTTAGCATCTGAAGGACCCACGGCTCACAGGATGTTTAGGGAGAAGATGCATCTGTCTGCCTTTGAATTCTGCTCTCATTGCCTGCCATGCCCTTTCATGGTTTCTCTCCCCTAAACACACCTTGCTTAGACCATACGGTTTAATGTCGTGCTTGTCTCCCGCTTTCTCTATCCCCGCCTCTCTCTCTTTTTAAAAATTGAGGTGTATTGATTGTCAATATTATATTAGTTTCAGGTGTACCACACTGCGATTCAAAATTTTTATCTCTTATACTCTGTGTAAAGTTATAAAATATTGGTGATTCTCATTGTGGATTTGATTTGCATTTCCTCGAGAATTAGTCACTTTTTTTTTGTTTTTTTGGTCTTTTTAGGGCCGCACCATGGCATATGGAGTTTCCCAGGCTAGGGGTCTAATTGGAGCTACAGCTGCCAGCCTAGACCACAGCCACAGCAACGTGGGATCCAAGCCTTGTCCGTGACCACAGCTCATGGCAATGCCAGATCCTTAACTCACTGAGCAAGACCAGGGATCGAACCCACATCCTCATGGATACTAGTTGAGTTTGTTAACCACTGAGCCACGAAGGGAACAAGAATTAGTGATGCTGAACCTTTTTTCATATACCTGTTAGCCATTTATATGTCCTCTCTGAAGAAATGTCTATTTGAGTCCTAAGCCCATTTTAAAAATTGGGTTATTATTCATTATTTTGCTTTCGAGTTGCAGGAGTTCCTTACACTGAAGGAACTTACAGAAGAGAGGATCTGTATTTAGTGTGTGGGGTGTTGTCGCAGGCACTCCTCCCTACATGCTGACCTCAGGGAGCCAAAGCATGAGAGCCTGTGCAGTGGCCTCTGAAGACCTGGGCTTGGCACTAATCAGCTGGGCAGCTCTGCGCAAGTCACAGCCTCCCTGAGACTCAATTTTTCCATCTGTGTAATGGGGATAATGATGCCTGTTCTGACAAGCTCAAGAGTAACGTCAAGGTCAAATGAGATAACATCTGTGAAAGTGCCTTGGAAACACAACAGTATAAAAATACAAGATAATATCACAAATTATCTCATATTAGCATGAGTCCTATTCTAGCGCTAATATTTCCTTTCCCTAAAGGCTCACTATAGACTTGAGTTTTACAGTAGTGATTGCAAAAAGTGAAGGAAGGGTGTTCTCGCTGTGGTTCAGCGGTTACGAACCCGACTGGTATCCATGAGGACTTGGGTTCGATCCCTGGCCCCACCCAGTGGTTTAAGGATCCCGCCAGGCAGCTGCAGCTCCGATTCGACCCTAGCCTGGGAACTTTCATATGCCGTGAAAAATGGAAAGAAGGAAGGAAGGAAGCTCAAAATGGCTGTGATTTCCCTGCCTGGTTAATTTAATGATGGACAATTTTGAATGGAGTTGAACTAGGATGACCAAGGCCTTGGGAGATCCATGAGGGTTCCCACGCCCGCATCCTTCTTAATTTCCTTCCCTCCTCTCCTTCCCCACAGCGCTGCAAGCTGGAGGCCGCTGTGGCTGAGGCAGAGCAGCAGGGCGAGGCGGCCCTCAATGATGCCCGCTGCAAGCTGGCCGAGCTGGAGGCCGCCCTGCAGAAGGCCAAGCAGGACATGGCCTGCCTGCTCAGGGAGTACCAGGAGGTGCTGAGCTCCAAGCTGGGCCTGGATGTGGAGATCGTCACTTACCGCAAGCTCCTGGAGGGCGAGGAGAGCCGGTGAGAGCGGGGCTCAGGGTAACTTCCCATCCCCACTTCCAGCTGGACCAGCACCTCACTGACTAATCTCTAGGCAGAGAGCATTCAAACAGGGATGTCGCTAAAGACCTCCAGAGTCCAGCTGCTTCCCCATTCCCGGATAGGGCAGAAGCGAAGGCTCCGGATGGGGAAAGGGCTCATCCAAGGTCGCAGCTGCTTGGTGGCTAAACTAGAAGGGCCCCAGCCTCCTGGCTAGCGCTCCAGTGAGCTTTCCCACCCTGCACCATCCCTCCCGCAGCACCTAATGCTCATTCCCAGGCAATTACTCGACCTGCTGGTGGAAAGGATGTTTCTGCGGTCACATCTCAGGGGTTTGTAAGCGCTGGAATCATTCAGAAGATTTGTGAAAGGCCCCTGGATTTGGCATGTGCTCACAAGGCCTCCTATCAACCCCGAGAGTCTGGTGTTCAGGACCAGTGAGTAGAAAGGCACAGCAGAGTATCCTTGCCCAGCAGGGAAGATGTGACTCCATCCTCTGGTGATGGGGCTTAGTGTCCCAGGGACACTGTCACAGCCTTCTCAGGGGAGGAGAAGGTAGAGATGCTGAGGGAGCAGGAAAGGGACAAGACAGACGCTTCAGGCTGTGCTGACGGTTTGAGCCAAGAAGTGGGGCCGAGTGAAGCTGGCAATGGAGGGATTTGCAATGTGGATTTACCTCCCGGGTGGCACCTGGGCCTCTAGCCTTGAGGTACCACCTCGCTGTGGCCTCCCAGCTGGGTCCCACTGTGGGGAGCAGGCTAGCCTGGGCAGTAGAGTATAGAGGTTAAGATCATGGGCTGTGATGGAATTCTTATTATGGCTCAGCCGGTTAAGAACCTGACTAGGAGCCATGTGGATGCGGGTTCGATCCCTGGCCTCGCTTAGTGGGTTAAGGATCCGGCGTTGCCGCGAGCTGTGATATAGTTTGCAGATACAGCTTGGATCTGGTGTTGCTCTGGCTGTGGTGTGGGCTGGCAGCTGCCGCTTCGATTGGACCCCTAGCCTGGGAACCTCCATATGCCGTGGGTGCGGCCCTAAAAGAAAGGAATGGGCCGTGAGCCAGATTACCTGGGTTCAAATCCCAGCTCTAGCTTTGATCCTCTATGCCTCAGTGTCCTAATCTGTGAAACCCATAATCAAAGAACCCACCACTTCAGGCTGTTGCAAGGACTCAGTGAGTTCCTGGAACACAGTAAGCGCAAGTAGGAACAGGTGATTATCAGAATGAGAATATCTCTCTCCAGGGTAGCCATCCACTGAAAGTCTCCTTACTAACTTGGTTAGTGGTAAGAACCTGACAAGGGTGGCGCCCAAGGCAGCTGGTTGTGCTGCTGGATTTGCACCGCAAATCATGGTACACTTTTCTGTCCATTTCCTGAGGCCTCTGGGTTAGCCACCAGTGCTGTCTTCTCCTTTGCACCCATTAGCCCTTAACCCAGTTGCCAGCATTCAGTGAGGCCCTCGGCATTTGCGCCGTGTGACATCATTTCATTACGATAATAATCACTAGTGTGTTAATAACTCAATCATATAATGAATGATGCATTGTTCCCTATGCATAAAGGTGGTTTAGTATGTTGTCCTTTGCGTGGCCATTGCCTTCTTTTTTTGGGGGAGGGTACCCACAGCATATTGGAAGTTCGTAGCTACAGCGACTGGCCTACGCCACAGCCACAGCAACTCGGGGTCTGAGCCGCGTCTTCGACCTACACCACAGCCCACGGTAACGCCAGATCCTTAACCTACCGAGCGAGGCCAGGGATTGAACCTGCATCCTCAATGGGCGCTCCCTGTTGCCCTTTTCTTAGATCTTTACCTTTTGCATACAGCGTGTGTAAAGGAATCATATCAGGAATGCTTGTTGCAGAAAACACTGAAAAATAAGAAAATAAAAGCAGGCGTAATCACTCAGCTTGGAGATAGCTGCTGCCAGCGTTGTGATTCAGCAGGTACCAGGATGCGCATTGGCTAGAATCTTCTGGAGGAGCACAGTTCCGAGGCTGTGGCAAAGCCAGGTTCTTGCAGCAGGAAGGTGACCTGGAAGCATATTTCCCCTGAGAATCTGTGGAGTGGAGGAGGGCTCTGAGTCAAACAAAATGAGCCAGAGTAGAGTTTTGCTGGAGGAACACTTCGGAAGCTGGGAGTTCAAAAAGGGGGAGACAGAAAAGAAAGTACAGTAGGTGCAAGGGAGGAGGGAGTGTTTATGGAGAGTGCAAGGTCTCGGGACAAATGTCTCATCAATATCGTAGCAAACTCTTGGAATTACTGCTCGCCAGACTCTTTATGCACAGACTTTATGAAAGTCCTATGAGGCGGTGTTACCGTCCCCATTTTATTTCTTTTTTCTTTTTAGGGCCGCACTCGCGGCATATGGAGGTTCCCAGGCTAGGGGTTGAATCAGAGCTGCAGCTGCTGGCCACGGCCACAGCAACGCCAGATCTGAGCCACGTCTGCGACCTACACCACAGCTCACGGCAATGCTGGATCCTTAACCCACTGAGCAAGGCCAGGGATTGAACCCACAACCTTGCGGTTCCTACTCAGATTCATTTCCACTGCACCATAACGGGAACTCCCCCATTTTATTGTTATTTTATTTTATTTTTTGACCACATCTACAGCATATGGACCGCGGAAGTTCCTGGGCCAGGGACTGAATCTGAGCCGCAGCTGTGACCTGTGCCACGGCTACAGCCTACCCCACAGCTATGCCCTTAACCCACTGTGCCACAGTGGGAACTCTACCATTCCCATTTTATTTATTTATTTCAGTAGGCAAGAAATAGATTTATTAAGATAAGATGCTTATGAGAGAGGCAAGTGGGCAGGCAGTGGACTCTACCCATTCCCCTTTAGAGCTGAACAAAATGAGCCACAGAAAGGTTATGTGAGTTGCCCAAGGTCACCCAGTAGGTAGCTCAGACAGGTGTGAGCCAAGTTGGTGTTTCTAGGCTCTGAACCATGAGCCCTCCAACCTCCCTTTGAATTTGTCCAGTCAGATGCATGTCGGAGATAGCATTTATTTGTTATTTATTTATTTATTTACTTGGTCTTTTTAGGGAGGTTCCCAGGCTAGGGGCTGAATCAAAGCTACAGCTGCTGGCCTATACCACAGCCACAGCAACGCCAGTCTGTGACCTACACCACAGCTCACGGCAACGCCAGATCCTTAACCCATTGAGCAAGGCCAGGGATTGAACTCACGTCCTCTTGGATGCTAGTTGGGTACCTTACTGCTGAGCCACAATGGGACTCCTGAGATAGAATTTAAATTATGGAATTAAAAATGGATCCATTTGGATGCTAAGCAAGCTTCTTCCTACCCAGAAGTGTCCAGTTAGGCAGTAGGTACTCCCACCACTTATTCTTTGTCTTTGCTGGAATTTCTAGGGACCCCTACACTATCCCACCCCACCTACCCCTATTTTTCAGTACCCCAAATTTCCGTGGCTTTGCTTCCGGGAAACAAACGGCATACAGTGGCCTTTTGGATCCTAATATTCCCCTGTCCTTTGGGGATCCCAGGAGGCAGTGCTAGCACTGATGCCACCTGCAGGCAGGCAGGCAGCTGGCCCCCAAACCCTCATCTCTCCTCCCCTCCTTCAGGATGGAGGAGAACAAATCTGCCCAAAGAACAGAGGAACCAGGTTCTAACTGCTCGCTCCCCTCTCCCCTGCAGGTTGTGTGAAGGCGTGGGCTCAGTCAGCATCTGTAAGTTGGGGGGGGGGTGGAAATGTGGGCATGATTCTTTGGCTGTCAAGGGTCTTAATATCAGGTTTCGTCTAGCCGGGGACTGAATCTCTGTCCACCGGGCACTGAGTGAGGGAGACAGGAAATGAGAGAAGTGGATGGTCCGAAACATCTGGCCCCTACATGGGTCCACCTGGAATAGCCATGACGCCTAAAGGGGTAAATTCTGACCCTCTAATTGGTTCTTCAAAAGCAACCCAAGTGTTTCAGCTACCCAGAATACTCCTCAAGTGGTACAATGTTTTATGAGGAAACAAAAAACAAAAAACACGAGATGTATATTCTGATCAGTTGGGGCCACTGAAGGCATCTCAAATCTGTATCTTCAATAATTCAATGTGTAAACAGCCCCCAGGTTTCTGTCTGTGGCCCTCACCTTTCCAGCAACTGTATTTCTAGATGATTCCTCTACCTGTATCTTCAATAATTCAGAGTGTCTACAGCCCCTAGCTTAGGTGTCTTTCTGTTCCCCTCACCTTTCCAGCAACCATACTTCTGGAAGATTCCTCTACAGTGATCACTCAATTTTTTTCCCAAAGATTTCAGCATTTCGACATTAGTCAAGTCAAGTTAGGCGTCCAACTTGCTAAGCACATTCCTTCAGGAAGAAGATGGCGATGGGTTTAAATTTCTCTGTGGTTTAGAAAGATTTCATGTCACTGGCCCCTCCATGGGTGAAGAGGGTTAGTCACTGGTTCTAAAAGGAATCCTGGGTCACATGGTCTGGAACAAAAGAGGAGTCTGACCTGGCGTCTCCTTACACGTGTGAGCCGCTCCCAGGGCCGCGCAGTCTGCACGGACCCCGGTTCCACGGTCCCTCGTGGCCTGGGCAGCGTGGCCATCGTCAGCGGCGCCCTCTGCTGCCCCTCCGTAGTGGGGGCCTGTTCCAACGCAAGATCGGTGCGGTCTGCATAGTGGAGGTGGGACTCTGGACGGATGGGATCTCACGGGGGTGAGGGTGGAAAGTGGGGAATGGGGAAAACTTTGGTCTCTTAGGCCCCGATGTCAGCTTAGGGATGGTCCCTCACTGGGAACTAACTCTCCAGCGTCCTTCTCACTGGGGTTCTGATTTACTCTTTGAGAGCAAACCCTGGGTTTGGCACTCCTGCCAGCTCCATTGGTCTGCCCCTCGCTGCGGTCCGGGAAAGGATGTAAAAGCTTTTTGCAGCAAACTGCACCGTCATTTTCTTCCCCAACTAACTTCAGGTTAGCAGACATTTACCAAGTGCTCATTGTGTGCCAGGCCCTCTGGGCAGGGACCAAGGTAGGGGATGGCAGTGTGTGGGTTCACCCCTGGGCTTTGCCCTTGGACGAGGGGCTGTGCACGATCCCCTAGCATTGAAGGGACAGCAGGGGACGTGGAGCTGGGGCTCTGGGGGGGCCTCTCCGTTGATCTGAGAGATTGTCCGTTTCTAGAGCATCCTGATGCTCCATGTCAGGAGATGACATGTCCCCAGGTGCTCTGTGCTCGTTTCCAGGTGCCTATGTCAGCACGGAAAGACTGAGACTAATCTACACAGGTTTTTATTATGGGTGGTTTGGAATTGTATTTTGGTGATTCCTGCATGGCTCCTTCTCTCTTTTGGTGTGTGTGATTAAATGCCGTGGCAAAAGTCTTCTCCTAGTAACCAAGTCAATGCCTACAGCCTTCCTTTTTCTCCCCAGATGTTGCTGTGCTTCTCCAAGTATGGTCCATGGGCTACCACCTACATCCAGGTTCCCGAAGGGGGCGGGGGTGGGACTTATTAAATATGCGGATACTGGGCTTTATCCAGAACTACTAAATCAAGAATTCTCAGAGCTCCTTGGGAGTTCCCATTGTGGCTCAGTGGTTAACGAATCTGACTAGCATCCATGAGGTTGCAGGTTCGATCCCTGGCCTTGCTCAGTGGGTTAAGGATCTGGCGTTGCCATGAGCTGTGGTGTGGTTGCAGATGTGGCTCAGATCCTGTGTTGCTGTGCCTGTGGTGTAGGCTGATAGCTATAGCTCCGATCGGACCCCCGGCCTGGGAACCTCCATATGCCGTGGGTGTGGCCCTGGAAAAGACAAAAATACAAAAAAAAAAAAAAAGAAGAATTCTCAGAGTTCCTGTTGTGGCTCAGCAGGTTAAGAACCTGACATAGTGTCCCTGAGGATGTGGTTTGATCCCTGGCCTCATTCAGTGGGTTAAGGATCTGGTGTTGCTGCAAGCTACAGCATAGATGGTAGACAAGTCTCAGGTCTGGCGTTGGTGTGGCTGTGGCGAAGGACCCCTGACCCAGGAACTTCCATAAGCCAAGGTGCGGCTGCAACAAGAAAAAAAACAAAACAAAAAATGAGTTCTGGGGATGAGCCCAGGAATCTGAATTTAAACAAGCTCCCAGGTGATTGATTCCTATAAGAACTAAAAATTGAGAATCACTGGCATGCGTGGGAGGATCAGATAATTCTGGTGGAGGAGGTGACTGTCTCTGATTCTCACAGGATCAGATGCATCTTTTTGCATTTCTCCTTTGACTTTGTCAACAGGTCAGAGCCAGTCTGGGCCACCCACGCTGGGGTGAGGTGGGGACAAAGGCAGGAAAGAGGAGAGGGAAAACTGTGTTCACAAGCCTCGGTTAAATGTCTGGCACGTCATAAATGTATTTCATTCATTGCTCACAGCAACAGTATTGTTTTCATTTTACAGATAAGGAAATTAAGGTTCAGAGAAGTCAAGTAACTTTACCAAGGTCACACAGCTATTCCAAGATTTAAACTGGAGTCTAGGGAATGTCACTCTTCATATACTTCCCATTGCCTTGGCTCCCCTTGGTCCTTGGGAGTAAGATCATGGCTCAACAGAATGTTCCTGGGTGAGGGGTTCTCACTGATCCTCCCTTACTGACATTTCAGAGACAAGGGATGGAAGCTGACATAGAGGAATCTTCTGGAAGCATTTGTAGGAACATCTCCCCACAGCCTCTGCTCTGAGAACCTTGAACAGACGTTATTATGGAGCAGTTTACACATGTCTCTTATGTGAGAATCCAGAATTGAAACTCAGATTTCTGCCCTGATGGCCTGGAGAGGGACAACTGAATGGGGAACTCTGTCTCCAACCTATACCTGGACTGACAGGTCCCAAGAAGTCCCAACCAACCGGGGAAGTTGGTTTGGAGTCCCCTCCCATGCAAGGGGGTCCCCCTGGATGTGATGAGATGGAGAGAGGGGTTTCTGGTGGACAGCCTTCTTTCACTTGTTTGCAGGAACAACTCCTACACTTCCACCTTATGGCATTTGGGACTTAAAAAAAAAAAACGGATTGTGAAAAAGACCTGACTGGGTAGAAGATATTTTGCCGCAAGCATACACAACTGATCTCAAGACATAGCAAAACCTTGGAGTGGTTCTCCCTGGCAATGCCATCCCTCTGATGCCTTCAGAATCCATCCCCAGGAGGCACCTTGGTCCTCAGGGACCCTGGGAGGATCTAGATCTTTTTTAGTGTGATTCCCGCCTAGTCTCGGCTTCCTGGGCTTTGAGGGTCCAGCAGGGGCTGCGTCCAGGGCACAGCACAGTCTGGATCCCACCATGGCCCAGCAGGGGAGAAAATCAGGTTCAAAGGGCCACCAGATCTGCTCTACGAGCCAAAGGAGTTGTACCAGGCACCTGGCGCCCCAGCGTAGGGCTGGGGAGGGGGAGGTGGTAGAAATGGGGGAGGGCCTACCTTTCTTTCCGATGGTGGTGCTGGAGGGTGTGGATATGCATATTTGTGCCTCTGGTGCTGCCTTTTTTTTTTGAGAAAGGTTTATTGCAGAGCCATGTAAGGAGACAAGTGACCCTTGCCCCCACCCTCAATCCCTGAACTCCCTGAAGGGTTTCAGCAAAGTATTTTTAAAGACCAGGGGAGGGAGGGGTGTCACCTCCATTTTAAACGCAAAAAAGTGTCGCCTCTGACCCCTCCCTTCCCTTGCTGCTCCCCTCCTACCTCCCCTGTCCCCTGGCCCCAAAGGAATAAGAACAGGGTATGCAGACAGTCACCCCATGCTCCCAGATGGTCATTTCCAATGTCCACGTCCACTCCAAAGAGGGATGTGCTTTGGGATCTCCTTGGTCATGTGGTTCATCTGCTTTTCTCTTACCTCGCTCGGCTCGGGTGAGTAACAGCTCCAGTTTGCACATCCTGAGATCCCAGGGACTGAAGCCGGAATTGGCGACCCCCAACCCCCGGGGCCAGGAGGAGGAGCGGCCTGGGGGTGGGTGTTTGTGAGGATGGTCCAAAGCAGAGGGGATTTGAGACTTGGTAGGGGAGGGCTTGTGGCCTCTGAGAGGAATGGAGGGGACTCCAAGGCACAAACTGACCTTTTTTCTTTTTTTTTTCCTTTTTAGGGCCGCACCCTCCGCATATGGGAGTTCCCAGGCTAGGGGTCTAATGGGAGCTGCAGCTGCCGGCCTACACCACGGCCACAGCAATGCCAGATTGGAGCTACATCTGTGACCTATGCTGTAGCTTGTGGCCACGCCAGATCCTTAACCCCTTGAGTGAGGCCCGGGATCGAACCTGCATCCTCATGGACACCACGTCCAGTTCCACATTGTGGCCATGCTGAGCCACAATAGGAAATCCTTGACTGTCTGAATGAGAGTCGGATATGGACAGAAGGTCTGATTTTACCTTGATGGAGGTCTTAGCTTGGCTTGTGGAGTTTCAAAGGAGAAGGGAGCCCAGGGAAGTGCTCTGGAACCACCCACATGGGCCTGTTTTATTGTCTGGGCCCTTTGCTCTTCTGGCTTGTTCTTGACTGAGATATTCAGATCACTTGACTTCTTTTTTATTTTGCTCTTCAGGGCTGCACTTGCAGCACGTGGAAATTCCCAGGCTAGGGGTTAAATTGGAGCTAGAGCTGCTGGCCTGTTCCACAGCCACAGCAACTGGGGATCTGAACCGCATCTGCGACCAGCACCACAGCTCACAGCAACACCAGATCCCTTACCCACTGAGCAAGGCCAGGGATCGAACCTGTGTCCTCATGGATGCTGGTTGGATTCGCTTCTGCTGTGCCACAACAGGAACTCCCTTAAATTTTTCATTTTTTTTATTATTTATTTATTTGCTTTTTAGGGCTGCACCCGTGGCACATGGAAGTCCCTAGGCCAGGGGTCGAATTGGAGCTGCAGTCGTCAGCCTAAGCCACAGCCACAGCAATGCGGGATCCAAGCCGCGCCTACGACTTACACCATGGCTCACGGCAACGCCGGATTCTTAACCCACTGAGTAAGGCCAGGGACTAGTTGGACCCTAGTTGGATTCATTTCTGCTGAGCCACGACGGGAACTCCCCAGTTTTTCTAATTTTATAATAACACTTTAATCCTCAGTTACTCTTGGAGCATACTTTTTGCTTTCTGCAAGGAACGGCTCTCATATCAGGAGAGAGCGGTGGCAGCCCCAGAATCCTTTGAAAACAGAAGAGCTTGCTCGGCACCTCGGGCTGACATGCACGCAAAGCAATGGAAACTTATTAAAAATCTGCTGATATCTCCCAGCTCCTGGCTGTTTGACTTATCAATGCGTGGTGTGTTTGGGGTCTCAGATTTGGCATTTTAGTTATACTTGGCCCAGACCCATGGCTACATCAAGGTGATTTCCCCAAGCATGGACCCAGTCCAGCCACCCAGAACCACAGCGAGTGGCAGGGCTGGAAAAGGCTCATCTCACAGATCCCCGGACCGAGGCCCGCAGCGTGGTGGCTGCCACTTCCTGCCCAATGTTCTACTGAGACAGGGCGGAGGTGATGCTCAAATTTTGATGTCCTGACTTTTCAACCGGGAGATTTAACCTTTCCTGTAAACGAATCAGGTGCCCTAAATGGAATGTTGGCCTATCGTAATTATAGCCATGCCCTCAGGGCACAGAGGTGGGAAAATGAAGAGGAAACGGTGAGAAACTTGGAGGAGGTGCTGGCCCGCAAACCTCAAAGAGCGGCAGCCTGAGCATGCAGGAGAGTTACAACTCTCTGGGCCTGAGACAAGGATTCATCAGAATGCAGAGGGCCTTGACTTTCCTCCCGGGGACCGGCTGGGGCAAGAGGCAGCAGAGATGGCCGGCAGGGGGACATCTGCCTGGAATAGTGATGGCCATCCTGCTCTCCTAATGGGCAAATGGAGGTGAGTCCAAGAAGGCTGACTGTCTACACCTCCTGCTCTACAGCTGCTCGAGTTCATCCAACCATCCCAGGCCTGACATGTTCTGGGGCCCCATCTTGGGATTCAGTTGGGGAGGGGGGTCAAAGCCAGGAAGAGAGACTTCCTGTTCTCCAGAAACTTCCACTTGATCCAGAGTCCAGATGCACCCAGCGACCTCCCTGGCTCCAAATCACAAGGAAAAAAGCCGAGATCCTGGGGTTTGAGGCCCTGTGGGGCAAGCGGGGACGTGCGTGGGGGGAGGTAAGCAGGGGGAGAGAGAGCACTGCACAAAGGCAAATGGGAAGAAGGGTGTGGGATGGCCTATGTGGCCATGTGGGATGGTCTTGGGAAGCCTCATAGGGTGGGGTGGAGCCTGCGTCTGGGAAGATGAGCATCTGGGAGGAGGGGTTGCACAGGCCTGAGGAGCAGGTGGGGAAAGCGACCCCGGGCATACGCTGGCAACTGGTTTGAACCAGGTGGTAGGGGATGAGGGCCATGAGTTTGGGATTCGGGCTGCTGGGACTGGGGTGCAGTGGGGGTGGGGAGAAAGTGGTCACGTGGGAATCTGGAGCTGAGTGGGAGGGAATCAGGCCAGGGAGGAGGACAGGAAGAGGCAGAATCACTGGAGGGTTGGGAAAACGCTGCACGGGGCTGGAGAGGGTCGGACGTGTTGGAGGAGCAGAGACATTAACGTTCACAAGATCACATATCTTTGCATCGCAGCAGCATTTATTGAAACACAGACTGAGACAACCCGGAAGGCGAGGCACCCACAGACAGTCATAACAAGAGGCAGACCCGGGAAGCGGCCTAACCTTCTCCATCTCACTCCCTCCGCGTTGGACAGATTCCCTCCTGCACCAGCAGGGGGCAATCTGGAGCAACCGTGGAGTCCTTGAAATGTGTTAAGGTGCATTGAATAGCAAGACCTGTCTAAAGTCAAAAGAATTCTCCCCATAACGGGCCTCTCAACTGGGTGGTCACAGGAGGCGTCTGGCTGGAACAGGTTAACTCAGAAGAAGGCAGCCATTCAGAGGGACAAGCAGAACACAAACAAAAATGACCAAGAGGCAAGCATTTCCTGCAAAGACCTTCACAGCCGGGAGAGGGGAGCTGCTGGGGAGGGAGGGCTTCCTTCCTGATTCTCGGGTTGTGGCAGGCCTGGCTCCGGGGTTAAACTCATCCCTTGTGCCAGGGGAAGACCAAGCTTCCGTGATGTCCAGCCGCCCCAGATGACAGGTAGGGTCCCAGAGAGCTTGGTGAATAATACAAATTGGCCGTGGGTATTTGGAAGTCAAATCAGAGTTGAGTGACAGGGCTGGGAATGACTAACTGAAGCCTGGGAGAGAACCAGGAAACAACTCCCTAAAATGAGAAGGTGGCGGAGAGCAGCGAAGGGTCTTTCCCTTGTGGGAACACGTGGAAGATTCTGGAAGCAAGCACGCCTTTTCCATTCACACACCATTCTGTGCTGGGGGGACGCAGGTGCAGCCCCCTGACTCTACGCAAAGTGGACGGACCGGTTGCTACTGCAGCTGAAGCTGGAGACGCGGGGCTGACAAGGGGCGCAGGAGTCGGGGGCCATCACCGTGATGCTGCCGCCGGTGGCCACGGGGCCGGAGGCAATCTGGCGGCCCTGTGTGGTGCTATAGGTGAGGCCTCCACAGCTGACCCCGCCGCGGGAGCTGCTGACGCCTGTGGGCAGAGAGGGGACATGGAGGGCTCAGAGGTCTCCCGTGATGGCATCGCCAACACAGGCCCTGTTCCTCTCAGCATCTCAGCCCTTCTAGGGCCGTGGGGCGAGAAGGAAGTGAGGTTTCCCTGGCCTGCAGTTCACAGGTGCACCAATGGAGGGCGCTCAACCTCGCCTTTGGCTTAGAGTTCCCAGTGGGGAGCGGGAGCTGGGGGCTGCGGGGGGCGTGAACGTCCTCCTCCCAGGCCAGGGACGTTCTAGGTTCAGCGGGTTAGGCTGTCAGGTTCAGATTCTCCCACCAACAGAGCCATTTTTCTAAGAGTGTTTCAAGCAGGTACTTACAGACATTCACGGAGCCCACACCTTCGCACAGCCTACGGAGAGAGAAGCTCTGTTAAGGCTGGGCACTGAGTCGGGTTCTTTGAGGCAGATGGTTGCTTGGGCACAGGGAGGGCCCTCCTGTGCCCAGATCCACCTTCCCAGAGGCGAGGAGTGCATTCCCCAAAGTCTGCATTAAATGCTCGCTTTCTTTCTCGAACCATTTTCTGACCAGAGACAAGAGACCCTCTGCTTTTCAGCAGAAGTGGGTGAGATGACGAACTCCACCCGCTGCTTCTAATCTCAGTGACCTGGCCCGCCCTGGATAGGGCTGATCAGGCTCAGAGAAGGGAGGGTCGAAGCCACCACAGCAGCGTGTACGCATGGGCTTGGGGCCAATGAAGAGCTGCAGCACAGAGTGTGGACTGTCCTTATAAAGCACACGTCTTCCCGCAGGCCAAGCTGCAACCTTGTGTAGGAAGCTACTGGAAGAGAATGGGTCTAGAGGCATGAGTCTTGGGTTCAGGGCTTGGCTCTCACGCTTATTAGCTGTGTGGCCACAAGAAAGTCATTGAACACTGGGCCTTATTTCCTTATCTTTGGATGGGAAAAACGATACCTACCCCTTTTGCTCGTGAAGATTAAAATGAGCACTTTGCACAGACCTAGCACATAATAGCCTTCAATAAATTATTATTATTGAAGCTTGACCTATACCAGCAGTGGACAGATAATGCAGCTCACACTTGAGCTCAGGGAAATACACTCCCAGAGAGGACCAGGGCCGCCTCCTTCTAGACCCGTCAGGGTCTTCCTTAGCCCCACCTGTGCTCCTCGCCCTCCAGCAGGCGCCTGTAGGTGGCGATCTCGATGTCCAGGCCCAGCTTGGAGTTCAGCACCTCCTGGTACTCCTTGATCAGGCAGGCCATGTCCTGCTTGGCCTTCTGCAGGGCGGCCTCCAGCTCGGCCAGCTTGCAGCGGGCATCATTGAGGGCCGCCTCGCCCTGCTGCTCTGCCTCGGCCACGGCGGCCTCCAGCTTGGAGTTCTGGGGGCCCAGAAGAGAACACGGTGGGTTATGGTCCCTGGGTCTCTGTGCCCACTTCTGGATGTG
>PVHT021183646.1:618270-710765 GCA_004024745.2 Catagonus wagneri | reverse complement strand
GGCAGGTGTCCTAGGCTTCTCACCTTGCTGCGGTACCAGGACTCAGCCTCGGCCCGACTGCGGCTGGCGACATCGTCGTACTGAGCCTTGATCTCCGCGACAACACAGTCCAGGTTCAGGTCCCGGCTGTTGTCCATCTTGACAATGACGGAGGTGTCTGAGATGTGAGCGTTGAGGACCTGGAGCTCCTGGGGGAGTCAAGAGCCAATGCTTTTGGTCCTGGTGCCTGGTCACGGCCATGTCATGCACGACACATGACTCCCACTCCCCTTTATTCACACACAACCGGATCACAGAACAATAAAGCTACAAGGGGCACTGGAGGTCAGCTGGGGACAGTCCCTGACTAACAAATGGGGAAACTGAGGGCCAGTGTGTGATAAAGGCCCGATTCAAAGTCATTCAGTAGGGACTGAAAGCTAGGATTAGCGATCTGTCTGGAAATTAAGACCTTCTCTAAGTGGAACCCCCTCCCGCCTGCCTCCCACCCCTTCACACATATGCCTACATGTCCATATAGAGACGACATACAGGCACTCACACTGCAACACGCAGACTCACAGGCGCAGAGAGGCCCAAACCCTCGTGCACACCACAGTCCTTGGAACTTATGTGCACCGTCTGTGACAGGCACGCAAGATGCTCCTTTACACGTGTGTGCATGCGTGCTCCTTACATGCTTCCATCACTCGAGGGGCAAACGTGCACGCAACCACCCCCCTCCTCTCCGCCGGGTCTCCACGCCTCCCCTCCCCGCTCCCCGGCTGTTTGGCGGGGCCCCCTCACCTCGTCATAGAGGCGCTTCAGGAAGTTAGACTCCTCCACCAGGGCCTCCACGTTGGCCTCCAGGTCTGACTTCCGCAGGTAGGCACAGTCCACGTCCTGGAGGTGGGGCGGAGAAGGGGGGGCATGCATGTGCGTGTTGGGGGGAGGTCCAGGGAAGGAGCCTGTGGGCGGGTGTGGTGACCTCCTCCACCGGAGGGTGCCCCTCCCTCCTGGTCCCGTGAGCAGCCCCCTCACCTTCTTTAGAACCACGAACTCGTTCTCCGCGGTGGCCCGCAGAGCCACTTCCTCTTCATACCTGGGCGTGGGAGAGACGGGCGGGAGCTGGGGGGTCAGGGCTTGGCAACCACCCCGGCTCCTGGGCAAGCTCTTCGGGGGGTCCTGTCCTCTCCTTGGTCTATTATGTGTGTTGTTCCTTTGCTAGTCCTGTCCCAGCCTGGCTTATTCCACCCCAGCGCTGCTGCTTCTGCCACGAGCTCAGGCAATGCACACTCTGTCCCCCAGGGATAAAAGTCATCCGTGCATCCAGGATCCAAAGAGAGCTGGTGTCTCAGGCAGGGAGGGACAAGAGAGCTGTAGGCCCCCGCTGGGTTTCCTTACTCCCCCATAGGCTCTAAGACCCGCGGACTTCCAAGCCATTGAGGAGGAGCCAAAGCATCTGAAGAAACCAACGCCCCCTACCGGCCATCGCCTTGGATCCCAGGCAGCCCCCGTTGACGACAGAGAGGCAGGGATTTTAATGAAGGTGCTTCAGGAGGGTTGTGGGCGGAGCCTTCCAAGCCCCGCCCCCGCCCCACCTGTTATCCCCGGGTGGTGCCCCACTCACTTCTTCTTGTAGCCCTCCAGCACCTCCTGCACGTGGTTGAGCTCGGAGGCCAGCCTCCCGCTGTCGGCCTCCACGCACTCGGCCTCCCGCCTCAGCGTCTCGATGTAGCCGTTGAACAGCGGCTCCAGGTTGCTCTCACAGCAGCGCTGGTTCTGGTAGAACTGCCACTTGGTCTCCAGCAGCTTGTTCTGCTGCTCCAGGAAGCGCACCTGCCATTAGGGGTGGGAGAGAGAGACTCAGGGGCAGCCCGGGGAGGTGCTGGGCCCCCCAGAGCTCTCTCTGCCCCGATGCTTTCAGAACAGTCAGGGCCGTCGGAGGGCCTGCCACTCAGGGGGCCCTGCTCCTAGCCCCCTAGGGAGGCACTGAGGGGGTGAGTGACCCTGGACTTGAGGTCAAAGGTCTGATTCAGGTCCCAGGTCTGTCACTGTAAACAGGCAGTTGTTGAAACTCTGGGTGCTTGCTTTTCTCATTTCCAGAACAGAGATGATAATAGTACCTTCCTTAACGCTGTGAAGATCGAACAAGTTACTGCATGTAAAGTGCTTAGAACAGTTTCTAACACACAGTAAGTGTTCAAGCAATTTAACTGTGACTTTAATTACCAGTTGGTCTTCACTTATTCATTTATGCAAAAACATTTATTGACTATTTACCGTGTGATGTCAGGGATTAGCTAAGATGTGTGCACCCGCACACGCATGTCCTTGTCTCTGTATGGGTCAGTTTCATTCAGTTCTCACAACCTTTGGGGGAGATATTATTTCTCCCATTGCACAGAAGGGGAAACAGAGACCCCAAGGTGTGAAATGACTAGCTCATCATCTCATAATTAGTAAATGATGGAGTCAGGATCTGATGTCTCCAAGTTCCCTTTGCCCACCAGCCACAGCTGGTCTGAGCAGCCCACTAAACTCCCTCAGCTTCAATTTGTTTTTCAAAAAATGGAGATAATACCTACCCCACTGGGTAATTCTGAGAATTAACTGAGATCACCAAAGAGTAAGTGATAACAAGAAGGTGTGTCCTGTTGCCCCCTTGCCCCTGATCCCAGACCCCAGAATTGGATCCCATCTCCTCTGCCAGAATGAGACCTCGTGGACACGGGGGGGGGGGGCGAGCAACATGAAGGGAGGGGCAGAGGTGACCTTTTTGAGAGGCGGCCTGGGATTTCTCACATTCTGCCCCGCTGGGCCTCCTTCCCCAATCCCAGCTCTGCATCCATGAAGGAAGCTGCCAGGCCTGACTGGTTAATTGTCACGCTTCCGCTTCCTCGCTCACCGCTCTCCTGGGGGGGGGGGGGGGTGTGCGCTAATAACAGCTAACATATATCAAGCACTTACTATGTGCCAGCACTTTTCAAGCATAAGCGCATTAATTCGCGCACCAAGCATACCAAGTGGCTTCTGTTATACAGACAAGCAACACGCTGCGCTGCGGAGGGGCGGGGCCAGGATGGGGTGGCAGCATGCGGCGCCCCAACCACTTCCCCAGGGTTCCCACCGCATGCCTCTCACGCCCCCCACCGTCCCCCACTCTTCCAGCACCCGGTGCCCCGTATTTCAGCGGCCGCTGTGACATGCCCTTGTTGTTCAGCCTTGGGAAGCACAGCTTTAGACCACAGATTCCATTTCTGGACCACACCGAATCTCTTGTATTCTTTGCTGTATTCAAACGAGAAAACGGATCCTGCCGCCTGTTTTGATCTGCACCTCTCTCCCTCTACCCGCTGCGGCGCTGGCTCCCCTGCAGTTTAGGACCTTCACGAGGGGAGGGCAGGGCCGGGGCCATCTCTGGACCTTCCCAGGCCGCACTGACCTTGTCGATGAAGGCAGCGAACCTGCTGTTGAGGTTCTTGATCTGCTCCTTCTCCTCGCGCTTCACGCACTGCGCGTTGGGGTCGATCTCCAGGTTGAGGGGCGTGAGGAGGCTCTCGTTGACGGACACGGTGGTGATGCAGGGCGCGCTGGGGCCGCACACGCCCCCGGAGCGGTACCCGAAGCTGCGGCCACAGGAGCCAGCGCGGAAGCCGCCCACCGCTATGCGGGGCCCACAGGAGCCCAGGGCGGAGACGCTGCGGCTGCCGAAGCCCGTTAGTCCCCGGTAGCAGGACACCCCTCGGTAGGGGGCGGCGCTGATGCAGCAGCGGCTGCCGGTTTTGGGGGCCACAGCCGAGCACGAGCTGAAGGTCCTGGTGACCCCACATCCCTGGCTGATCCTGTAGGAGCGGCACGACATGGTGTTGGTGTGAGCAGATGGAGGCTGAGCGCGCGGGGATCTCGTGAGCGGCAGGTGCGCGGCTTAGGAAGCTTCTGGCCCCTCTGATCCTCGCCGGTCCTTTTATTGGTGGGGAGAGCTGGGACTGGCTGCATGAAAGGAGTGAAAAACCATTTTATGTTGTTTATTGGCTTGGGGAGTTTGCCAAGCAACTCCCCAAGGACTCATCTTAAAGGTGAGCTCAGCGGCGACTCCGGGCCTCCGTAAAAGTATTGAAGATGTTATTAGGGACACAGTGCGTTTGCACTTTTCATCTTCAAAGCTTGTTTACATATATTAGGTAATTAATTTTCTCGCCGTCTCCTTGTGAGAGGGCCTCAACCCACACCCGGAGACGGACTTGAAATCCCCAGCAGTCTGGCTGGGTGTGGGATCGAGTCTGGGGCCACGGTCCCCAGGGAGAAGTTCTTGGGTCCCAGGCTGGGTGAGACCACCAGGGGTCATCACCTCTGTCCTCCTGGTTACATACAGGACACATTCGCAAGGAAACGGTGTTTTAGGGGCTGACGGATCAGGCGAGCCCAAAGCCACTCAGGCAGCACTGGCTGCAGGTGGTTCAGGTCCAGAGGAGTCGTTTTGATCACATTTCCAGAAGGCTGGGGCACACGGTCTCTTAAAATCTTCCGGATTCCAGCCTAGAAGGTTCTATCCCAGAGCTTTCATTTCTCACCCACAAAACTGCAAACCACTCACCTCTCAGTGGCCACAACAAGGGCCCCTTGTGGGTAACGAGGAACCTCCCTTTAGCCACTTTCTCCCACCCAGCTGAGAGGCAGGGAGGACCTAGTCCTGGGACAACCCGGCTGCTGTGAGCTTGCTCTGGACACTGTCTGTTGGCTCTTCGAGAAGAAACGGGTTCTCTGAGTCTCACTTAACCCTAAGACCACCAGCCGGGTGGGGGGAACTCATCCCGTTTGCCACCCCCAGAATTGTCACCCCCTAGAAAAACACAGAGACAGGGGAGGGAGGAAGATGGCTTTTCTTGGCCGAGGACACTGTGGTTTCTGGCTGGGGGGTGGGGATGGGGGCAGTGCCAGGAGTTCTGGAATCCTGGTTCCTTCTACCATCCTGCTTCTCTGTGTGTCCTGGGGCCACTTATTAGGATAATGATGGCTATTCTTTGGTATTCATTGAACACGGACCAGAGATGTGATCTTTGCCCCCCGGGGAGGCCAGCCAGGCACCTGAAGGGTTAGGCGCTTCAGGAGGAAGAGCAGAGGAATTTCCTCTGAGGGTGACAGCCCCGCCAGGGAGCCTCCCGGAACCAAATGCTGTCACTGCCAAATGCTGTCTATGAATCCTGCCTCGGATGCTCCGTGTTCTGTCCTGGGTCTGCCCTTGTTCCCGTGGCCAGGCCCGCAGAGGTCATTGCCCAGCACCAGGCTGACTGCTTTCTCTCTCCACATCCCAAACCTGGCCCTCTGGGCAGGGCAGAGACTCGGGGAGGGGAGGGGCAGGTGGCCTCACCAGCGGTCCCCAAGTAACCTTCAGATCATAGTCACTCGTGCTGAAGCAGCTGGTTTAGCAGCCTGGACAATGGAATCCAAGTCAGGAAACCTGGTTCAAGGTCAGCTTAGACACTGCCTAGCTGTGTGGCTTTGGGGAAGTTCCTAACCTCTCTGAGCTTCATTACATTGGCTGTAATTTAATTAATTAGTTAATTAATTAATTTATTGATTGATTTTTAGGGCTGCATTCATGGCATACGGAAGTTCCCAGGCTAGGGGTCAAATGAGACCTGCAGCTGCTGCCTATAGCACAGCCACAGCAACACCAGATCCAAGCCGCATCTCTGACCTACATTACCGCTTGTGGCCGTGCTGGATCCTTAACCCAGTGAGAGGTCAGGGATCCAGCCCACATCCTCACGGACACTATGTTGGGTTCTTAACCTTCTGGGCCGCAGTGGGAACTCTGTGGGATTCATTCTTATCTTCCAGAGCTGTCGGCAGGTTTAAGTGGACGGTGGCCAAGAATGTGCTTAAGAGACCAAAAACTTCTGTGTAAAGGAAAGGGACCTTGCTGCTTTCTGTTAGAAACTTCCCTCCCACCCCGTGCACCCTTTACCCAGCAGAGGGTGGGCCTGCCTCTTGCCTCGCCCATGGTCTTCACCTCCTCTGTACATCTGTGGTGTCTTTATCCATTCAGGGCTGCTCTTAATATTTTCTTTAACCTGATTTCACTAGTATAAAAATTGGGGGGTGGAGTCAGGGGAGGAGGGAGGGGCTCTGTTGGGAGCACAGGAGATGGATCCCCGGCCGCCGCCCTTCAGTGGGGGCCCTGCTGGCCTGGGTCCAGGGATATAGTCTTGTGTCTTGGACAGCGAGCTCAGTGTCAGTGGTGTAAACCTGGAGTGCATGGGGAGGGGGCAAGAGAGATCCAGGCCCTTGGAAACCGAGGGGGGCGGTCAGCGAGCATGGGAGGTGGATGGGTTGGACCCCCTGCTCTGCCAGCCTGGAGAGCCCCCTTCTCAACTCCTGGAAGCCTCTGGTCTCCTTCAACTTGTTAAGGAGAATGGATGACCCATTTCTGCCTCTCGGTAGCAGGAGGGAGTGGACACTTTGTCCCAGAGGGATGCTCCTGTGTCAGCTTTGCCCCCCAACCCGTCCTCAACACACACACACACACACACACACACACATACACACAGGCTTGGGCCTGGGTACTGAGGGTGGGGGGCGGGGGAAGCCAGGGCAGGCGGGAGACCTGGGGAAACGCCACCGCTTTCAGGAATAAGCTACCCACCCATACAGGAGTGGGAGAAGTACTCAGGACAAGGGTGTGAGCCCCTGGGTGGGTGCAGGGGGACTGAGGGTCGGCCCTGCCCGGCGCAGGGTGCTGGGTGAAGCTGGCATCACTGCGGGTGGTGGCCGCTTAGGGAGACTGGCCACGTGGTGCTTTGGATTGCAAGGGCTGGGCTGGAGAAGGAGGCTGATCCTTACGGGACTATTCCCAGGTCACATGGGGCACGAGAGAAGCTCACAGACCGGGCCGGTCTGGCAGGATGCCCCCCGGGTCTGTGTTGTCCCACGGGACCTGGGTCTGTGTCCCTTGGTTCTACCCACGCGAGGGGCAGAGAGCCCAGAGCCCCACGCCCATCTCTCCCCAGCACCCAACAGGCTGCTTAGTGAGACCAGATCTTTGTCTGGGTGCTGGGGTGGGAGCTGGACCTCCCTTTACTGGCCTCCTCGCCATTGACTGCCCCCATGTATCCTATGGGTTCCCTGCACCCTTCTCCCAACCCCTGAGTCTTCTCCCTGGTCACGCCTTTGCCTGGACTGTTCCAGAGCAGCTGGCCACCTCTTCCAGGAAGTCTTCGTGGACTACTCAGAGGAAGGCTGGGACTTCTCCTCCTCTGTGTCAGCACACAGCTCATTAACCGCTCTTCCCAGGGCTCCCCAGCTTACTCCAACTAGCCGCTTCCACACCCTCTCGTCCGGGGCGCCGGCATTCATCACCTCCTTTGGTCCTGTCCCCTCCTGCCCCCACACCCACCGTCTGGGAATGAACCCACGGCCCTCCCATCATTGAAAATGCTTCTGGGAGGCTGCTTCTTCCAGGAAGTCTTCAAGAGCTAATTGGGTGAGTGAGGTTTTTCTGTTCCACCCTGGAGTCCCCAGGCAGCTTCCACGACTCCTGTATTTCTCCATTCCTGGAATCCACCTCTTGGGGCTCCCCAGAGACCTCGTCACTCACACTTAGACCCACCCAAGAGAGTCCCCCCCTCCCCTCCTGGGAGCTTGCTGGGGGCAGGTGCTCAGCCCCACCCCAGGGGCTCACCACCCCCCTTTCCTTCTGTTCTCTCTACTGAGTGTTTACAGTCCCCCTGCTGCTGGAGGGGCTTCCTGGATTTGCCCAAAGACAGGGGAGTGCAGCTACCTTCCTGTCTCGCCCTGTCTGCTCTTAGAGCTGTCTGTTAACCTTTGCAGTTCTGCTTTTTTCCTTTTTTTTAAGGGCTGCATCCATGGCATAGGGAAGTTCCCAGGCTAGGGGTCGAATCAGAGCTGTAGCTGCCGGCCTACGTCACAGCCACAGAAACGTGGGACCCGAGCTGCATCTGCGACCTACAGCAGAGCTCACGGCAATGCCGTATCCTTAACCCACTGAGCGAAGCCAGGGATCGAACCCGTGTCCTCATGGATATTAGTCGGGTTCATTAGCTGCTGAGCCACGACGGGAATGCCAAGCTGTGCAGTTTTGAATACATATCTGCCCGGGCTCCCAGGGGCCTTCTCACTCTCATTCTGGGCTGACTGGTTCTCTGAGATTGACTGTGACCGCTCCCTACGGGCAAGGCCTGTCCTGAGCAGGTCCTTGGTTGCTGCCCTTATAGTTTCTTCAAGTCGAGCATCGCTTGTCACCTCTGCTGGTCTTCTCCACGCTTTTATTACGCGCCCAGATCTACTCCACCTCCTGGTGCTGGGACATAGCCCTTGAAGGGTCTTTTAGCCCTGTGACGCTTCCTCTGGCTTTTGCAAGACTTGGGCAGGACTCAGAGCCTATTTGAGAGGAAGGAGGTTGGAGCCACAGGGAGGCGCGGGAGGAACACTAGCCCCTCCCCAGCCCATCTGGGGCTCCGCACCGCCTGTCCCTATTGTCATCCCCTTGCTCTCGGCACCCACACTGGCTTCCCGTGGCTCCTTAGACTGCACCTGGCCACTCCTGACTACTGGCCGGCCCTTGTGCCCTGAATGCTCTCCCTTCCTCCACGTGGCTTGCTCTGTTGCCGCCTGCGGGTCTTTGCTCAAATATGGCCTCTCAAAGGGGATTCACTCTCATTTCTTCTAAAAATAGCAACCTCTCTTCTCCCTCCCAGAGTGTGCTCCACCCACCTTATTTTGCTCTAATCTGCTTTATTTCCGTAGCACCTAACACTTTCTTTTTTTCTATGCCACCGCCACAGCAACACAGGATACAAGCGTACACCATAGCTTACGGCAACACCGGACCCTTAACCCACTGAGTGAGGCCAGGGATTGAACCCATATCCTCATGGATACTAGCAGGGTTCATAATCCGCTGAACAACAGAAACTCCCGCACTTAACACTTTCTAACACAGCCTGTAATCGACTTTTTTATTCTATTTCTTGGTTATTGTTCGTCTCTCCTCTCACCCCAAATAAACTCCACGGAAATAGGATTTTGTCTGATTTATTCACTGATGGTTCTCAGGCACTTAAGCTAGTGTTGGAAATATAAATGCCCAGTAAATACTAAAAGCATTTTTTTATTATAGTTGATTTACATTGTTCTGTCAATAGTGACCAGTAAATATTTGCTGACTGATTGAATATGTAAATGAACAGATATCTTGGAGACTTTAGATATATTACGTTTGGCAGAAAACGCTACCTGTGGGGAAGCCTGGCCCTTGAACCCTGTGGAGCACATTTAGTTTGAAAACTGTAGGGCTCAGGGCATGGCTCTTTCCTCCTTCAGGGCTGTGATTTTCTGAGCATCTGTGGGAACAAGGACCAGCAGACACAGAACGGTGCAAGCAGTGTGATGGTGGTCAGCGAGGAGTGGATTTCTTTTCTTTTGTTCTTTCCTTTTTTTGGGGGGGGTCTTTTGGCCTTATCTAAGGCCGCACCCGCAGCATATGGAGGTTCCCAGGCTCGGCGTCTAACAGGAGCTGTAGCTGCCGGCCTTCGCCACAGCCACAGCAACGCGGGATCCGAGCCATGTCTGCAACCTTCACCACAGCTCATGGCAACGCCGGATCCTTAACCCACTGAGCAAGGCCAGGGATCAAACCTGCAACCTCATGGTTCTTAGTTGGAATCGTTAACCATTGAGCCACGACAGGAACTCCGGATTTCTCTTCTTAAAGTGGCTAGTCAGTGTTGCAATGTTTTGAGGAAAAAAAATGTCTTTAAAAGACTCTTAGCTCTCTTCCCCCCGCTCCACCCCACTGCCCCTCAAAAGCCCCAACAGCCAATCCTGGGAATGTTTTGAAAATCCCCCGTGCGGGGGCCGCCAGGGAGGTTGGCAGCCAGCAGAGGGCAGCAAAACCCCACAGGTAACCCCGCAGAAGCTAGGTCCTGCCAGGATGCAGGAACAGAAAGGCTAGGGAGCTGCCCGTGTAATCTCAACAACAACTCTTTGAAGTAAGAACTGTTTCCCCATTTTACAGATGAGGCAAGAGGTTTAGGATTAAGTGACAGACAAAACAGCATGGCGGTGATGACTGTGGGTTCTGGAGTCAGAATGCCTCTGCTTTGACCTTGATTTTGTCATCTGTCACAAGAGAAATAAAGTGCCTGCTACATAAAATTGCTGAAAGAATTAATATGCTAAAATATGAAATTCACTTGGAACACGGGTCAGTTCACACCATGTTAACTATTAGCCTTGCCTGTTACTCCCTTTGGTCACAAGCAGTGAATTAGAGAACCTGAGATTTGAACAGCGGTCTGCCCACACCAGAGTCCACAAGTTTGAACCTGATGTTATCTTTGGGGGAGAATTGATGTTCTAACAATACTGAGTCTTCCAATCCATAGACATTGTATATATCTCCATTTACTTAAGTCTTCTTTGAGTTCTTTCATCACTGTTTTGGAGTTTGCAGCATACAGATCCTTCTTAGAGGCTTATACCCAAGCATTTCATTTTCAGGGTGCTGTTGTAAATGATACTTAAATGAAATTAAAAATGTTTAATTTCCAACCATTCTTTGCTAGTATATAGAAATGTGATTAATTTTTTTATATTGACCTTGTATCCGTTAATTTACTAAATTCTCTTATTAGTTCCAGTAGGTTTTTTTTTTTTTAAAGCTTCTTTGGGGGGTAGTTCCTGTTGTGGTGCAGTGGTTAACGAACCTGCCTAGGAACCATGAGGTTGCAGGTTCGCTCCCTGGCCTTGCTCAGTGAGTTAACGATCCGGCGTTGCCGTAAACTGTGGTGTAGGTTGCAGATACGGTCGGATCCCACGTTGCTGTGGCTGTGGCGAAGGCCGGCAGCTACAGCTCCTGTTAGACCCCTAGTCTGGGAACCTCCATATGCTGCAAGTGCAGCCCTAGAAAAGGCAAAAAGAAAAAAAAAAGCTTCTTTGGAATTTTCTGTATAGAAAATTACGTCTTCTGAAAATAGAAATAGTTTTATTTCTTCCTTTACAACCAATATGACTTTTGTTTGTTCTTGCCTTATTTCACTGGGTAGGCCAGCTTACATAACACTAAGACTGGTGTGAGCAGATATTCTGTCTTTCCCTAATCTCTGAGCAGAAAGCATTCAGTCTTTCATCATCAAGTATGCTGTTAGCTGTAGGGCGTTTATGATTTTGTCTTGTTTTTTCTTTTTCTGGTATTTATTTATTTACTAGATGCCATTTAGGTTGAGGAAGTTCCCATTTATTCCTAGTTAGCTTTTTTTTTTAAATCACAAATAGATTTTGAGTTTGGTCATATCCTTTTGTGCATTTATTAAGATAATCATATAATTTTTCCTTTTCAGTCTGTTGATGTCATGGATTACATTAACAGATTTTTGAAAGTTGGACCAGTCTTGAATTCCTAGGATGAATTCTACTTGTCCTGATGTTTTCCTTTTATTTGTTGAGGTATTCAGTTGCCTAATATTTTATTAATGATTTTTGCATTTACATTCATAACAGATATTGATTTGCAGTTTTCTTTTCTTTATGCCTTTGTCTGGCTTTGGTATCAGGGTAACGCTGTTCTCATAAGAGGAGCTGGAAAGTTTTACATTTTCTTAAAGTATCTGGGATGGGGAGTTCCTGTCGTGGCACAGTGGAAGCGAGTCCAACTAGTGACCATGAGGTTGCAGGTTCGATCCCTGGCCTTGCTCAGTGGGTTAAGGATCCTGCGTTGCTGTGGCTGAGGCGTAGGCCGATGGCTACAGCTCCGATTAGACCCCTAGCCTGGGAACTTCTGTGTGCCGTGGGTGTGGCCCTCCCCCCCAAAAAAGAATCTGGGATGAGTTTTTCCTTAAATGCTTATCAGAATGCAGTGAAGGTATTTGGGCCTGAAGTTTTCTTTGTTGAAGATTTTAAACTACATGGTCAAGTCAATTCCTTTAGTAGAAATATAGCTATTCAGATAGGACTGGCTTATTTATGGGGTTTAATGTAAAAATGCAGGGCCCCTTGTTAAAAATTATTGTTATTTTGCTTTTTAGGCCCGCGCCCACAGCATATGGAAATTCCCAGGCTAGGGGGGTGAATCAGAGCTGCAGCTGCCAGCCTACACCACAGCCACAGCATTGCCGAATCCTTAACCCAGTGAGCAAGGCCAGGGATCGAACCTACATCCTCATAGATATTAGTTGGATTCATAACCTGCTGAGCCACAACAGGAACGCCTTAAAAATTACTAAGAATTTCAGGATGATGACAATAGTCATTAAACCACGTGTGGGGACTTTCTATAGTCTGGGACCCTGTGCGGTTACACAGGACACACACTAAGAGTTCTGGTCACAGTTCTGATGTGTGTGTGTGTCGGGGGGGAGGGTTCCCTTACCAACCAGCAATTCTTGAACCCCAGCTGGGCGTCCGACAATTCAACTCACTGCTGACACTATCTACCTGGAGACAGCATCAGATTCTACAGGTAAAGATTTCAGTCCTACAAGATCGCCCACCATCCCCTGTTTTATTTTATTTTTTAATTATTATTTTTTTTTGCGTTTTTCTAGGGCCACACTCACGGCATATGGAGGTTCCCAGGCCAGGGGTCTAATCGGAGCTATAGCCGCCGGCCTTCGCCACAGCCACAGCAACGCGGGATCTGAGCCGCGTCTGCAACCTACACCACAGCTCAGGGCAACGCCGGATCCTTAACCCACTGAGCGAGGCCAGGGATCGAACCTGCAACCTCATGGTTCCTAGTTGGATTCGGTAACCACTGAGCCACGACGGGAACTCCTCCCCTGTGTTAGATGCCAGCTGCAAGCCCAGGTTATCTTCTGACCCACTGGCTCTAGATTAGAGCTTTCAAAGACCTCCAACTTGGGTCTGATTGATTTGCTTGAGCAGTTAACCGGACTCAAAGAAACACTGCACTTACTAGATGACCAGTTTGTGATTAAAAGATGTAACTCAGGAGCAGCCGGATGGGCGAGCGCATAGGGCAAGGGGTGTGGAGAGAGTGCAGAGCCTCCACGCTCATTCCAGACGCACCACTTGCTCCACATCTCCGTGTATTCGCCAGCCTGGAAACTCTCTGAATCCAGTCCTTTTTTTTTTTTTGTTTTCATTTTTGTTTTTTTAAATGGAGCCTTCACTACATAATCATGATTGAACGATTCAACCTCCAGCTCCTCTCCCCTCCCTGGAGGTCTGGCGTGGGGTCGGGGGTGGTGAGAAGAAAGTTCCAATCCCCCAAACACATGGTTGGGTCCCTTGGCAACCAGCCCCCATCCTTAAGTGTCTAAAAAGTGCTTTATTGATGGAACAAAATACAACTGTTGATATAACAAAATACAACTTAGGAAATTCCAAGGGAGCTCTGTGCTAGGGAGGGGACAAAAACCAAACATGTATTTCTTATTCATAATCAATATTACTCACATCCAGGAAGCAGCCCTGTATTTGGGTTATCTGTTTTATTCTTGAAGGAGCTTTGGCAATTTATGTCTCTCAAGTAATTGCTCCATTTCATCTAAGTTCCTAAAATTTACAGGTTTACAATGTCTCTTTATCATCCTTTTGATTTTTGCAGTGCTTGTGGGGATGTCTCCTCTTTCACCTTTTTTTTTTTTTTTTGGCCACACTCACAACATGTGGAAGTTCCTGGGTCAGGGATAGAACTCACGCCACAACAGCAATCCAAGCCACTGCAGCAACAATGCTAGATCCTTAACCTCTGCCTCATAGCAGAAACTCCCCTCTTTCACTCTTTTTTTTTTTTTTTTTTGTCTTTTTGCCTTTATGTAGAGCCGCACCCGCGGCATATGGAGGTTCCCAGGCTAGGGGTCTAACGGGAGCTGTAGCCGCCGGCCTTCGCCACAGCCACAGCAATGCGGGATCCGAGCCGCGTCTGCAACCTACACCACAGCTCACGGCAATGCTGGATCCTTAACCCACTGAGCAAGGCCAGGGATCAAACCTGCAACCTCATGGTTCTTAGTTGGATTCATTAACCACTGAGCCACGATGGGAACTCCCCCTTTCACTCTTTATTTCTCGTCCTCTTTTTTCCCCACCTTGATCAGTTTGGCTAGAGTTTTTCCAATTTTACTGACCTTCTGAAAGAGGTAGTTTTGCGTTTCTGGGTTAAAATTTTTTTATTGTTCTATTTTATTTTTTGGTCATGCCTGAGGCATGTAGAAGTTCCCAGGCCAGGGACCAAACCTTCGCCACAGTAGTGAACCGGGCCACAACCGTGACATTGCCAACCCCCAACTTGCTGAACCATCAGGAAACTCCCGTTTCTGTTTTTATAGTTTTTCCTTTCTGCTAAGAATGTCTCCCTTTCATTCACTTCAAATATGTCTATCTCATGGAACGTAGTTATAATAGTGCTTTAAAGTGTTTGTGTGACTACTCCAACACCTGTATCAGAGTGCCCCACAGTCATTTGAACAGGGGAATTTTAATACAGATAATAGGAGTTCCCTTCGTGGCTCAGTGGTTAACGAATCCGACTAAGAACCATGAGGTTGCAGGTTCGATCCCAGGCCTTGCTCAGTGGGTTAAGGATCCGGCGTTGCCGTGAGCTGTGGTGTAGGTTGCAGACACGGCTTGGATCCCACGTTGCTGTGGCTGTGGCGAAGGCCAGCGGCTACAGCTCCTGTTAGACCCCTAGCCTGGGAACCTCCATATGCCGCTGGTGCAGCTCTACATAAAGGCAAAAAGACAAAAAAAAAAAAAATGCAGATAATATTGGGAGTTGGAGTCATGAGGGGTTGGATAGTGAGAAATCCAGAGACCTCTAAAGAGCGTAGAAATGACAGGTGTAAGGGTATAAGGAACAGCCACCATGATTAGGGCTTTGCTGGAGGTCCCAAGGAAAAGTCATGGCTGAGATTCAGATCTTGTTGAAGATGGTACAGCCGCTGCTCACTGGATTCCAGGAAAGTCACTTAGTGTCACACCAGTGAAACTTGCTGGAAACCCACTTACCAGCACTGACCAGAAATCCAGAGTGCTGTGGAAAGCTTTGCATGAAGAGGTGTCTTGCTGAAGGAACCCTTCTCTGAAACTGCCCTGGGCTGTCGCTGGAGGGGCCGCTGCTTGCACTGCACCAGTCTGATGCTGTAGAAGCCACTTGCACTGCAGGAACCTGGCACCAGGGAAACTGCCCAGAGAGCACAATGGAAGCAAAGTCCCCTCCTCCTGCCACGTCTCTCCCATGTCTACTGAAGTGCCAGCTGACAAGACTTAACATCGTCCCAGCCAGCGAAAGAACACCCTTAAAGGGACCAGGTCCATTTTCACAGAGCAGGCAATAAGGATGAATTTGGAGCTGAGCCAATAAACGGATAACTGGCACAGGGAAGATGTGGGTCTGCTGGAGAAGAGCCACAGATGGGGCCAGATGGTTATTGCCCCCTGAGGACTGTGTGTGACTTCGCACGAGGCAGATGGGGTGGGAAGTCAGAAGCCCCTGGAAGTAGAAAGGCAGCTGGCTGGCGAGTCCAGGGTCGGGCAAGCCTTGGACTGTGAGCAGCAGAGAGCAACCTGTATGTTCTCAGGTTGCTGGCTGAGGTCTGGGCAAGGCAGACTCCAGCAAGATGGGAGACGTGCTTCTTGCTGTCTAAGAAGGCAGGGAGGCAGGCAGAGTAGCAAACAGTCGCTGCTCTGAGATACGTGTCTGAATGAGGCCATGCGCGGCTAGTGAGTGGGGCTGACTCCGGCTGCCCTCACCTGTGCTATTTCTATGCTCTGTCCTGTCGTCAGACCTCAGCTCCAGGCCCATCCCCAAGCTGGGCGCCCTCTTTCCATCCACTTGATTTTTTGCACATGCCGTTGCCTCTGCTTGGGACACTTCCTCCTCAGTATGGATAATTCAGCGTCCTTACCTCTCTGCTGGGACATCATATCCTCCAGGGGGCTTTTAATGATGCCCCGGGTCCGAGCTGGGCCTCTCCTCTGGGCACGATAGCACTGACGCGACTCTTAACTCGGCACTTAGCACATCGAGTCGTGATTGCTTGTTTGCTTGTCCATCTATCAGACTGCACTGTAAGGTCTTTGAGGGCCAGGGTCAAGTCCTGTTCACTGTTATTTTTCCTGGCAGGCCTGGCATGTAGCCGCTGTTTGTTGAATGAATAAAAGATGAGAGGCTGAAAGTGGCATACATGGGGGGGGTGGTAGGAGTGTACTCAGGGATCATATACTATGTTAAGAAGTTTAGGCTATTTCTAGAAGGCAAGGGGAGCCCCTGAAGGCTATAAGCAGGGGAGAGCCACAATCCATTTTCTATGTGAGAGAGATCTCTATAGCAGCAACGTAAGAAATATGTTGGATGGGATCAAGAGAGTGGGCAGAAAGATCAGGAGGGCCCTGCAATGATCCCAGAGGAAATGGGGGTGGGGTGGGACCCGGGGAGCAGGTGGAAGGGTTGGCCTAGCGGCTGGAGGGAAATGCGCGGCGAGAAGCGGGCTGTTTGGCCCTTGTTTTCAGAGCTTTTGCTGTATGTCTCCTCTCCCTTGCTGAGCTCTGAGCCCCTCCAGGGAAGGGCCTGAGCCCTCTTTCCTTGGGTACCTTGTTTGTCCCAGATAGCACCTCTGCCCTCTGCAAGTCCCCGGGGGGTGGGCCAGTGGCATCTAGGAAAACATGTCCCCCGTCTTCAGGGCGATTGAGAAGGAGAGGCCAGAATCCTAGAGATGTTAGCTTGGCAAGTTTATTGAAATCCCAGCAACACAAAGAGCAGTACGAAGAGGGACCCACCCCAGCCCGGCCTCCCTGGAGCTTGTGGACGTAAACCCTCCTGCAGGGGACAGGGCTGGGCCTCCCTCACACCTCCAGCAGCGGTGTGGGGGTGTCGCAGGGCCCACCTCTCCATCAGCACCCACCCACCGCATGGACCCGCATGCCAGGGTTAAACCACCAACCCAGGAAGAGAGGCAGCCAGCACGTGTGCCACTCGGAGAAGAACCGTCTCTGGGGATTCAGGGATCCCTGGGGCCACCAAAGACGGGGGATCCTTCTGGGTCAGGAAGAGAGGAAAAGAGCCTTCTCCTGCCAGGGAAAGGAAGGGGAGGGAGGCAGAGGACAGTGGGTTGAAGACACCTGCCGTGTGGACAGTCCGCTCTCCTTTCTCCATGTTAATCCAAAGCTAGTAGTAGTGCCAGACACGTTCATTTTGGCGTTGAACTGTTCGTTTCTCCCCCAACACACTGATTTTGGTAATTATATCAAATCTGCATTTCTTGAGGCTGTTGGACTGGATGATGAGCAGTGACCCCAAGGAAGGAAACTGGGAATCAGGGAGAAGTCAGACCGTTGGACACAGGCCAGGCACTTGGTTTCTTGGCAGGAAGGGTAGGTAAGAGTGCCCTGGGCCCAGAGTCCGGGCACGCGGGGGACAGAAGCTGGAGGTACGGAGACGGTTCCTCTGGGGCGGCAGCCGGCGGGCACTTGGCTCTCAGTACTTGGTCCGGTGGGAGGTGGTGGTGGACACGAAGCGGACGCTGGAACCGCGGCTGCTGCGGCCACCGCTGCAGCTGCTGAAGCCGCCCTCGGTGGGCAGCGGGCAGGGGATGCTGGGGGCGCAGGCCTCGCCCACCAGCACGGAGCCCCCTCCGCAGCCCGCGCTCAGCCGGGCCCCGCCAACGCTGGAGCTGCAGAAGCCGCTGGTCCGGATGCTGCCGCTGCCGCCGGAGAAAGTGACTCCGCCGCGGGAGAGGCTGGAGCTGCTGACCAGGGCATCGGGCCCGCACACCACGCCGCCCCGGGAGCTGCTCACGGCTGCGGGAGGCAAAAACCATCAGAGAGGCTGCCTCATCCGCTGGGGGAGGCAGGTGGGGGGGGGCGGTGGCTTCAGGGGGAGTGACCTGGGTCCAAGTGGTTCCTGCTGTCTACACGGTCAATACCCACTTCTCTCTTCTCTTGTTATGGTGACTCAAAGACTGTGACTCCACCAAAGTCAAACATTTGGACTAAAATGGGAGAATTCAGCCTGTTCCCCAGGTCACTGGCATAGAGCTGGCAGTTGACTGTCAGTTACACGGGCCAAAGTAGAGCTGGGTGGTGTGAGGCAAGAAGTGAGCTGGATTATGCGGCAGCTGGAGCACAGCCTCCACCAAGCCAGGGGCTTCTCTTCCAATTCTATCACGCTCTTCGGTGGTCCCCACATTGCCCCAACCCCAAGAGTCCCTGGTCAGTTCCTCCTGACCCACTGATGGCTCTGCTCTGCAGCCCCCTAGGTTTCTCTGGGCGCCCCTCCATGACCCAGCACCCTAGTTGGGCTCAACCTTGCTTAGACCAGCCCCTGTCTGTGAAGGGCTCTCCCCTTCTGTCTCCACTTACCAGAATCCTTCCTGCCCTCTGTGACCCAGCCAGCTTAGCACTCAGCTCCCCACCACAGCTGTGTGTGTTTGCACTTTTGGATCAGAAATCTGGGTTTGAAGTCTGGCTGTGCCGCTAACTAGCTTTGTGACTCCTGGCGAGGCATGTATTTTCTCTGATTGAGTAAAAGGTGGGGGGTGCCCTTGTCTATTCCTCTCCGGTTCCCCTCCCCTCCACCCCGGGCTTTGAGGGTTAGCTTGACAGTGGAATTCGTCTCTAGAAGATGATAATTCTGAGGGCAGGGGCTGGGGCTTACCTTCCGGGTGTCCCTACCCTGCAGAGCTCAGGACAGGCCCTGTGTGCTATGGACACAACTGATACTTGGTCTGGCAGCAACAGCAGCAAGGGGACTTGCGCTCAGCCTTGTCCCCTCCCCCGCCATCTGGAAGGGGGGGACCTCCCTGGCACAGGCCTTCCTATTCTTTCCCTGGTCTTTGCCCTTGAAGGACAAGGCCACTCAGAGGAAAAAGGCTGACTCTCTTCCGGAACCCTCACGCCTACCAGGCCCTGGAAACTTCTGTGATCGCTTAGCTCTGGGGAGGCAGGCTCAGACTTCAGGGAAGGGGATGCTCGCCGTCCAGGGGCCAGCGGGTCCCTGCTCCCCAGGCTCCCATGGCCAGTGTAGCCATGGGCTCCTGAACCCAGTGTGGGCTTCAGTTTCTAGGAAATATGAAGGGCCTTAGGAGAGAAATGTGTGAAGAGGAAAAGACTGAAGGTTCTTACATATGTCTACTGGTCCAACACCTTCACAGATCCTGGAGAGAAAAAGAAGCAAGTCAGTTGACAAGCAGCGTTACTGAAAACCTTTGTACTATCAGAGGGCTTTTTTGGCTGAGTGGACCCATGGACCAGTGGTTCTCTCCCTTAGCGACACAAGCATCTGGGAAGCTTTGAAAAACTGCATGTTCCTAGACCCTGCCCTCAAACTATTGAATCAAAATATTTGAGAGAATGTCTTATTTTATTTTATTTTATTTTATTCCTTTATTCTTTTTAGGGCTGCGCCCTTGGCATATGGAAGTTCCCAGGCTAGGGGTCAGATTGGAGCTGCAGCTGCCAGCCTGTGACACAGCCACAGCAACGCCAGATCTGAGCCAGGTCTGCAACCTATGATGCAGCTCACGGCAATGCCGGATCCTTTAACCCACTGAGCAAGGGCAGGGATTGAACCTCCATCCTCATGGATACCAGCTGGGTTTGCAACTGCTGAGCCACAACGGGAACTCTTCATTTTATTTTTAGCACATTAACCAATCAAGCAGAACTCTCTGTGATTCTGGTGCAGGCTGTCTACAAACTTGCACTCAGAGGCACAAACTTAGAGCCATCTTCTAGTCCCCTGCTAAGGGCAACGGAGAGAGAGCCCATTTCAGCAGCTCCTCACCTGGGCCCCTCCCCTGCTCAGTCCTTCTAGAGGCTGGAGGTCCGCAGCCCTGAGAGCACTCACCGGATCTCCTCGCCTTCTAGCAGGCGCCTGTAGGTGGCGATCTCGATGTCCAGGGCCAGCTTGACGTTCATCAGCTCCTGGTACTCGCGCAGCTGCCGCGCCATGTCCTGCTTGGCCTGCTGCAGGGCCCCCTCCAGATCGGCCAGCTTGCACTTGGCGTCGTTGAGGGCTGCCTCGCCCTGCTGCTCCGCCTCGGCCACCGCGGCCTCCAGCTTGGCCCGCTGCAGGGAAGGCAGTTGGCAGGTGGGCTTTTGGCACCACCAAAGGGGATCCCCAGGTGGGGCTGGAAACACTGCCCCCCTGTGGGTGGGGATACAGCTTGGTGCCAAGCCAGAGATGGAGCCCGTGCAGGCTGCTTTCCTCATCCTGAGGTTGCCAGGGGGCGGAATATACTTTTCTTCAGTTTCCATCCTCATTGACTTTTGCACTCACTGATTTCTGCTGCTCTAGGATGCAGGGGGTCCAGAGTATAAAACTGTTCTTTCTACCTCACCTGCCCCTGTAAGTCAGCCCCAGGTCTTTCCTTCTATATGGGAGACTCTCTTTCCTTCTACATTTTCCTCCTCCAGGAAGTCTTCCTAGACTAATCCCTCCATTTCTCTTTCTGGATCCTGGTGGCCTCCGCCATGTCACCTGACTCGGGCTCCCCAGAGCTTGAGGCCCTGCCTGTCCTCCTCCCTCTGGGCCTTTCTCTCCTTTCCTTTGCCCACCTGAGCCTTGGCGTGCTCGATCTCTGCCTTCAGCCTCTGGATCAGGCGGGTCAGCTCATTGATCTCATCACGAGTGTTGCGCAGGTTGTCACAGTGTTGGCCAGCTGTCACCCGCATCTCCTCATACTGGGGGTGGGAGTGGGGGGGGAGAAGGGTTTGAAGGTTGGGTCAGGACCACAGCCCACCGTCATCCCTGAGTCTTACCCCAGGGCTGCCCACACCCCTTCCCCAGCACCTTCCTGCCCACCTTGGTCTGGTACCAGGCCTCAGCATCAGCCCGGCTGCGCCTGGCGATCTCTTCATACTGAGCCTTGATATCGGCAATGATCCCATCAACGTTCAGGTCCCGGCTGTTGTCCATCTTCACGATGACCGATGTCTCTGAGATGTGGGACTGCAGCAACTGGATTTCCTGTGTCGGAGGGTCGGCGAGACAGATGGGCTCAGAGTCCCATCAGTGGCCGAGGCTCTACCACTTAGGGTCCCCAGGGAAGGGAAGTCAGGAGACAGGGCACCGTTTGTTTGTTCAGGGCCAAGAAATAGAGCAGCTCATTCAAACCAAAGGCAAAGAAAAAAGATGTGACCCGGACCCTTTCAAATGGACTTCAAACCCTTCTTATACACTCAGAGACATCCCTTTAACACCCTAATTTGCTTAGGGGACTGTTAAAACCATGAGGGCCTAGGGCGTTGGTAGAGGGGAGAGAGAACCACGCTAAAGGTTAAACTTTCCTTTGGATAACCCACACGGTGGCTGCGCCACTCATGGATCATTGAGAACTGAAATTTACTTTAGAATATGGTGGTCTAGGAATTCCTATATCCCAAGTCCTTAATAGAACAGGGGGTGGGGGATAGGGGTGGGGGCGGGGAGGGCTGGGAACCGGCCTGCAGGGTGAGGGTCCCAGAGGGAGTTTACTTCAGCCTTTCAACTCAGAGCCAGACATTCAGATCTGATTGGCTCTAACCCAGACCAAACAGTCCTTAGAAAGAAGCAAAAGCTAGCTAGTTCATTTGATGAATTAGGTAACGATTTTTCTTCCACCTCCTAGCAAATCTGTTGCCCAGATTCTTCTCATCGGTAGACAGGAACAACCTTCATCGATACCAGTCTTTACTTATTTATTTATTTTTGGCCACACCTATAGCATGTGGAAGTTCTCCCGGGGCCAGGGATTGAACCTGTGCCACAGCAGCTACCCAAGCTGCGGCAGAGATGATGCAGGATCCTTCACCCTTAACAAGGGAACTCCAGACTTCAGTCTTTAGACTGGCCAATAAGGAATTGGCTCCTAGATCCAAGGAGCTTATTCACAGACCTGAGTCAGGCTACTGAGAAGCCTGCTCTCCTTACTGTCTCCGTTTGTAGATCAGTATGTAGAGGGTATAGATTTGATGGGAGGAAAGACGGCCTATGATGCCAAATGTCAGAAAATACACCAGTCCAGTGAAGCCCCCGGGGAGTCCAGGCCATGTACGGATCTCCTCGGATGGCTCAGAGGGAATGAACGCTTACCGCCATGTATAGGGTTTTCAGGAAGTCGATCTCCTGAGTCAGGGTATCCACGTTGGCCTCCAGATCAGACTTATTTAAGAAAGCTGAATCCACATCCTGCATCAAAGAGAGAAGGATAAAATGCTCATGCCTCGTGCACTGTTTAACATCCCCACCTTGGCAGATGGGCAAGAGAATCAGGGCCAGGTCAGGTGGGATGGCTCGAAGGTCATTGGGTGGAAATCCAGCTTAAAGACTCTTCTCCTTCTCCTTCGCACAACGTGAAACCCCCAGGGATGCTGGACCTTTCCTGATGCTTATTTAGAGGCAAGAAATTTGGATTATCCGAGACTCTAAAGAAGTCGTCTTTTCAGACCTCTGCTTTCATGAAGACCTAATCCTAAGTAATCAGAGGCCAAGTCAGAACTTTGAAGGGAACCTGTTGCGACCTTAGGGTGTTCACTGTGTGTGATTATTCACAGGGCTGCCTAGGCGGCGTCCTGGATCTCGAGAACATTTGCCTGGCTGGGGGAGAAGTTTGCCTGGAACCGTCGCTCTCTCTTACCTTCTTCAGAGCCACGAACTCATTCTCAGCATTGGCCCGGAGCACCACCTCCTCTTCATACCTGGATGATAAGGAATAAGAGGGTAAATTCTCACTCTGAACTGAGAGCCAGTTACTCGCCAGTCATGATGTCTTAGGACCTCTCTGCTCCATCCAGCCCGGCTCCCTGTTGCCACCTGCATGTTCTCATCCACCGTGTCCCAGCTTTATAGCCTTTTAGGAATCAGTGGCACTCAGTTTCTCCAAATTAATTTTAATTTCTCAAACTGGGAATGGGGTTTGAAAATCTGAGCTTTTGCTGTGCTTCTCTGCTGAAAAAGCCTTAGGGTCGTTGCACTTGACCATAGAGGAAGTTGGACCCAACAAATGGCTGGGCCTGGGCACTGCTCTCAAAACAAGAGGGTTCCTTTTTCTGGAGTCAACTCACTCATTTCCACAGGTGGGATTTCCACAGGTGGGATTAGGGACAAATCATGCTCAATTCCAGTTCTCCTTTTTCCTCGGGACCCACAGAGGGCATCCTTCTCCCATATATATCACAGCCCTACCCCTGTCTTCAGGCTGGGGATTGAAACCAGCATTCAGCCCTGATCCTTCCAGCAGCTCTCATCGGAGCTTGGCTCCTGCTTTGGGGACCAGCCCGTGCCCGACCTTGGTCAGTGCCACGCAGGAGCCACTCACTTCTTCTTGAAACCCTCAAGGACATCCTGCATGCTGTTCCTCTCAGCCTCGAACCGGGCTTGATCGCTGCTCACTACGTCCAGCTGCCTCCGCAGGTTGGTGATGTAGTTCTCAAAGAGGGGCTCCAGGTTGCTCCTGGTACATTTCTGCTCTTGGAGGAAATTCCACTTGGTCTCTAGGAGTTTATTCTGCTGTTCCAGGAAGCGCACCTAAATCCACAGAGGCAAAGACATGGCAACTGAAATGCTCCATAGGTCACTTCTGCGTGGACCAGTTGCTCAAATGGCCGGAGGTGACTTAACATGTGCTGACACTGCTCCTTTGTCTGTTGACTTTCATTCGTCCTCTAACTCAGTAGGACCTGGCAGAGCAGGGCTATGACCCCTCCTCATGCTCAGCCAGACTTGGCTACAGATAGAAGCTTCTGAACCAAAGCTCTCAGTACCATTTTCCCCTCAACCTTCTGAGAAAGGCGAGATCTGGTTGACTGGGAAGTTGGAGATGGATTCTGCCTGAGCTGGGGTTTGCTTACATCTGAAAACAGATGTCAGCCATCCCTGGCAGGGAATGAGGAGCAGAGTAAAGTACATTTGGGGTGGGATGTGCATTAAGTGAAAATTTCACATCAGAGGTCATACCCATCACCCCAGATAGTCTATCCACTGAGGCTTAAAGAGCTGGAGGAGAATGTAGAGACCATTTGCTCCCAACCCTCATTTCAGAGGTAAGGAAACTAAAGCTCACAGGGTCGAGTTCCTAGACTCAGACACAATCAGAGCACCCATCTCCATGGAGACATGGCATCTGGGGTGTCAGTTCCATCGCTCTGTTCCTCTCATCAACCTGAAGATCACTGACCACCAGTGGTCGTTCCCAACTCTTTCTCTCCCTCTAAGTAACTCTGCTGAATCTGGACACCCCACAGTGGGGAGGTATATGGATCCTTTATTTTATACAAAAATGACTCAACTTCATTCTCCATCTCCTTAAGCTGGAACAGGTATGGGCATTCAGCCTCAGGACCCATGAAAACTTCAAAGAGAGCATGAGGAGCTCAAAGGATAAAACGTCTTAAACCTGGACCAGCTGACACCCGGCGGAAGATATTGTAAGTGACTAGGTGGCAGGCCTTAGTTTGTCCAGATGCCTTTAGATTTAGCTGGATGGCCCTCCCTCCTCCAGAAGACACCGCCACTCTCTTAGTCTATCCCTCCACTCAGTGCTTCCGCAAGCTCATGCTTGCTTTGCAGCAGAGCAGCCCAGAGATCATACTGTCGTGCCTGAAGGGCCTGAGGTCAAGGTCTATCCCCTAGGCATGGACCAGTCCTAAGAGAAAGAACACCCCAGTGCATTTAGCTCTCATCATCCCAGACCCGGAGGCTGGGCTGTCCCAAGTACCTTGTCGATGAAGGAAGCAAATTTGTTGTTGAGGGTCTTGATTTGCTCCTTCTCATCCTTCTTCACCCTCTGGGCATTGGGGTCAATCTCCAGGTTGAGGGGGGTCAGCAGGCTCTGGTTAACCGTCACTGCTGTGATCGATGGGGCTGCCGGCCCTCCAACTCCTCCAACTCGGTAGCCAAAGCCAGGGCCGCCGAAGCCATAGCCAAAGCCACTGCCGGCTCCAAACCCCAGACCAACACAACTGCCAGGCCCAAACCCCAGACCAGCGCCACTCCCATCACCACAGCCAAAGGCCATCCCGCTGCCAACACCAAAGCCAACTCCGTAGCGGATGGGACGAGGGCCCACAGCTGCTATCCGGGGTGAGCACGATCCAAAGCTGATGACACTCCGACTGCCGAAGCCACTTAGGCCCCGGAAGCCAGGCCCACTCCTGCAGGAGACAGAGCTGGTCCGGAAGCGGTTCAGGTTCTGGTGGGTCATTGCTGAGCAAGAGCTGAAGTTGCCCACACGGCGACCAGAGCTGACTCTGTAGGAGCGGCAAGACATGACGGCTTCCTGCTTGAGAGCAAAGCGGAACTGCAGAGCGGAGCGAGCTGGAGCTGTGAGTCCCTCTGAGGCTAGTGGATCCCTCTCACCCCTTTTATGTGTGTGGGGATCTGAGGGTTGGCCCCATAAAAAGGGAAAAAAGCCATTTGGAAGCATTTATGAGCTTGGGTAGTTAGCAGAAACTCTTCATGCCTGTAACCTGCTTCACAATGAGCTAATCTCAGACACACCTGTTCTCCTTGGGATCAGGGCCATGACATCCAACCTATAAACATTAAAAACATATAAACGCATAAACATTATGGTCCTATTTTTCCTACAAGTCCACAGTAATTGCCATTATGGGGACATTAATTTGCTTTGGTCATTAATCCAATAGACTTTCCACTTTAAGTGTGGCTAACCACCGGAAAGTTAGGATGGTAACAACGCCAGCGAGAGGCTTGCAAGGGAGGCGTCTGTATAGATTCAACCCCCTGCCTAGGTGAGGGGGTATGCAGAAGAGAGGCAGGGTCTGCCTAGCTCCACGTGAGAAGTGATATGATGAGAATACAGCTTATTGCATTCCTGTAGATGGGTTAAACAATCCAGCAGCCTTTTGCAGTGTTTTATCTATCCTCTAGGATCTGGTTTCACTTTTTACGTAAGAACCGAATAGTTAGTAAAGCTCATGTGGGTTAGTGTAGATACAGGTCTGATTGGAGACATTCATTCACTCACTCACTCATTCATTCATTCATTCAACAATTACCAGGTGCCCACTCTATCCCAGGTAATGTACTTGGTGCCAAGGGTACAGAGATAAAAAAGATGGTCTCTGTCTTCGTGGTGGCAGAGGAAGATTAATCTTGAGGACTTACACTAGTCAACACTTCTGTGGCATAATTTTTCTTTCTTTCCTTTTTTATTTTTATTTTTTTTGCTTTTTAGGTCCGCACCCACTGCATATGGAGGTTCCCAGGCTAGGGGTCTAATGGGAGCCATGGCTGCTGGCCTACGCCACAGCCATAGTGATACCAGATCCGAGCTGTGTCTGTGACCTATGCCACAGCTCACAGCAATGCTGGATCCTCAACCCACTGAGTGAGGCCAGGGATCGAACCCGCAACCTCATGGTTCCTAGCTGGATTCGTTTCTGCTGAGCCACAATGGGAACACCTTGTGGCATCATTTGAGGCTAGAACATGCCAATAATTTGGACTTATATCTCTGTGGAAAGTTAAGCACATGATTTCGAGCCCCCCAAATACACATTAGGGCTGATCTACAGTCCTGTCTATACAGGTTCCTTGCATTCTTCACGAATATTTGGTTAGGGTGGAGAGACACAAACCAATAAGCTGCTGGATAGAAAACGAAAAGTTCTAAGCCGCTGTATATTGTTACCATTGTTATCAATATCGCAGATATTTCAGGACTCAGAGACAGGTGTTTGCCTTTTCTAGTCTGGAGAATGACATGATGTGTCCTGCTTGTCTATGCCTGGGGAAAACTTGTGTTTGATTGGATGCTTACTTGAGATTCTACTTGGAAGGGGATACGTGCTATCCAGCTCGGGTCTTCACTATTCTCTTCCTCTCCAATCTCTGTACCTTTTATTTCTTTTCCTTACCTTACTGCATTAGCTTAGACTTTCAGTCTGGTGTTGAAAAGGGAGCATCGTTGCCTTTTTCCTGATTGTTAGTGAGAAAGCTTCAAGTTTCTCAGCAATAAGTATGATGCTCGTTGTAGTTTTTTTTTTTTTTTTTTAATCAAGTTGAGGAAGTTTTCCTCTGTTCCTAGTTTTACTACTATTTTCCATAGACTCAGCTATCAGGTGTGTTTCCAAAGAGAGAAGAAGCAGAAAAATAATAATAAGAGAATACTTCTTGGGAGTTCCTGTCGTGGATCAGTGGAAACGAATCTTACTGTCCATGAGGATGCAGGTTCAGTCCTGGCCTCGCTCAGTGGGTTAAGGATCCGGTGTTGCCATGAGCTGTGGTGTAGGCTGCAGACGTGGCTCAGATCCCAAGTCGCTATGGCTATGGCTGTGGCTGGCAGCTGGAGCTCTGATTCGACTCCTAGCCTGGGAACCTCCAAATGCCATGGGTGCGGCCCTAAAAGAAAAAAAGAGAGACTACTTCTTGTGAAGATTGCCAGAGGCCTCCATGTTGCTAAATTCAGTGGTCTGTTCTCAGTTAACCTAGCAGTGTTTGACGTAGTTGCTCATTCTCTTTCCTCAAAACAATTTCTTCTTTCTGTTCCTAGACACCACATTGGTCTGATTTTCTTTCTGGATTACTGACTGCTTCTTTTCAGTCTTCTTAACCAGCTTCTCCTCTACACACCACAGCATTCTTGGGCTCAGCCCTTGTATCTGCTCGTGTCTTTATCTACTCTTGTTCCCTTGGCGACATCATACAGCCTCATGACTTTAAATAGCATCTATCTGTTGATGACTGTGGAGGCGTATCTCTTCCGGACGTCTGTTCTGTGCCCACACGCGTATTTCGATCAGCTTCTCTATCTGGATATCAATGAGGCATCTCAACTTATCCAAAACCGTTCTCTGGATTGTTGATTGTTCCTATGAAATGCATTCCACGGGGGCTCACTATCCCCGTAATAGTCCAGGCCAAAAATCGGGGAGTCATCCTCAGCTTTTTCCATACCCCACATGCAATCCGTCGAAATGTATCTGGACTCCTACTGCTTCTCAGCCCGCCACTGCTGCCATGTTGGCCCAAGCCCATCACCCCTCACAGGGTCTCTTGAAGTATCCTCCCAACTTGTCACTCTGCTTCCTCCTTTGCCCCTTTCTGTCTTTCCTGGACACCACGGTCAGAGTGGTCCTTTAAAAACACGTCAGGTCATGCCATTTCTAAGCGAGCCCCTTCCAGTGTTTTCCCAACCCGCTCCGAGTAAATGCCATACAGGACTCTACACAACCTGCCCTCCCCTTTCATGAACCTCACGTCCTTCTGTCCATCCTGCTGCTCATCCTGCCCCAGTCACCCCGGGCTCCCGTGTGTCCATCAAACAGGTAGGAAAACTGCTCACTTTCCCATTTGCTTCTTTATTTTTTTTTCTGCTGGGAGCTCTTTCCCCTCAAAAAGCTACAGGGCTGAGTCCCTCACCTCTTCCAGGTCTTTGCTCATAGATCACCCTTTGATTTAAAGCCCCCACCCCGCTTCCTCCTCTTCTTAGCACTTCTTGCCAGCTGAGATCCTCTGCTGCATGGATTTGCTTATTTATTGTCTGCTTTTCCAGGCTGGAATATAAGCTCCAGGCACTGTCTTTTTTTTTTTTTTTTTTTTTTGGCTATACCCAAGTGATATAGAAGTTCCCAGGCCAGGGATTGAACCCGTGCCACTGCAGAGACAACGCTGGTCCTTAACCAGCTGTGCCACCACAGGAACTCTTGCTGTACAATTTTTTTTTCTCCTTTGTGTCCTCCGCTTGGGCGAGTGGGGCACATGGTAAGCGTGCTACGCAGTTCTGTTGAACGAATGAGGACCCTGCAAAGATTAAAAGCAGGAGGAAAGGGAGAAGGAAGCAGGGGGCCCAAAGAAGAGGAACTGGGGCACTTGGCTTTGCAGGTATTTCAGGAAGAGGAGACACCAGTCTCCAAAATGGACAGGAACGTCCCTGAAGATGATGATCGTGCAGAAACTCAAGAGCTCAGTGGGGCCCCACCCAGTCTGCCCTGCAGCTCCAGCCTCTTGGGGTGTGAGTCTGGCTGCTTGGAGGAAAGTGTGTCCCCCTCCCCTGAGGCCAGACAAGGGGATCCAGGAGACTAGGAAGGGGACTGGGGACCCCTGTGGAGGGGGAAAGGGGAGGGGAGCAGGAGGGATGGCATGGAGGACACCAGCAAGTATGTGGGGCCGGGGACAGAAGGCTTGACCCAGCCCTTGGAGTCAGATGGACCTGGGTTCAATCTCAGTGTTTTCTTTCTTTCCCCCCTTTTTTTTTCTTTCTTTTTAGGGATGTGCTTGTGGCATATGGAAATTCTCAGGCTAGGGGTCGAATCAGAGCTACAGCTGCCAGTCTACACCACAGCCACAGCCACAGCCACACGGGATCTGAGCCGTGTCTGCGACCTACACTACAGCTCATGGCAATGCCAGATCCTTAAGCCACCGAGCGAGGCCAGGGATCGAACCCACATCCTCATGGAAGCTAGTTGGATTCATAACTGCTGAGCCACAACGGGAACTCCTCAGTCCCCGTTTTGCCACCAGTCCACTGTGTGACCTTGGCTGGTGGTACAGCAGGGGGTCGGTAGTGGCTGTCTTTGGGGGAAGGCAGTAAGGGGTGCTTTTCTGTAGAAAACTTAAAAACAACGACACATCCAACTAAAAGTCTATCTGCCTTTTATTATCACTGTGCAAACGCATGGTATACCAATGACTCAAGGACATTGTTTAACCTCTCCAAGCCTCAGTTTCCTCATCTGTAAAATGGAATTATACCCACTGCGTAGGATGTCAGGGTTACACGTGAAAGCGTCTGGAGTGTGTGCTGTGCCTAGTGTGGTTATCATCCTCTGTTTCTTCCCTTTGCTCTCTTTCCTCCCTCCACCCCTCTTTTCTTCCCTCTGCCCCTTCCCCTCTTTTTTTTTTTTTTTTTTGGCACAAATCCCCTTTTCACTTGGAAGCAGTCATCCGTGTTCCTGTCCAGCACCCCACCTCCCTCCCGCTCCAGTGGCTGTGGCCTCATTTCCGCACCAGCCATTTCTGGGGCTGTCCCGCGTCTCAGGCTGGGCTGGGCGGGGTGGGGGTAATTGAGCCCAGTCAAGCGCAACCCCTGTCCTGGGATGAGCTGTCGCCATCAGCCGTTTATAGTTCTGAGGCATTATTTCGCCAGACGATGCATAACACAACCTCAGCCGTTTGTTAGGGGGTGGCAGGTGGGGAGATGGGAGGAGCTGTTCTAGAAACTCTGAGCTGGGGCTTTTGCTGCTCTGACAGTTTCTTCTTCCGGTTGCCAGTGGGTCTGGACGTAATCCTGAGATCTGCTGGCTGAGCCTGGCTTCGGCTCCACATTTGCTGGCTCATGGAGATGCTACCTGCGTTGGCTGGGAGAGCTGCTGATGAGGGGAAGGGCAGGGAGGGGGGCTGTCCTGGTAGGCTGAGCGGAGCCTGGGAACCCTGGGCATGCTGTGACTATACCCTGGGCATGCTGTGTGTGTGTGTGTGTGTGTGTGTGCATGTGCGCGCGTGCACGCGAGTACGCGTGTCTGCCTCTCTGTCTCTATGTATGTGTGAGCGTGTGGGAGAGAAGGAAGTGGACAGGGGAATCCCAGATGATGAAAAGCCTCTGCAAAAAGCCGCCTTCTTCAAAGTGTTTCCGTTTGGTGGGGGGACAAGTTTGGGCTGGAGAGAGGCACTAGGAGGTGTTCAAGCTGAGACCTGCCCCGGTGACAAGGGAAGCTCAGGAGTCCCGCAGCAGCAGGATGGGGACGATGGGGAGAGGCTGAAGACTTCCAGCCCTGTCAGACTAATGACGCTTAGACAGAATCTGAACACCTCCCAGGACAGACAAACACCACCCCCCCTTCCGCTTGGGCGCATCCCACCCTTTTAGGAAGAATGATTTTTTTCAGGTTCAGCCCAAATGCCTCACCTGCCTACCCAGTTATCACCTGTCAGGGTGAAATGATGCTCCTCGTAGGCATGCGGGTCACTTTGCTTCAACAAGCCTTGCTGATGTAAGCTCGGCATCGAGGTTAGGTGTTGGAACCAGTGCTGGCACAGCCCTCTTCCTTCTATCGGACCTGGCAACCCTAAATCCCCCCTCCTCTGCTCACAGTTCCATTTCTTTCTTTCTGTTTTGTCTTCTTTATGGCCACACCCGAGGCATATGGAAGTTCCCTGGCCAGGGACTGAATCCAAGACACAGCTGTAACCTATGCTACAGCTTCTGCAACCCTGGATCCTTTAACCTCCTGTGCCGGGCTGGGGCTCGAACCCACGGCTCTGTGGAGACTGGAGCCACTTCAGTTGGATTCTTCTTCTTCTTCCCTTTTTTTCTTTTTGTCTTTTTAGGGCTGTACCTGTGGCATAGAGAGGTTCCTAGGCTAGGGGTCAGATCGGAGCTACAGCTGCCGGCCTCCGCCACAGCCACAGCAACGCCAGATCCAAGCTGTGTCTGCAACCTGAACCACAGCTCACGGCAATGCCGGATCCTTAACCCAATGAGCAAGGCCAGGGATTAAACCTGCATCCTCATGGATGCAAGTCAGATTTGTTTCCACTGAGCCACGATGGGAACTCCTGCAGTTGGATTCTTAACCCACCACACCACAGCGGGAACTCCCACAGTTCCATCCCTGCTGCCATGTCCCCAATCCCAAGTGGAAAGTGGCATTAGTGGGTCCACTTGGGGCCACTGATGGGACTGGGATGAAGAAAGAGTACTGGGGAGGAGGTCCCTTCATGGCTCAGGGGTTAACGAATCCGACTAAGAACCATGAGGTTGCGGGTTCGATCCCTGGCCTTGCTCAGTGGGTTAAGGATCTGGCATTGCCGTGAGCTGTGGTGTAGGTTGCAGACACGGCTCGGATCCCGCGTTGCCGTGGCTGTGGCGAAGGCCGGCAGCTACAGCTCCTGTTAGACCCCTAGCCTGGGAACCTCCATATGCCGCGGGTGCGGCTCTACATAAAGGCAAAAAGACAAAAAAAAAAAAAAAAAAAGAGTCCTGGGGGGCCTGGGGGAGAAGCAGAGGGCATCTGAGGAAGGGGGCAGCAAGGCAAGGAAGGGTCTCCTGGTGACAAAAGGGACCAGAAAATGGTAGGCATTCTGGGGAGGCAGGCACAGAAACAGGGGGCCCCATTCTGGTTCCTCCATCCTCCCCAGGCCTCTTTGGGCCGTTCCCCATCTGGCCTCATGGGGGCGCTCTGGAAAGGGCTGGGATCTGGGTTCTGGAGGTCCTGCAGTTGCGGTGAGTCCTCACAGTCGGTTCTCCCTTCCTCCCCAAGGGCAGGGCGGGGGCCTGAGCCTCCCTGTCATCCCAGCGCCCAGAGCCGGGCGGGTCCCCGGAGAAGCTCAGGAGATGCTCCCCTGGGTGAGAGGTGAACCGCCAGGCCACCACTGGGGGGCACTTTCGTCCTGCTGCCTGGAGTCACCGCCTCCCTGGGGAGACGGGGAGGCTGGGGGCAGGGCTGCACAGCGCTTGCGGTGGGGTGGATGGGGGGGGATCCCCGGTGGAGGCCCTGGAGGGGGCGCCCCAGGCCTCTAGCTCACGTCCAGGTCTGAGCTGGGGTGCCCTCACTACTGGACTGTGCCTGCCTTCTGGGTGGTTCCAAACACGCCTCCCGGCTCCGCCCCCAGGGGGTGTGTGGGGGTGGGCGGGAGTGGTGTGAAGGGGCTGCGCAATGAGGCTACCGGTAGGGGGTGGGCCGGCTCTTGGAATCTGGGCTTTTACTGACTCCAGACCAGAGTGTCCCTGTAATTTCTAGAGCTTTAGTTATTAATCAGAGAGGAGCTTAGGTGGCTCCAGGCCCAGGGCCAGAGTGACAGGGCTTCTAGTGCGAACCGAGGCCGTGAGGTCCCCGCTGTTCGGTCCCCTCCTTCCCCAGGTGGTCGTGTGCCCCTTACGTGGCCGGCCTCACCCGCCTGACTCTACGCACTCCAGGCTCACAGCTGCTGCTCCCTCAGCCTGGAGCCCCCTCTGTGTTTCCTTGCTTCCTCTCAGTCCTGCCGGCCTTTGGGATCCAGCTTGCCTGACTCTACTCCGGGGAGACTCCCAAGGCCTGTGACTAGGGTAGGGCCCTCAGTTACGTCCTCATTCACAGCAAATACAATTTCTTGTTCCAGGTCTGTATCCCCGGCCAGGCTGTAAGCTCCAAAGTCATGCACTGGGGTCTCGGCCCCACTTTTCAGAAACAGCTTTATTAAGATGTAACTCACATATCATGTAATGCACTCATTTGAACTCTGCAATTCAGTGATTTTAGTGTATTCCCAGATATGTGCAACCATCAGCAAAAGTGACTTTAAAAATTCTCATCACCTCAAAAAGAAACTTCTAGCTGTCCCCACTGCCATCTTCTCCTTCCTGCAGCCCTAGGCAAACACTGATCTGCTTTCTATCTCTGTGGATTTTCCTAAACTGGAATTTTGTATGAATGGAATCATAGAACATGTGGTCTCTCTGTCTGGATGCTCCATTTTTTTCTTTCTAGGGCTGCATCTGTGGCATATGGAAGTTCTCCTAGGGATTAAACTGGAGTTGCAGCTGCTGGCCTACACCACAGCCACAGCAATGCCGGATTCGAACCACATCTGTGACCCATGCAGCAGCTTGCCACAACACTGGATCCTTAACCCACTGAGGGAGGCCAGGGATCAAACCCACATCCTCACGGATGCCACATCCGGTTCTTAACCTGCTGAGCCACAGTGGGAACCTCGTCTGACTTCTTTATCCACCGTATGTTTTTCAAGTTCATCATCTGCATTGTAACATGTATTGGCACTTCACTCCTTTTTATGATTGTATAATATTCCAGTGTGTGGCTGGAGCAGAATGTGATTATCCATTCATCCGCTGATGGCCGTTTGGGTTGTTTCCGCGTCTTAGTAACTGTGAACAGTGCTGCAATGAACCTTCAGGTACCAATTTTTGCACGAAGGTATGTTTTTATTTCTCTTGCGTATATACCTGTGAGTGGAATTTCTGGGCCACGTGGTAACTCTGGCTACCATTGTGAGGACAGGCCAGACTGTCTTGCAAAGTGGCTGCACCCTTTTACAGTCCCCGCCGTGGGATCTATGTACTGTGTCTGTTGTCCCTCCGGGTAGATCTGCCTTGCCTGGGGCTGCCTTGTTTACCGCTGTGGCACCAGCCCCTGGGTGGCCTGACTCGTAGCAGATGTTTGATAAATATTGTGAGTGAATGAGAAAGTGAGCGGATGGGCCCTTTTGACTGTGCTGCCCGCAGATATGTAACCCTTGTCTGTTCAGACCCTGACCTTGCAGTCTTCTCTGTGAACCTCTCACAGAGTAGACTGCTTGCTGGGCATAATCACGAGTTGCTTTTTCTTGTCGCTCCCATCTTCTTTGGCTTTCATCACTGTGACTCCTCTGTGAGGCAGAGTCCCTCCGGGGTTCACAGGATGCATAGTCACCTCTGTATAACCAGCTTCTAATGCAGGGCTTGGCACAGGAGCGATGTCCTGAGCGGGGCTGTGGGGGCAGGGGTGCTGCGCCCCAGCGCTTAGGGGACCGGAGTCACAGGGGGGAGTTTGTGGCGGGAGGGTACCAAGGCCCCACAGACGGTGGAACCGATGCCACCAAGTCTCATCTCTAGGTCCCCCTCCCTGGCCGGGCTGCTGCCCAGCTTCCCTGCTTTTCCTGGGCCCGTGCAGGGTACACACGGTCCAGGATGGGGAGGCTGCTAAGTACAGGCATGATAGGGGGTCCCATGGACTTTCTCTCGGGCACGTGCCGGGGACCATGTGGTGGGGATGCCTATGGGAAACAGGCCAGTGGTTTTCAAAATGCAAGTGACTTGCAGCCTGTTGGGCTGCGAGGTGCAGGTTTTAAGTGTGATCTGTACGGGTCCACATTCATTCCACGGGCTACTTGCCTATTGTTCATATGGAGTTTTCCGTTCTGTATGATAACCTCCATTTCCGCTGCCAATTCCCCGACCCTCCAGCCCCCAAAGGCTGTTCATCGGTCACCCCTCATGGCCTTTCACAGAGCGGGGTGAAGAATCCTGATTCTGGTAGCCTGCGAACAGTCAGTTTATTGGGAATAGACAAGCCCAGAGGCTCACAGCGGAGACGTGGATCCCTGAGCGGGTGAAGCTTCGGCAGGTACAGGGCTATGTGGGGGTGAGGGGATGACGGGGCACTCTGGGGAGGTGGGGTCAGCCCAGCACCTCCCCTTCGCCCACAGACCCTGAGCCAGAGCCGCCAAGTCTGCTGAGGGAGCCCCGCATCACAGTAGCCAGGAAGACCTGTTTATATCAGACCCAAAGCAAGAGGAACTCAAGGGAGAGGGAGCAGGGCCGGGTGGCAGTGTACAGGGGGTGGGGGTGGGGCTTGATCCCATTGAACAAACAATGTCAGCTCCTGATTGATCCTTTGTTCACTAAATACTCCGTGTCCCTTGCCTTTGTGCTGGGCATTTCTTAGCCATCAGGTGCCAGTGTGAGCTCAGGAAAAAGACATTTTTTTTCTTTTTGCCTCATCTAGGGCCACACCCACGGCATATGGAGGTTCCCAGGCTAGGGGTCTAACGGGAGCTGTAGCCGCCGGCCTTCGCCACAGCCACAGCAACGCGGGATCTGAGCCGTGTCTGCAACCTACACCACAGCTCACGGCAATGCCGGATCCTTAACTCACTGAGCAAGGCCATGGATCGAACCCACAACCTCATGGTTCCTAGTCGGATTCGTTAACCACTGAGCCACGATGGGAACTCCAAAGATGTATTTCTTATAGGGCAAGTGTGACACACCTGAGCAGGTGAATCTACTGCCTGAAGACCACCTCTTGATTCTATGTGCTAACCACTGACAGGTCCCAAGTGATCCTGAAATCCTTGGCTTTGGGATTCGGAATGGGATTTGAAGGTATCTCTTTTTATTATTATTATTATTTTTGTCTTTCTGTCCTTTATGGCTGCACCTGTGGCACATGGGGGTTCCCAGGCTAGGGGGTTGAATCGGAGCTGTAGCCGCCAGCCACAGCCACAGCAATGCCAGATCCGAGCCGCGTCTGCAACCTACACCACAGCTCACGGCAACGCCAGAACCTTAACCCACTGAGCGAGGCCAGGGATCAAACCTGCAACCTCATGGTTCCTAGTCGGATTTGTTAACCGCTGCGCCATGACGGGAACTCCAGCATCTCCTTTTGATACTCGCAATTGTGCATGCATTTGGTGGTTGTTCAAAGGAGTTTACGTTTCTTAGGTGCCTGACAGCCAGAGGTAAGCGAGGTGGAGAATGTCGGGGGTGTGGGGAGGCTGGTTGTGTAAGGAACGTTCCACAGACCACCCACAAAGCGGACCGTGGTTTGTCCATTTGGGTTTCTCATGGGAAAGAGAAGGGTTTGGGGGCCGCTGCCCTTCTTTTGGTCCCCAAGAGAGCCTGACTGTTGACAGGCCAGGGATTCGAGTTGGGGGTGCCTCTTCTTTCTTTGCCTCCCACCCTCTCCCCGGGGCCTAGTTCGGGGTCTGCACACAGCTAAGTGAAAGGTGACCTTGCAAATACCCAAGGGGCAGCTCGCAGTGAAAGTACAGGATGGTGGGATTTTGGAATAGCCTTGTCTTCAGCCCTGGTGGGAGAGCAGCACCCTGGCTGGGGGCTGGTGCCCTTCCCCACCCTGGGCTTCCAGCCTCTGGGGCTGTCCTAACACTTGCGGCAGGAGGGGCTGCCCCCAGCCCCGAGCTTCACGCTGGAGCTCCGCCCGCTGCCGCAGCTCAGCAGCCCCTGGGGCTCGCAGGGGATGTAGAGGTCACCGGTGCCCACGATGCTGCAGCCCCCGCTGCCCTTGAGGACGCTGGGGCCCCCTGAGCAGTACATGGGTGTGCTGACCACACACGGCTCGTAGAGGACTGCGCCTTTGGAGCTGCTCACAGCTGCGGGAACAGGAAGGGAAGCTCAGGACCCTGCACCGTGGGCTCTAAGGACCCTGCCCTGAAACGTCACAGCCAGGCCCTGTGCCCACCTGCTGCCACTCACCCCTAAGGACACACCGGTCCCACCTACCAAAGCCACGTCTCCCACCCACCCCAGCCATACTAACTGCTGGGAAGTTCCCCACGTATTTCTGCTCTTTCCCGGGAGCCCTATCTTCTGCTTTACCCTCTCTGTTTCTATTTGTCTCAGGCTGCTTCAAAGCCTCTTGCTTCAGAAAAGCATCTCTTTGTCTCTGTGGCTCCTGGCAGCTTCTGGGACCTGAAGCCCTGGGACCCCCGCTGCATGTCTGCTCCTGGTTCTGACTCCCATAGACTCGGGTGGCCCTGAGGGAGAGGCTTTCCATCTGCCAGGAGCTCCCAGGCAGACAGAATTCTTCCTTCGGGGTGGGAGAGGCACGCTGAGGTTTGGGCAGGGGTGGTGTAGTCTGTCTGTATTGGGTTGACCAGCATCCAAGACCCCAGCCCCGCCCCCCCTCCCATCCCACCAGTGAGGGCTCATCTACTTACAGATATTCACGGGCCCGATGCCTTCACACAGCCTGGGGATGAGAGGAAAAAAGAAACACAAGGGAACGGCATCAGGGAACGGGGCCGAGGACTGTGCGGCACGCCCCTCCTCCTGCCCGCCCCATGGATCCTGTCAATGAGGAGGGTCTGCGGACCATGTACCGTTTCGGATTCTCTACCGCTGTGATGGGCAGCGGCAGTAGCAACCAGAGGGCAGCAGAATGGACACAGCTGGTGCCCATCCTCCACTTACCTGTGCTCCTCGCCCTCCAGCAGGCGCCTGTAGGTGGCGATCTCGATGTCCAGGCCCAGCTTGGAGTTCAGCACCTCCTGGTACTCCTTGAGCAGGCAGGCCATGTCCTGCTTGGCCTTCTGCAGGGCCTCCTCCAGCCCCGCCAGCTTGCACTTGGCGTCGTTGAGGGCCGCCTCGCCCTGCTGCTCCGCCTCAGTGATGGCACCCTCCAGTTTGCAGCGCTGGGGGGAGAGGGCACAGAAAGGCATTACTGGGGGCCCCGGAGTCCTGGGCTGACTCTCAGAAGAACACTGAGCACGTGGTCATTGTGAGATAATAGAAAACAGTATGTATTGGTCTCTGCCCTAGTTCCTGGCACAGAGAGCCCCCCAAACCTTGTAATTTCCTAAGTGATCAGCACACTAAGAGCATCCTTTGTCCAAAGTGTGCCCTTTGACTTAATTTCTGAAGGAGTCCCTAAATCCCTTCGAATTTCCTGGGTATTGGCAATGTCTTTCGTTTTAATAAGATGGTGATGCTCCGTGGGCTTCTGGATGGGGGCTGGTAAGACCAAGCCATGATTAGAAGCTTGGCATTTTTCAGCCCACTCTGCCATTCTCTGGAGAGTGGAGAGGGGCTGGCAATGGAGTTAATAACTGATCATGCCTAAATGAGGAAGTCTCCATAAAATCCCAACAGCAGAAGATTTGGAGAGCTTCTGGGTTGGTGAACAGGTCCAGGCCTGGACACGAAGCTCCAGGTATGGGTGAACAGGTACAGGGCCGCACATGAAGCACCAGCCCCTTCCCGCATATCTTGCCTTACCCATCTCTTCCACCTGCGTGTTCATCTTTATCCCTTATCACATCCTTTTATAATAAAATGGCAAGATGTGTGAGCCACTCCAGCAAATTAATGGAACCCAAGGCAGGGGAAAGGGGGTGTCATGGAAACCTCTACTATATAGCCAGTTAGTCACAACCTGGACTTGTGATTGGCATCTGAAGTGGGGGCATCTTGTGAGACTTGGGGGGGGGGGCAGCCCCTAAGCTGTGGGATCTGGTGCTATCTCCAGGGAGGGATGTAATTAAGTTAAATTGTAGAACACCCAGCTGGTGTTGCAGAACTGGTTGGCGTGGGAAAGTCCTCCACGCAACTGATGTCAGAAGTGTGAGAGTGGGGGAGTGCCCATCGTGGTGCAGTGGAAATGAATCTGACTAGGAACCATGAGGTTGTGGGTTCGATCCCTGACCTTGCTCAGTGGATTAAGGATCTGGCATTGCTCTGAGCTGTGGTGTAGTTTGCAGGTGTGTCTCAGATACGGCGTTGCTATGGTCATGGTGTAGGCTGGTGGCTACAGCTCCAATTTGACCCCTAGCCTGGGAACTTTCATATATTGCAGCTGTGGCTCTGAAAAACAGAAAGTGAAAAGAAAAAAAAGGAAGTATAAATATGGTTGTTTGAGAGGAATGGAGGGACACAGGAGGAAGAGTGAGTTTTTCTTTTTCTTTTTTTTTTGTCTTTTGTCATTTTAGGGCCACATCTGCAGCATGTGGAGGTTCCCAGGCTATGGGTCTAATCAGAGCTACAGCTGCTGGCCTATGCCACACCCAGAGCAACAAAGGATCTGAGCCACATCTGCAACCTACACCATAGCTCATGGCAATGCTGGATCCTTAACCCACTGAGCAAGGCCAGGGATCGAACCCACAACCTCATGGTTCCTAGTCCATTCGTTTCCACTGTGCCGTGACAGGAGCTCCCAAGAGTGAATTTTTCTAACGGTCACAGTTACATGCTGGATTCAACTCAGCTCTGGGTTTCACCCTAGGATTGTGACATCTGGTTCCTCTGGGGGCTTGGGACCAGTTCTCTTGGCTATAATACCTCAAGGATATATGAGAGTTTCCTCTTAGATATGCCGAGCAATTTCTTTATGGCTAATGCATTTTATGCTTCTGCTTGGTTTCCACTAGCCTAAGAGAACATAGCGGTCTGATTTTATGAATTCTGCAGAGTCACCTTGAATTTCAGGGTCATAGAATTACAGAGTCTTGGTTGGAAGGGGCCAGGAAAGCATCTTTTCTTATTTTCCTTTTTTTTCCTTTTTTAGGACTGCACATGCAGCATATGGAAATACACAGGGTAGGGGTTGCTTCGGAGCTACAGGAGCAAGCCTACACCACAGCCACAGCAACTCAGGATCCGAGCCGCGTCTGCGACCTAAACCACAGTTCATGGCAACTCCAGATCCTTAACCCACTGAGTGAGCCCAGGAATTGAACCTGAATCCTCATGGATACTAGTCGGCTTTGATACTGCTGAACAACGATGAGAAATCCCAGAAAGCATCTTGTCTATACTCCCGTTTACTGAAGCATCCTTGCAGTCTCATCTTGATGAAAGTGGGTCACTTTATTAGCTTTTGTTGGGGGTCAGCTCTTTTGCAGAAAGGGCTTTCTCCCTCTCATGGGCCGTAGCACAAGTGTATTCCCTCTACAGCGGGACTCCTGGGCAGCGCGGTAGTGGTGGGGTGGGGGTGGGGGAGCGGTGGGACGGGACGGGGGTGGGTGGGGGGTATCAGCCTGTGATGGCCTCACCTGGGCTTTCACGTTTTCAATGTCTTGCTGCAGCCGCTGGATCAGCTTGTTCATTTCCAGGATCTCGTTCTTGCGTGTGCGGAGGTTGTCACAGTGGTTCCCGGCGGTTAGTCGCAACTCCTCGTACTGCCGGCCAGACGGGGAGGTCAGAACCTGGGCGCCACACTGTGGCCCGTCCCAGCCCCCGTTCCCACTGTCCTGAGTCTCTCCTCTCCTGACTCCTGGCTCAGGTGCTCCCTGGATTCTCACGCTTATTCTGTTGCCCTGCCTATTCCATTACTGGTCCATTTTAGGGTCATTTTCCAGGCTTCTCTTTATTCCCTTCTTACCTCTTGCCTTCAGGATATTAAACTCTCTAAGCTCCAAGCGCCTCTCCTCTCTGTTTAGGAGTTCTGTGTCTCATCCTTTTCTCGCTGCCCCAGAATTTTCCTCCCTTTTGCTCCATTCCTGCTCTGGACCTTGGAGGGGGTTTCTGTGCTCAGCCTGGGGTACCCAACAGACCAAGGACTGAGGAAGCAGCAGTCTGCACCCCAGGACAAATACGTTTGCAATATTCTCATTCAAAACAACTGGAAACACAACGCCACATTACACCCTATCTTGGCTAACACCTTTTTTTTTGACCTTTGCATTTTGGATCTAACTTCTGAGGAGTGTGTTATGGATTACATTAATAGATTTAAAAATATTAGCCAGCTTTATATTTTCTGCATGTAATGGGAGGGAGTGTTTTGCATGGAAAATGCAAAACAAGAGATAAACACAGATCACTCTCTTTGGTTATTGTTGGAAAGTCTGTAGTTGCCTAATCAATATCCATTTTCCTCTCCTTCAAACAGAAGCCCAGATAAGAGATATTTCTCATCAATGAGGTTTATGGCCATTGCTGGGTAGGGCTGCCAGGAAAGCTATTTAAAGTCAGGGATGACTTAACTACCATGTTCCTACTGCCCTCTGTTTTTCCTTCTGCCTGGAATGAACTTGTGGTATTGGTGGTATTGCAGCCATCTTGGGACATGAAGACACCACGAAGATAAAAGCAGTGTGTTAAGAATAGCAGAATAGAAAGCTAGAAGGAGGCTGTGTTCCTGATGACAGCTTAGAACCCTGGTGTCACCTCTGAGCAGTCTATTTCTGTACTTCAAGTTATTTGAGAAAAAAGTAAAAAGCAAATTTGTTTTAACTGGGAGTTCTTACTGTGGCTCAGTGGAAATGAACCCAACTAGTAGCACTGAGGAGATGGGTTCAATCCCTGGCCTTACTCAGTGGGTTAAGGATCCAGCATTGCCACGAGCTATGGTAGGTCACAGATGGGGGTCAGAACCTAAGTTGTTGTGGCTATGGCATAGACTGGCAGCTGCAGCTCCCATTCAATCCCTAACCTGGAACTTCCATATGCTTTAGGCGTGGCCCTAAAAAGACCAAAAATTTTTCTTTTAACTATTATTATTTTTATTAATATTGATTTCTGATCCTCAAAGCTAAATACTATTTTTTTTGTCACACCCATGGCATGTGGAAGTTCTGGGGCCAGGGATCAAATCCATGCAATAGCAGTCACCAAAGCCACAGCAGTGACAATACTGTATCCTTAACTGGCTGAGCCAACAGGGAACTCCTAAATACAATTTTTAAATAATAGAGTTATCTTTCCGGTTCTGACTTAGTAGGATGGGAAACTGCGTTGCTTTCCTTGAGCCCACTGCAGTGATGGGTGGTAGCTCAGGAGAGCAACCAGAGGAGCGGCCAGCTGGAGTGAGCCCTGGCTGTGGATGGGTCACAGGGCACTGACTCCAGACCAGCATCTAATACCTTGATCAGCATGAATTTCCAGACAAAGGTCAGAGCATTGATGGGGACCCTCCTGGAGAGGAAGGGGCAGGAGGCATTGCCCTCAGGAAACAGTCCAAAGCACTTGGCACAGCGCTGCAGCTCTGCCCCCGTGTCTCCAGCCCCATCGCCTTCCTGGTGCTTCTCTCCCAGGGCACCTCCCTTTCATCCTTCTTCGGCCCCTTCTCCTGCTGGCCCTCAGCCAGACGCATGCTGCCCCCATGCTCTGTGTATGGAAATCACACTTGGCCTTCAAGAGCCAGATCAAATGCCAGAACCTCTGCTTTTCCAGTTACAATTTTTCGCTTCCATCCTGGTCATCCTCCCTCAGCCTGCTGCTCACCCTCAGCTACCTCGTATTTCTATTTGGTTGGTTACAGGTTTCTCCCCCGTGGGCTGTAATCTCCTTGAGGACAGGGGTGGTCTGACTTAGTACCCCGTGGTGTCACGCACCCCAGGAAGGCCAGCCTTCCTTGACCACCCATTAGAAGCCCTTGCCACCACACTCCCTACTTTTCACCCTGACTTACTTTCTCTGTAGCACGTGTCCAACTTACATCCACTGTACCTATATTTTGTTTATCTGTCCCACCCCTGCCTCTAGAATAAAAGTGAATGAAGGCAGGGATGGCTGTCTGTCCTGCTGGATCTCTGGCATCTTGAAAGGTGCTTAGCCGGCTAGATGCTCGGTAAACGGTTGTTAATGAATGAGTGAATGAATGAATGAATGGTGTTTTTCACAGATGGGTCAGCTGAGACTGACATGATCATATTTGTAAAATCAAATTGCCCTCGGGGACACCAACTGCCCTCCAAGCAAGCCCCTAATTACCTAAATCTGGGGCCACCTTAATCACTGTTTTGGCTCTACCATTAGTAGCCACTCCGTGCCTTTAGCCTCCTCCCACGTCTTAAAGCCTGGAGCCCTCTTTGCCGTCATTGCCAATTAGCTCTCCTTGAATTCTCCTTAGAGAAGCGCTTCCTGCGAGTCTGTGGGTAAGTAAAGCTGGGGAGCTCTGATGACAGGCCTGGGCTGTTTGTGGGGTCTCCAGCTCACTCTGCGGGGACCTGGCCTGGGGCCTGGCAGGAACAACAAAGACTGGAGCTTATGGGGCTGCCTGTCACTTCCTGTGGGAGGGCGAGTCTGAGGTCCCCCCCACCCCCGCCCAACCCCCCGCCCTTCCCAGACCTCACCCGGCACTGGTACCAGGCCTCCGCTTCCGCTTTGCTGCGGCTGGCAATTTCGTCGTACTGGGCTTTGATCTCGCCAATGATGCTGTCCACGTCTAGCTCCCGGCTGTTGTCCATCTTCACGATGACCGAGGTCTCTGAGATCTGGGACTGAAGCAGGCGGATCTCCTGGGGGTGGAGGACCAGGGGTGAGGTGGGGAGAATAGACACGCTCTTTTGAGGATGAAGTGGGAGAGGGAGGGAGGAAGAAAGGGGGGGGGATCTGGCTCTGACCTTCCCACAGCAGATTTGCACAGGCTTTGCTTAGCTGTCCTGGCCTTCGATCACCAACCTGCTCCTTGTCCCCACCCTCCAAGTACACAGAGACCCAGGAGCCAAGGTCTGGACTTCTGGGAGGCTCATGGCCCGAGAATCAGCTGCCTCGCACTTCTTCACACTCTCACTTTTTTTTTTAAGGGCCGAATGCAAAGCATATGGAAGTTTCCAGGCTAGGGGTTGAATTGGAGCTGCACCACAGCCCCAGCAATGCTGCATTTGTGACCTATACTGAAACCCGTGGCAATGCCGGATCTTTAACCCACGGAGCAGGGCCAGGGATCAAACCCACATCCTCATGGATGATAGTCTAGTTCATTACCACTGAGCCACAAGGGGAACTCCCACGTGCTCATTTTTAAGTCAGCTTATGCTGAAACGTACCCACTGGACAGGAGCTTTCCCACCCCATCCTGCCCACAGGGCTGTGCTCTGGCCGACACCTGTGGCTGCAGGTACCTCATCATACAGGCTTCTCAGGAAGTCGAGCTCCTGGATCAGAGCCTCCACGTTGGTCTCCAGGTCAGCTTTTATCAGGAAGGCCGTGTCCACGTCCTGCGGCCAGAGCAGTGACAGTCATTACCTAGGGCCACCCCTTCCACCGGCTGAGCCACCTCCCAGCCAAGCTGGAGGCAGGCAGGTGGCAGGTGTGAGACCCACCTTCCTGAGGCCCAAGTGGAAGTGAAGGGGTGACAAAGCCAAGGATGGAGAGAGGTGTCCCCAGCTCCAGGGCCCCGTGCCTGGGCCTGGCCTCCCAATGGGGAAAGTCTGAAGGGAATGGGGTTCAAGGAGCCTTGAGGGCAGCTCCTCGGAGCTCCCTCTGTGGACCTGGGCCCAGGAAACACAAAGCTCTCTGAGGGAGCAGCACGATGGTTTTCCTCTTTTGGGCTTTGCGTCAGAATTTGGTTTTTGATTTGACATTTGCTGCATCTCCAGCTTCCTGGGCAGGGGGAAAGACAAACCCCCTGAGCTGGGAGAAGGACGCCAGGTCAGTCACCGCCCTTCTGCAAGGGGTGGAGGCTGGCCCCCCTCTCTCCCAGGGTCAGGGGAGCCGGCACTGGGGACTGCAGGCACCTTTGGACCCAGTGCAGGGCTCAGTGGTCCCAGGCCCGCTGGGTCAGTTCCGGGGGCCTTCTCCCTCTCTGGGCCATGCCTCCTCACCTTCTTCAAGGTAACAAACTCATTCTCAGCACAGGGCCGCAGGGAGAGCTCCTCTTCATATCTGGTGGCATGGACAGGAAAGAAGTGTTTTAGTTGGGCTTGGAAGGATATTAGCATCGGGCTTGAGGGTAGGAGCCTCTGTGGGTAAATGTGTCTCTCACTGACTGATGGCCCTAAGGAGGCTCCAGGTCACACTTGTTGGGAAGTTCTTCTTTTCCTTTTCTTTTCTTTTCTTTTATGTCTTTTTAAGGCCGCACCTGCGGCAGATGGAGGTTCCCAGGCTAGGGGTCGAATCGGAGCTGTAGCCGCCGGCCTTCACCACAGCCACAGCAACGCGGGATCTGAGCTGCGTCTGCAACTTACACCACAGTTCACGGCAAGGCCAGATCCTTAACCCACTGTGCGAGACCAGGGATCGAACCCACATCCTCATGGGTACTAGTCAGGTTCACAACCTGCTGAGCCACAACGGGGACTCCTGGGAAGTCCTTCTTAAAGCTACCTATATTCTCTCTTGCTGCTGAAGAAGCTTACTTCAGCCAGTCATTTCCCCTGGGGTGGTGGTGAAGGGTGGGCTGCCTGTTGCTGGCACAGCTGTCTTTCCTGAGTGGTTCTGAGAACTGACTGCAGTCACTGAAATCCCAGCCGACCCCGTGCCTCTTCTGGCCAGGAGAGTTCTGAGCCCAGCCTCTGCCTACAGCTCACTTACGGAGGTAGCAATTAACCGCTTTACCAGATCTTCAGAGACAGCCAGGCTGCTTCTTCTGGGCTCCACGGGAGCTCCTCGCCCACACACTGCCCCCCGAGGCAGAGGAATTGGGGTCAGGGGGTACCGTCTGACCGGAATGACTCAGTTTGATGAGCGACATCGAGCCATTCACAACCTCCCTGTGCTCCCCGACGCCCATCCACCAGAACTCTGGCTTGGTGCAGATGCTGGATGCCGAGCCTGCCGTCTGGGTTTCAACCCCAGCTCTGTCCCGTGCTAGTCATGTGACTTTGGGGAAGTGACTTGGCCTCCCTGGGCCTCAGTTTTGTCATTGGTAGAATGAGGAAAACACAGGTCCCGCCTCACAGAACGGCTGTGAGTTACAAGCATCAAACAAGTTAACGTCCACAAAGCACCAGGCCAGTGCCTGGAACTGGATAATGTGTGTTTACTCTTATTGTTAAAATCACGTCCACGCTCTGCCTCCTCCAGTTGCCCCACTTTAAAAATCCTCATCCCGAGCTGTGAAACAACTCCTGCCCATCTGGTCAAGAAAAGCATCATTCCTGCTCAGGGGGCTGGGCTCACCCCACCCTCGACCTCGCCGCGTCTCTCTCATCATCGTCTGTTTGAGTTGTCCCCTCTCGCTTGACACACTCTAGTCCTTTCTTGTCATCTGCTCCTTTCCCATCTCCTTTTCCAAGTCTACTCTAGACCCCTCTTTGTTAAGAAACTACTGGAATGAAAAATATCCTTCAAGGCCCTGAGCAAAATGGCACCTCCCCCAGGAAGGCTTCTTGGGCTCCTTCTGCTCTCACTCCTTTGGAATTCCTCTCCCTTTGTGCCTTATACCACCTTGTACCTATTGGTGTGCATGCGTGGAGGTCTGTGCTGACTGCACCAGGGCATCTTGAAGGAAAGAACCAGACTTTCCCAACTTTGTAACAGCCACACCGCCCAGCACAGCATCTGGCCCCCGGCAGGCATGTGGCTGACACCTGCAGCGTGTGTGCCCCCCGTCCCCCCAGAGTGGCTCCATTCTGCTGAACCTTGCTCACAGCGAATTCACACTGTCTCTTGTCAATGGAGATGTGGCTCCTCCAACCCTTCCCCACCAACCCAGGAGATCCGTACGGGCCACCCAGGACCATGAGGCAACTGACCTGGGCCTTAGCTTCTCGCGAGAAGCACTGAATCTACTGTGCCTGCGAGTTTTCCTTTATTGCATGCTTATCATCTACCTTCTGCTGTGTGAGTCGGAGCTGGAGCTGCCCTTCGGGAGGGCAAGTCTAGGCAGCTACATAACCTTAACCACAAAGAACTGAAAGCGAGATAGGGAGACAGCGGAAGTGATCGTGAGAGGGGGTGGGGGCCGGTGGTGATGACTTCTGGCTGCTGCCAGGGGAGGAGGCAGGAAGCCAACAGGGGCTTATCAGGAAGAAGGAACTTCGGGATCCCAAGCTGGGACGTAGGATGGTTTGGTGATCTCTTTGGGGAATAAGTAGTGTTCGGGGTCCGCAAAGCGACTGTTGGAAGCTGAGGCAGAACTGGTGGTGGGGCAGAACCCTGGAATTCTGGGAACGGGGGAGAAAACTTGTTTTACATGAAGAGAGGAAGAAATTGGTGGGAGGAAGATGAAGACAAATTCTCTAATAAGATGGGAAAAGACTCTGAGAAAGAACAGATATATGTGTATGCATAACTGATTCACTTTGCTATAACTTTGAAACTAATGCAACATTGTAAGTCAACTATAATCCAGTATAAAAAATTTAATCTTGACACAAAGTATCAATTGAGACTTCCTTGGACATGCTACACACAAAATCACCCTGGCTCTCAACTCTCTTGATGAGAACTCTCTGTTTTCGTTTTTATTTGCCTGTGTTTATTTGCGGTTTGTAGTTTTTAAAATTAGCTGTGTGGCATTTTATCTTATTTCATTTTCTTTCTGTGTTGTATTTGAGATTAAAATGAAACTCCTAGATTTTATATAGGACTCTAGATTGCAGAAAATCTGTCCATTTTGTAAGTTTAAAATTTTCTAGTTAGATGCAAAAATAAAAACAACAACAAACAACAAACAATCAAACCCAAACCTCCCAGTAAAACAATTACTTTAAAAAAAGACACATCCCCCATCTCAGCGGTCCTATCACGTGCCAGGTGGGCATCTTCCTCGGTGTTCTGCCTACATCATCCCACCTAACTGTGCTCCCACAGTGAGCTAAGTTTTCATCTTCTCACTTAATAGATGGGACGCTGGTGCCCAGTTTGTCCCTTGCCCTAGGCCCCCCCTTGAGGTGGCAGCGGAGCAGACTCACTTTTTCTTGTAGGCCTCCAGCGCTTCCTGGAGGCTGCAGAGCTCTGCCTCCAGCCGGGCCCGGTCCCCGACCACGCAGTCCAGCTGCCTCCTAAGAGCGCAGATGTAGGCCTCGAAGATGGGCTCGAGGTTGTTCTGGCAGCACCTCTGCTGCTGCATGAAGTTCCATTTGGTCTCCAGGAGCTTGTTCTTCTGCTCCAGGAACCGGACCTGCAGCCAGGAATAAGATGTCACGGGGTGGCGGGGGACCCTGGGGACCACAGCTGGTGAGGATAAGTGCTGGCGGTGGGGAGCAGTGGAGTCCATCTGGGTTCCCACTCCCAATACACTCCTGCTTCCAGGGGCTGAGTGTGGACGGGCCTCTGAGGCCGTGTCTCTGTGTCTCCCCTGCCTGGGGCACCTTATAGGACCCCACCTACCACCTAGGGTGGCATATTGTAGTAGAAAGAGCACTTCCCCAAGAGGCCTGGGCCGCGTCTTCCTTCCAGCCCTGCCTGCCTCCCCTGAGCTCTGTAACCTGGGCAGAGCCATCCCAGCCCTTCAAGCTCACTTGGCTGCTAAAACTCCCACTAGGGGCCATATGGGGACACCTTTGCATACCTTCCTACTAATGGAAGCTGGTGGGTATGCTGGGAATTGGGGTTTCTTCAATGACAGCCCAGGGGTGCTCAGGGGAAAAAGCTCAAAGGCTTAGTCCTAGCACCCTGAAACTCTGTCCCGTCCTGCATGGCTGCGTCCAAACATGTCCCTGTCACAATTATGTGGCGGGCAGCTGGCCCACCTCCTTCATTTTCGTGGCTTGGAAACTGGGCTTAGGAGAAGCCGAGCAAGGTGGCCGTAGTCACTGGCAGGGGACCTGTGGTCTCCAATGCTCACCCTGGGATTTTGCATCTTGCTCACCGTCTCTCAAGAAAACGGCAGAGAAAGTAACGTTGCCCTGTGTGTGTCAATGACCGCATCACCGGGAGGCTCCCAGCCTCCCAGAAGGTGGTGTCATGTACCTGATGTCAGGGCCCACGTGGCTGGAATGAGTTTATAACCAGAACTTAATGAGCTTTCAAAAGAGTTTAACAGTTCCCACATCCTTAAACCACAGTTCCTTTAAGGAGCACTTTTGCATATAGTACTTCCTGTAATTCTCCCACTGTCACTGTCCCCTCCATGCCCTGGGCAGCAGGGTCCCCGAGCCTGGCCGGTAAGTGGTTTGCAGAGGGCCTCAGGGTGACAGTCGGGAGTGGAGCCAGCACCAGGGTCCAGGTCCCTTGACTTCCAGCCCAGGACTCTTTGCCCTAAACTTGGGGTCACCAGAAACACCAGCTCAGCCCTTGGCATGTATCCTGACCCCAAGAGCCTCCCTGGGGTTCTAGGGACAGGCTCAGGAGCAGCTGAGGTGACAGGCCAGTTCAGTACCTTCCAAAGGCAGCATCACCCTTTACTGAAGCCCTTCAGACCTGTGGCTCTGGGGTTGAGAGGAGTAAAACTTTGGTCATGGCCACTTTGTGTCCCCAGTTCTGGTTGCTCCACCTTCTCGTCCCAGCCTAGGCTGATGGCAAATTCTGGGGTCACAGTGCCCAACCCCACCACCAGCCCCAAGGGTCTCAGAAGCTGGTTCTTTTTTTAAAGCCTCATCAAGAAGGGCTGGTCTCTGTCTCTTTGGTTGCTCCTTTCAGTATCTAACATTGCTTTGGAAGTTCCTCTTGTAGTCTAACCTCAGGCCCCCTTGGTGATTTTATCAGATACTATCCAGAGAGAGAGAGAACATATTTAAAAAAGGACTAGCAAGGAGTTCCTGCTGTGGCTCAGTGGTAACCAATATGACTAGTATCCGTGAGGATGTGGGTTCGATCCCTGGCCCAACTCAGTGGGTTAAGAATCTAGCATTGCCATGAGCTCTGGTGTAGGTTACAGGTGTGACTTGGATCCCTTGTGGCTGTGCCAGCAGCTGCAGCTCCAAATCGATCCCTAGCCCAGGAACTTCCATATGCTGCAGGAGGCCCTAAAAAGCAAAAACAAAAACAAAAACAAAAGAAAGAGAGAAAGAAAAAAAAAAAGCTAGCAAGCAAAACTGTCTAGTGCTGTGCCCAATCAAAGCAGCTTTCTGTGATTATGGGTCATGAAGCACAGGAGAGGCTAATGGATCAACTGTGATGTCTTCTTTTTTGTTGTTTTTTTTAGGGCTGCACTCACAGCATATGGAGGTTCCCAGGCTAGGGTTCAAATTGGAGCTGTAGCCATTGGTTTATGACACAGCCACAGCAAGGCCAGATCCATGCCGCATCTGTGACCTATACCACAGCTCACAGCAACACTGGATTCTTAACCCACTGAGCGAGGCCAGGGATTGAAACTGTGTCCTCCTGGATCCTAGTCAGATTCGTTTCTGCTGAGCCACGACGGGAACTCCCCACCGTGAATTCTATTGTTGGTCTCTCCATGCTCCCCCGGGGGCAGCTACAAGGCACTGACCGCCTCCCTGGACCCCCGGGCCGGCCCTCTTACCTTGTTGATGAAGGAGGCAAAGCGGTTATTGAGGCATTTGATCTGCTCCTTTTCATCCCTCTTCACCCTCTGCACCGTCGGGTCGATCTCCAGCTCGAGTGGGACGAGCAGGCTCTCGTTGATGGTGACGGGGGTGATGCAGGCAGAAGGCCCGCAGGCGGTGCCCGCTCGGTACCCGAAGGTAGGCAGGCCACACCTGGAGGCGACCCGGGGCCTCCCGAGGCCCACGTTGCACAGGCTCCGGGAGCCGAGGCAGCCCAGGGCACGGAGGCCCCCGCTGCCCCCTGACTGGCGTAGCCCCTTGCTCACTGCGTCGTGGATGACCACTCGGGGAAGGACGGCTGAGCACGAGCTGAAGCTCCGGCTGCCACATCTGGAGCCCTGCTGGAAGGAGCGGCACGACATGGCGGGGGCGAGAGGCAGAGACACGGGGCCCTGGCGCAAGGATGGAGGAGGGAATGATCGGGACTGCTCGGCCTCCACCCTTTTATCTGGTAGGGGATGGAGGGCTGAGCTGGGCCAAACCCCCAATCACCGTGAAATCAGGTTTATGAGCTTGGCATACTGGTAGCTGCTAAGTACCAAGGTGGATAATTAGGGTAGCAGAGAGCACCGAGCAGGAGCCAATGGGCAAGCATGGTGGGTCCCATAAAAATCCTATTTGTCCTCTTTCCTTGTATATGGGGGTGATGAAAGGGCCCAACCAGACAGATATGTTTGGCCTATTCAGTGACTCGGCCTCAAGGAAAGGGAGAGTTGGGACTTCATGGCCTCTCACGGTGGGAGGCAGGGATGAATTATATGCCCTGCTGCTCTGACATTAGAGGCCAAATTAGACGTTCTGCAGGATGCCCTATTCCCCCAAGGCTGTTTCTTTGCTTTTCTGTGGATGCTCCAGGTCTGAGCGCCCTCCACCGGCTCCTAGGTGGTCCCAGAATCTCCTAGCGAGGGAGGCTTTGGGCATGAGAGAAGCCGCCCTAAGCAGGCGGGGTCCTGGCCCTCCCCAGGCCAGCTGGGGTCCTGGCTCTGGTTCAGTCCCCCCTCTTTGGCTCTAGGGCTTCTGGGCTAGAAGGCTCCAGACACAGACTCTTGTCTCCAGAGCCCGGTTAGTCCAAAGAAGGCTGGAGGGGACTTCGGCGGAGGTGCCTTGTGCTTGAGGAGGGGAGGGAGGGGATACTCTCCCCACAATTCTTTGGGCCCTGAATGGCTGTGAGCATAACTGACGCCACCTTGGCCGGTACAATCCCTCCTGTCCTTCTGCTCACCCGACCCAGGACTGTACTGCGTGGTAAAGTACTTCTCTGTCATCAAGGGCTTCGTAGTTCATAGGTGCTGTTTTCTCATCACTGGGATCAGGTAGCCTCTATGCTCTGTTAGTCCCACACAATGATGAGAACTTTCCCTGACATATTCCCCAGAGCCCATGACTTACCCATTCACAAATCTTGACTTAGAAATGCACATCCTGTTTCGAAGCACTGACCCCCATACCCCAAGTTAACTCTAAAACTGTCTCAAGGGTCCTTCAGGGGTGCAGAGTGCAGTTTTGAAAGCTTTTAGATTGTTCACTCGATCCCACCCAATAAGTAAGTTATCTTGTTGTAAACTGATCCGTTGGTTATATGGAGCTACCTGCTTCATTTTTTTTGTCTTAGGATACCATCTCAGTTCAATGGGTACTTTTCATTCCTTCCATCCTCCAACAGCCCCCCACCCCAAACATGCACTGCTGTCAGGCATTAGGTCAGGGTTCCTTTCCCTGTCTCCCCGCCGAGTCTCCCCGAGGTAGACAGAACTTGCTCTAGCCCAAGAACATCTCCGGGGATGGCCGTCGCTTTCGGGAGTTTTTCAGGTGGATACAGGATACAGTCTTTCTCTCCAGCACCCAAGTCACAGCTCTTTGGAGATGCTTGAAGCCCTCCTCCCCTTGTCATCTCTCCCTCTTTCCATCAGTCCCATCGGTGAAACCACTGCTGTGACCAGCTGGTCTTTCCCTTCTGCTCTGTGACCTTTTTCCAGGTCAAAGTCAAGTCAAGGATTTTACCGGTAGCATTTATTTGGTACTTACTCTGTGTTGGGAGCACCCTGGGCTCTACATCCATGATCTCAGTTAAATCTTCTGGTAACGCCATGATGTAGTTTCTATTTTACAGATATGGAAAAGTGAGGACCAGAGAGGTTAGGTAACTCCCCAAGCCACACAGCTTATCTGAGACAGGCTGGGATCCAGTCCCATCCTTTCTGATGTCACTGTGGTTGTTGTCTTCTTTCTCAGCTTCCCCACCTCTGGATTAGGAGATTGGAACTCAAACGTTTCTTGTACCTGGCAGTTCTCAGTCTTACTGTGACATTGCACACCGTCCCCTTTTGCATTGCCTTGACTTTGGGTCCTGGAGTTCTGGGATGGGGGCAGGGTGAGCAGAAGACCGGGGCTTGGAGAGGTAAGGGGTATAACAAGAGACTGTAACTGACGGTGGGAGGCAGTCGGGTGGGGTCCTGTTGCATGACATCTCAGGGGAAGGGGATTTTCATTCTGCCCTAGGGTAAGCATTGTGGATAAATGGCACCTGCCCGTGGAGAACTCCATTTCCAAGGTCATCCTCTGTGTGTGGGATAGGACATAGACTCAGTCAAGACCTAGAGAGCTCGGTGACATTTTATTGCAGCGATTTCAGGGAGCTAGGCAGGCACAGGGAGCAGGCAGTTCAGAAGGGTTTGGGCCGTCAGAAGGCAAGTGACATTTTTTTTTTTTTTCGTGAAACTGTGACCTCCCCTGTCTTCATCGGAACAGCACAGCAGCCAGGCTCTCTTGACTTTGGAGTGCATTTTGGTCTTGACTATGCGGCAGGTGTCTTGAGGGCTTACAACTCTTTGGACTCCATGGGGAAACCATGCTGTGAAGGCCACTCGAAAAGATCTCTGTGTCTCCTTCTCGCCCCTATTCCCCTGTCACCCTACCTCTGCTTCCTTCAAGGCCTGAGCAACAAGCCCGGTCAGGGCGAGGAAAAACAAGCCTCCTCTCCCTTCTGGGTCTGCTATCTTGGGCTTTCCGTGTGGGCAGAGAATCTGGTGAACGGCCTTAAAAGAGTTTTGGTTCTGGCCAGGGCTGGGGACAGGCAAATCCGTACTGTAGACACTTTAGAGACAGAGATAGAAGAGGAAAGGTTGGGAGATTGAGAGCAGGAAATCTATTGCCAAATGGATGACTGGGAGAGGAAGAAAAGAGAAATAAAGGCGAGGAGGGGAGGGGAGGCGGATGAAGAAAGGAGGCACACAGGGTTAGAAGAGGAGGAACAGAAAGGGGGAGGGTGAAGAAGGAGGTAGAAAGAGCAGGGTAAAAAGGGAAGAAAACCACGGCTAGTTCAAAGGCAAGAGGAAACTCTGGCACCTGGAGGATTTTTTGGGGGGACCACTTCCCAAGGCAGTTCTGATACATGCTGATGGGGTTTGTCTCCCTGGTGTGTCTGTTCCTCGATGGTCCCGGGCTGTCTTCCCCTCACCCTCACGTGAGCCTGGCTTCCAACCCGCTCATCCTCAAGGCATTTCTGTTTGGGACGGTTATTTCAATATGGTCTTAAACCAGGCGGATCTGGAAGGCATGTAGCTCTGGGTTCTGGTGGAATATAGCCCCGGGCCACGGAGAACTTTTGGGTTCTGGATAACGTTAGTCCATTCTAGTTTGAGTAATCATATTTTGAAGGACATTGATTTCTCATTCAAAGATTCAGACGTCAGGAGTGGTCTGGGGAAGTGGCTGGGGGCCTGGTGAGGACAAGAGGGAGGGACCGTGAGGAGGGACTCTACGGGCAGGGTTTGCCACGTTGTCTAATCTGAGGGCACCTGCAGGAGAGGTGTTCTGTCTGTGGTGGGAAAGCCCAGGCCTGACCTGCACTTGGCTTCTTTGGGGGCACCACGGTCGGTTCTAAGCAGCCCCCAAAAGGACTGTGGTTGCAGACGATGTGGGTCGGACAGGAAGAAGCCAGCGCAGGGAATGTTCCAGCCCAGGTCTTGGCACTCGGCAGTTACAACAGTTAGAATGGATGCCCGTGAACCCCAGAGGGCTCTGGGATGACGAGCAAGTGGGAAACCTTTGCGGGGACCTGCCTGGAGGTGGAGGGATGGACGAGGTGGCGCGAGGACTCACAAGCCACTTCCCTGCTCCCTACACCTTCCATTGATTCTGTGCATGGGGGTCAGCAAAGCGGCAGGTCTTAGGGCTGGGGGTGGGGGCGGGGTTTAGAGGGGAGGCAGCGGCGGGGCGAGGGGGGCCCTTTAGCTCCTGTAGCTCCTGGTGGACGAGGTCTTGGAGATGATGCGCACGCTGGAGCTGCTGTCGCTTACGTTGCGGCCACTGGTGGAGCTGAAGCTGCCTCCGCTGCTGCCGTAGCTGAGGCCGCCCCCGGTCATGCAGAGGCCGCCGCCGCCGCTGCTGTAGCCTGAGCCCCCCGAGGAGGAGACCACAGCTGTGGAGAGAAGGCACAGAGCACCCTGGCAGGCTCCTCCAGGGTCTCCTGCTCAGGGGCTCCCCGGGGACCTCGCCGGCGCCATCACACGCTGCCTCAACGTACACAGGACGTGGCAAGCCTCAAAGCTTTCCCAGCTGTGACCACACTGGCCTCCTCATCAGACCCGAGGGGAGGCTTTTACTGCCATTGCTCCCATTTGATGGGTGAAAAACAGAGGTGCCAGTGGCCTGCCCAGGTCACATCTGCCAGAAACACCGGCTTTGGGCCCCTGTGCTTGTCCCTTTTCTCCGCTTGGGGCTCCCAAGCTGGGTGGGGCACGAAGCCCCATAGAGTGAGTGAGGATCCCAGGCTCCCAGAAGGGAGGGGCTCAGGGGCCACCCAGGTGAACAGTCTGGATTGGAATCCCGTCCACTGCGTCACCCTGAGGCAGTCCTCCAGCTTCTGCTCCAACCCTCTCAGTGATGGGGAGCTCACCGCCTCAGGGCACGGCTCTCCCAGCCTGCCAGGCACTTGAAGACGCCTCTTCGCCCTCCCCTCTCAGTGTCCCTTTCTCCAAGTGGAGCAGCCCTGTTCTTTTTATTCACTCGTTTACAGCCCTGTCCCGGCTTTCCAGCCACCCTCACGTGGTCTGACTCACGTGGGGACGAGAAAACTCCACCACCTCTCTGCTGGGGACACCGCCCCGCTCCATGGATGCCAGTGGAGCCTGCTGGCCCTTCTGCAGGATGGCTCCCCCCGACTTCCTTCCTGGCACCCGAGGGCGAGGCCCCCCCACTCTACTTGTCCAGTTAATTTGCTTCAATTCTAAATGCTTCAATTCTAAACGATGTCTTTAGACATTGGCTGTTTGATAGCCTCTTGTTAGTTGTGCGAGTTTGGATTCCTGCCAGAACTAGCTGAGAAATGAAATCAGGCATTCAGACTGGGGAGAAGGTTGCTCTGTCCTGTGACTGGCGTCCCTGGGCCAGGGCGGAGCATTCCTGTGGACATAAGACCCCACTGGGACCTCCGGGGGGGAGTCCCTGTGACCCTCTCCTTATCCCCCTGAGGTTAAGCACTGAAGAAGGAAGGGATCTCCCCCGAGCCACTAAGAGGATCTTGATGACGTCCCTGCCCCAGTTCGCTCATTCTCTGTTCACCAAATCCGTGTTAGTGATGCTATTAGCTTCCGTTTCGCCTCCCACTTTTCTATCATCCCGAGACATTTACTCACAGATGTTCACGGGTCCGACACCTTCTCCCATGAGTCTGTTGCAGAAAGAGAAAGACAAGTTTCATGTGCTGAGAAGTTAGAGAGCCCTGGGTTCTTTGTATTTAAAGCCACGCGCACAGAGGGCTTGCTGTGTGCCAGGTACTGTGCTTAACGAGCATTTCAGGAGCTCCCATCGTGGCTCAGTGGAAATGAATCTGACTAGTATCCATGAGGTCGCAGGTTTGATCCCTGGCCTCGCTGAGTGGGTTGAGGATTCGGGGTTGCCATGAGCTGTGGTATAGATCGTAGACGCGGCTCGGATCTGATGTTGCTGTGGCTGTGGCATGGGCTGCCGGCTACAGCTCTGATTCGGCCCCTAGCCTGGAAACCTCCATATGCCTTGAGTGCAGCCCTAAAAAAGCAAAAAGCAAAAAAAAAAAAGAAAAAAAAGGCAAGTGTTCCATTCATCTCAACAGCTATAGGAAGCTAGTAGGGGTCTGGGAAGGGACATCCAGGAGAGAGATCAAGTCAAGATACATAGAGAAATGGGACAGGGAGGGGCAGTCAGTAAGCATCTCTGGGCAGGCACGGAGCCCTGGAACCTCATCTCGAGTATGACCTTATTTGTTACAGAGCCTGTGTAGAAATGGCCCTGCCAATGGCTCTCCAGGTAGCCATGGGCCACCTCTTCCTGACACTCTCATCCTGGCCCCTGCTCTGGGTCCCACAGGGGCAATGGGAGGGTGTGGCTGCAGGGCACCTCCAGAGAACAGCTGCATTTTAATTCCACTTCTGTCCTGGGCATATCTGTCTGGGGCCTGACACTGTGGGGCTCTTGGCCCCTGGGACATTGCCACCGTGCTCTGGTGACATCTATATGAACCATGGCGGGAAGAGAGGGTCGCCCACCTGCTCTCCTCGCCCTCCAGCAGCTTGCGGTAGGTGGCGATCTCGATGTCCAGGGCCAGCTTGACGTTCATCAGCTCCTGGTACTCGCGCAGCTGCCGCGCCATGTCCTGCCTGGCCTGCTGCAGGGCGTCCTCCAGCTCGGCCAGCTTGTTCCTGGCATCCTTGAGGGCCAGCTCCCCACGCTGCTCCGTGTCGGCCATGGAGGCCTGGAGCGTGGCACACTGCCAGGAGGACAGAGGCGTTTGTGAAATCTTCCACAGGGAGTGGAGCAAGGTGTGGGCTTTAGGTTAAAACAATAAGGAAGAACTTCCTGAAACGGATTTTATGCTAAGGAGGTTGGAGCTTCATCGTCTTTAAAAATAAGATTAATTTCTGTTCCCTTTGGATAATTTGTGACTTAGCCTGGAATGGAGAAATGATTTGGGGGTGGTGGTGTCCTTTTCAAGGCCGTACTTCCTTGGACTGTGGGTAAGTAAAGTGAGTCAAAGTTTTGTTAGTTGGTTTGTTTTGCTTTTTAGGGCCGCACCTGTGGCGTAAGGAGGTTCCCAGTCTAGGGGTCGAATCAGAGCCATAGCCACCAGCCTATACCACAGCCGCAGCAACGCCAGATCCAAGCCTCATCTGTGACCTACACCTCATCTGTGACCTACAGCTCACGGCAATACCGATCCCCAACCCACTGAGCAAGGCCAGGAATCGAACCTGCATCCTCATGGCTACTAGTTGGCTTCGTTTCCTCTGAGTCGCAACAGCAGCTCCTAAGTTTTGTATCTTTCCGAGCGGAATGGATGTTGGACAGAGCTCAGAAAGAAGGCCCTGTCATCCCCAGGAGAGTGGGAGGCTGCCTGCTTACATTCCTGGACAGTCATCCATCTGGTGAGGCTTCGTGGGCTCAGTTAAGACAGGCCAGGTCCTCCCAGGGGCAGGGGCTCGGAGGGGATGGCCCCTGGGAGCTCAGCCCTACCTGCTTCTTCAGGCTGTCGATCTCAGAGCGCAGCCTCTGGATCACGCGGTTCAGCTCAGAGATCTCCATCTTGGTGGAGCAGAGGTCGTCCCCGTGCTGGCCGGCGGAGCGCTGCAGCTCCTCGTACTGGGGGCAGGAGAAGCGGGAGGCAGGGACGGTCAGGCCGGAGGAGAGAAGGCGGTGAATTCCCAGGGCCCAACAGGCTCCTGAGGCTCTGTTCGGAGACAGCTCCCTTTGCCCCCAGCCCTCTCCATCAATGCGTCCCTTTGTCACCTCTTGGCTCTGCCCTTCATTCTCCATGTCTGCAGGCTCCACCCCACAGCTGGCCCCTTCCGACGTCCTGCCTTACACATCTCTTCTCCAGCACCACCTATCTCACTCCCACAAACTCCTGCAGGGTGGCCTGGCGCTCTCTGATTTTAAAGCTCTTTCATATCTGCTTTCCTAGGCACTCTGTTTCACACCCCCAGGGACTCCCCAGCTCAGACTGTGTGCTCTAACCTGGAAAATCTCATTGGGTGGCCCCTTTCCAGCCTTTGCCCCAGCCCCTGGGTCTCAAATGCTTCTAACTCTCGTCTCTGGATCCAGGAGGCTAAACTGGCCTCTTGTTCTCACCCTGCCTCTCTCGTTCCTGCTGGCGTTGGTGGCCGTCCCTCCCCTCTCCCCTGTAGGTCATTGGAGGTGTGTCCATCCCCCCACCCCCATGGCAGAAGGACAGATCACCTCTTGCCTTTACCTGGCTCGTCCCCCAGGACCTGACGGTGCCGCCTGAGGGGTGCTCAGAACAGAGGGGGAGCCCCAAGCTGAACTCAGATCCCTTTGACCCCGGCTGACTGGGAGGACAAGGCCCTTACCTAATCCGCCTTTGAAGCCCCAGTTCTCTACCATCGTTTCCTGAACTTGACCTTGACACCTCACCTTGATCTGGTACCAGGACTCAGCCTCGGCCCGACTGTGGTTGGCGATATCCTCATACTGGGCCTTGACCTTGGAGATGATGCTGTCCAGGTCCAGCTTGCGGTTGTTGTCCATGGACAGGACCACAGAGCTCTTGGAGATCTGGGCCTGAAGCTGAGCCAGCTCCTGTGAGAGGGCCCAAAAGGGAGAGCTGAAGCAGGGTGTGTTTGCGTGTGCACGTATATAGGCGTGTTTGTGTGTGCACGCATATATGTGCATCTATGCGTGTGTATTGGGAGACTGACCAGGCTCCCAGAATAGATCTGGCATCAAGCACCCTTAGGATGGAACGGCCAGCTTTGGTCTGAAAGGGAGGACGTTAGGGAGGTCACTGGGTTTACGCTCATTCTCTGGCACAACCTCATCTGCACAGAGAGAGCAGCATCTCCGGTAATTCTCCAGCAGTCACTCCCATTGTCAAGGGCATGCATCTTGCTGTGACCTGTCAGGGCTGTGATGTCTCATATGCTGAGAAAACGCAGACTTTCACCCCAAGTAGGGTCATTATCGTGGGAAAGAAAATTGAGTCAGAAAGAGCCAGAAAGTTGTTCTGGGTCCCAGCCCCATTTCCCAACTTTGCTTCGCCCTCCTCCTCGGGGATGGGAAATGGAAACCAGCTCGAAACGGCAGAAAGACCTGAAAAATTCAAGTCTTGGATCTGCCAAGCAGGTTAGATAGCATCTCTGTGTGTCAGAGGGACTAGTCATCGCGCTGCTTCCAGGATTTCTGGGAGCATGAAATGCATTCATGTCCAGATAAGATGGATTTTAAAACAGAAAATGCACAATTAATGTGTTAGTGATCACTTTTCAAAATCATCTAAGGCAGGGGTTCCCAAAATGTGACCCTCGGACCAGCAGCATCAGCATCTCTTGGGAACTTGATTAAAACGAAACAGTTTGGGCCCCACCCCAGTCTTCCTGAGTCAGAATTGCTGTTCTAACAAGACCTCTAGAAGATTCTGATGAGCTGTAAAATTTGAGAATCACTGATCGAAAGCCCAAATCTGTGTAAAAATACCCGCTTCCTTTTTTTTTTGAATCCTGCATTTCCTGTTTCAAGAAATTATTATTTTGTTGTTGTTGTGTTGCAATTTGTTTTTTCCCAAGTAGTTTTTCCTGGTAGCACACCTAGCTGGGGGGCAGGGAGTCTCAGTCCAAAGGTTTGCTTTTTGGAATTGGGAGCCAACACCACCCTGGTGAGTAAGCAGAGAAAATGATGCCTTTTTATGCCCCAGGTGGGTGGGGTGGTCATGGAAGCCATCCAAAGATATAAATTCATGTTCCTGCTCCCAAAACATGGCCAACTTCTGTTGGGCATCAAACATGTGTAACCTCCAGGGCATATCACTTGTCCTCCCAGGCCCACCTGCAGGACTCAGTGCACCTGCATTCCCACTGTGACGTCTCTGATCCCATCTCTACTACTCCTCTGCTCGCTTACTCCACTCCAACCACCTGGGCTTCCTCCTTGTGTTCCTGGGCCCTCAATTCCTTTTTTTTTTTTGTCTTTTTGCCTTTTTATCTAGAGCCACACCCGCAGCATATGGAGGTTCCCAGGCTAGGGGTCTAACAGGAGCTGTAGCCGCTGGCCTTCACCACAGCCACAGCAACGCGGGATCCAAGCTGCGTCTGCGACCTACACCACAGCTCACGGCAACGCCGGATCCTTAACCCACTGAGCAAGGCCAGGGATCGAACCCGCAACCTCATGGCTCCTAGTTGGACTCCTTAACCACTGAGCCACAATGGGAACTCCCCCTCAATTCCTTCAGGTTATCACCCACTGACTGGGGTGGGAGGAAGGGGTTACCTGGCACCACTTACCGCATCGTAGAAAGCCCTCAGGAAGTTGATTTTGTCCATTAAGGCCTCCACCTTGGCCTCCAGCTCCACCTTGTTCACGTAGGCGGCGTCCACGTCCTGGGCACAGAACGTGCTGTCACTCTGAGTCCCCCCCATCCTGGGTCAGCCGGCCCCCCCATCTGTGAGTGAGGCTGGAGAGCTTCAGCTCCCCGGGTGAGTGTGTTTCTCTCTCCCAGGCTATGGCTGGAGTGGAACTTACAGGGGCTGCAAACTGTGAGAGGCTCAGGACGCTCAGGGAAACGCCTGCTTGCTCCTCAGCTGGTACCGCATGGAAAGCCCCCCCGCGTCGCCTCCGCATGGTGAGGACGGCCGGCCCCTGGGCCTCCCCTGCATCTGAGGGTCTTGCCCTCCTCCCCGCGCTCCGCCCTCCGCTTCACACACAGACGCTGTGTTCTTCCTCCCCCAGATGAACTCCCGGGGCCGGTTCTCCCTCTGCGTCTGCCCACCTCTGCTAAGCAGAAATGTCCACGGCCCCTGGACCTCCTCTCCTGGAACTGGTGCCCGTCCTGTGTCCATCTCAAGCCTGACTTGAGGTTCTACAGACTCATCTCAACCCAAGACCCAATTTGCCTCCTCTCTCCCTGCACCGGACTCCCCGTGGGGAGGGGACGGAGGTGGTGATTTACAGCTGGGAATCTGGTGTCCTGGATCCTGACTGGCTTCTGGTTATGTGGGTCACCTGGGGGACACTTAGTCAACCTCCCTGACCCTGAGTCTTCTCAACCTACTTCCATGATTGCCTATGCCAATGAAATAAAGCCTCGCCTGCAGGGCTGCTGGCTTAGGTGACACCTGTCACTCCCAGAAGGGGTCGCCTGGGCCCAGAGTCAGGAGGGAGCCACTTCTGACTCACCTTCTTGAGCACCAGGAACTCGTTCTCCGCCACCGTGCGCCTGTTGATTTCTTCTTCGTACCTGTGGGAAGGATGAAGCAGATGGGTGTGGAGGGCGAGATGAGGTCCCATGGTGGGATGGCAGGTGGGATTCCAGAGCACACTTGGAAAATGGGCTGCTGTGGCATCGCTTTCTCCAATCCATCAAGCAACCACCCCGTCCACCCCAGTCCCAAACTCAGAACAGGAGCAGAACAGAACCACCCCTCATTCTTTCTCAGGTGGCTTTCTTACAGCTCAGAGGTCTCATGAAGGGGTGAGCATGCTTCCTTTTTACCCCGTGGTCTCACCCCAAGCCAGCCAGGGTGGTTGTGAAGGGAGCAACAGAGAACAGAAGAGGCGGGCAGCCGAGGTCTGGGCTGGCACCTGCACCCCGTGGCTCCCTCATGTTGCCTCACTCTTCTGCTCTTATTATTGACCCGCGGCCTGAGAGTAGAGTTTTCAGGCTAATAAGATACCTCCCTCTTGCCCCTCCATCAGGTTTCCTCATCTTAAGTTTGCCCTTAGGCAGTAAGCTCACTCCCCATTGGGTCCCCCCTTCCCTGCCAACTGGTCTCTGGAAGGAAGTTTTACTTCTGCTCTGAATAACGTACTTCCCATCCCACCTCCTATTGGGATCAGCCAATCCCACACTCTTGGAGGCTCTGGATGTGGTTTGGGCTTTATCCCCTCCGCCTACCAGCTGATAACCTGGGGCAGGTCACTTGACCTCTCAGAGGCTCTTTGCCATCTATGAGTCATCTTATTAATATTTTGAAAACCACAAAGCACCACATTATGCACATAGGAACCAAAATTTATTTTGTTTGGACCAAGAACATTAGAAATAAAATAAAACAATAAAAATAAGAAATTGTTCATATCTATAGGCACTAGCATCATTATGTTTCATGGTGTGTGTGTGTGTGTGTGTGTGTGTGTGTGTGTGTGTGTGTGTGTGAAGTTCCAGGGAGAAGGCAGAAGTTATGCTTCTTTTTCCTTCCTGGTTGGGTTAGATGAACGTACATTGTGTAAGTCATCAATGGGGTTACGTTGAACAAAGGTGAACATGAGATTCTTGGGTCTTAGTTCCTAACTCATGAGGTGCTACTTATATAAGCTTGGATGAGTCAGTTGCTCTCTCAGAGCCTTACTTTCCTCATCTGCAGGGTTTGCAGAATCGTGCATACCTTGTTCTACGTGCCCATGTTAGTTATCACCTCTAAGCCCAGCCTTTCCCCAAAGCCTCAACATTATTGATTGCAGGGTCCCAGTTCTTTTTCCTCCTTGCCCTAAGCGTGTGCCCTGTTTCCCCCTATTTCCCCCTGGGCACTTCCGGAGAGTGGATTCTCCCCCGGAGCCTCAGGGCTGAGCTCCACTCACTTGCTCTTGAAGTCCTCCACCACGCCCTGCATGCTCTTCAGCTCCGCCTCCAGCCTGGAGCGCTCTCCCCCCAGGCTGTCCAGCTGCCGCTTCAGGTTGCTGATGTAGGCTTCAAACATGGGCTCGATGTTGGCCCTGGTGGTTTTATGCTCCTGCAGGAGGCTCCACTTGGTCTCCAGGACCTTATTCTGCTGCTCCAGGAACCGCACCTGCCCCCACCAGAAGTAAGAGCTGGTGAGCGCTTCCCTGCTGAGCAACCTCCCGGAGGAGGGCTCTGGGATACGGGACCCCCGACAGTGCAGGGGGGCTGCAACACCTCTCGGGTCCAGGTGGCAGGCCCCTCCTCCTCCTCCTCGTCCTCAGCATGGAAGGAGCCAGGCCAGTGTTGCTGCAGCGGGTCTGTTAGACCTGCCCGGGGACATTAGAGTCCATCTGTCCAACCCAACTGAGGCCGGAGAAGTTAGAGGTTCTCCTAGCAGGAGAGCTGAGGATGGAGTCTGGGTTGGTTGCCCCTTACTTTGGCCCTCTTTCTTCCGGACTCCAGGTATGGAGCCTGAACAGTCCAGATCCTTGAATGGGTTTTTCAAGTCATAAAAAACGCAACTCAGGGGTGAACCGGTGGTGGTAGTGCACTTGTTTCTTTCCCCAGGACTGGGGAAATCCCTCAGGGCTACGGCAGGAAGGACTCAGGGCTGAAGTCACAGCTTCCCTCTGACCAAAAAGACAATATGAAAACACTGAGCGCAGCGCTAGCCAACCACGCCCAAATCACTAGAGAGGTCGCCATAGGACCTGCCCCTATTAACTGGCAGGCGAGAGTGACGCCCGCCCACTTTTGTGAGCTGAACTTGTAAATTCCATCCCTCTATCCCCTGCCCTCCAAATGAATTCCCTTTTTTTTTTTTTTTGTCTTTTTGCCTTTATGTAGAGCCGCACCCGCGGCATATGGAGGTTCCCAGGCTAGGGGTCTAACAGGAGCTGTAGCTGCCGGCCTTCGCCACAGCCACAGCAACGCAGGATCCAAGCCACGTCTGCAACCTACACCACAGCTCATGGCAATGCCGGATCCTTAACCCACTGAGCAAGGCCAGGGATAGAACCCGCAACCTCATGGTCCTTAGTAGGATTCGTTAACCACTGAGCCACGATGGAAACTCCCCATCAGCTTCTTAAATGGATAAAAATCTCTCTTCTGTTAAAGGTCTTCCAAAGAGGGAGACTTTACACATTTCCCTGGCCTTCGATGTTTATGTCCAGTGGAGTCGTATAGATGCACATGAACTTAGTAAAGACAGTAGCTTCCGTGGTGGAGTTCCTTTTTGTTATCTACTTCTAAGCCAGGTACAGGATCTCTATTCATCAAAAGAGCAACGACGGCCTTGTAGTGGGTCAGACAGCTCTGGAGTCTGGAGGTGGACATTTTGCTCATCTCAGCAATGTGGGGAATCACCTCCCCCTCCACCTTGTTATCAGGGGTGCCAGCCCTGAGGACCTTGGAAAAACACAGAAAGCAGGGACCCATCTGGGTACCAGCTGCTTTCCTGATGGAGACCCTCTTTCCTCTCACCTTGTCGATGAAGGAGGCGAACTTGTTGTTTAGAGTCTTGATCTGCTCCCGCTCCTCCTTCCGCACCCGCTGGAGGGAGGGGTCGATCTCCAGCTGGAGGGGGGTCAGGAGGCTCTGGTTGACAGTGACCTCCTGGATGCCCCCAGCTCCAGTCGTCATCCCACCTCCAAATCCATAGCCGCTGCAGGCTCCCCCGACCCTGTACTCTATGCCCCCGAGACCCAGCCCGTAGCCAGCACCTCCAAAGCCAGCCCGGCCAGAACGGTAGCCGCCACTGATGGAAATTCTCTTACCGCCCCCAAAGCTGTGGAGGCTCCTGGTCCCGAAACCCCCCCCGAAGCCACCCCCGAAGCTCTTCCCGCCCTGGGACACAGAGATGGAGCTGAAGCTGGGCAGGCAGCCTGGGAGGAGGCTGGCAGAGGAAGCACTGAAGTTCCGAGAGCCCGCTGACTTGATGGTGATGGAGGAGCATTGGGTCATGGTGGGGGCGGGTGCCAGAGGGTGAGAGGAGCGAAAATGTCAAAGAGATGAGGAGCCTTCCAAGTCCAGCCCTCCCCAACTCTCCTTGACTTTTATTCCTTTCGAGAACGGGGCTTGCCCGGAGAAGATCAAAGATCACGCTGTTGAGATCATCTCAAAGGCATGTCTGGCCACGGCCCATCTTCCTGCCCGGCTCATCTTCGCGGGGGAACACCCCACCCAGGGCAGGACCAGACCTGGGTCCCGAACCCCCATCCACACAGAGCGCCCCTCACCCCCATCCAGGTTCTCAGCCACATGCTGCGGACACTCGCACTGCTTCCCGTGTGTCTCTTCTCGATTTCCAGGTCATTGACTCTGGACCCAAGTACTTGATTATGCCCTTCCCATTGTGATCGCTTATGAAGGAAAAACCCCATGTACTGAGGATTTAATCTGTGCCAGATCATGGTCAGATCAGTTATATAAGCACTAAGTTATTTGATTCTTTTTTCTTTTTCTTTTCAGGGCCTCACCTGTGGCATATGGACGTTCCTGGGCTAGGGGTTGAATCAGAGCTGCAGCTGCCAGCTTACGCCACAGTCATAGCAACGTAGGATCCAAGATGCATCTGTCACCTTCACCACAGCTCACGGCAATGCCAGATCCTTAACCCCCTGAGTGAGGCCAGGGATAGAACCCACATCCTTATGGATACTAGTCAGGTTCTTAACCTGCTGAGCCCACAACAGGAACTCCTATTTGATTTTTATAATGACGCTGTGAGGTTGGATGACAAGAATAATAATTGCCGACATTTACTGAGCAGCTAATACAAGTAACTCTTTAACCCCTGTCTTCTCATAAACCTCACACAGTGCTGCGGAGTAGCTATTATTCTTGTTTTGCACAGGAAGCCACTGAGGTGCAGAGTAGATAGATAAGAAATTTAGAGCTGCGGGTTACTGGCTCTGAATCACGGTTCCTCACATTGATGTAAGAGAGGTGGCTTGTCCAAGGCAAGGGGCATATTCAGGATTTCACTCCAGATTCCTGTCCCTCTACCCCTCTTCCCTGGGGTTTCATCCCCTGGTCACCCCTGGGGATCAGGGATACTCGGTGTCATTTCTCTCCTTTTCTCTGTCCTTTCCTTCTCAACCCTTCTAAACTTTATCCCCTGGTTTTACACTCATCTTCCCACATCCCTCCTGGTCTCTCCCTTCCCTGCTGCTCAGTGTCCTGCTCCTTCATCCCGGTTGTGCCTCAGATCCCTGGTTCTTAGCACCTGCCAGTTCTGAGCATGGTCCCGAGCACGGAGCCCACTCCACGCCCTCCAAGCCTACGCCAGCTGCCCCCACTCTGGGCAATGCCAGGGGCTCAGGCCTGATGGGAGGGGTCCAGAGACTGTAAACTCAGGAATGTGGGAGCTGCCTGCAATTATGGGCCTAAATGGCCCCTCTCCTGGGTGGAAGCCTCATCCCCAGGGCTGCCTGTTAACTCCTCTCCTGGCCTGTTATTTCCCAGCTCAGGTCTGCAAGTTGGAAGCTGTTGGGGAACAATTGGCCCTTTGCTGGGCAGAGGGCTGGGCTGCCCACCCTACGTCAGCGTCCTCGGAACCCAGTCTGGGTTTGGGAGGGAACGGCATCGCCCTGCACGCCGTACAGAGTGAGGAGGCTGGGCGGAGATTCCGCCCAGCAGCTCGGGCTTCTCAAAGAAGGCACCCTAACAAGAGACGGGAGGAAGTGGGCAGAAGCTCGGGTGGGGGGGGAAGCTCTGCCTTGCCGCCGCTCCCACATTCCCAAGCCAGCCTTCTTAGCGCTCCTCTGAGGGAAAGGGGGAAGCCCTGGTGTGTTCCGAGCCCTCCCTATGTGGGGCCCCATGCAGGGTGGAGGTCCGGAGGAGCAGGAGGATGGCTCTGTGCTCCATCACATTGCAAACAGAGAGCTGGACACCAAGCACATTACACATGCATTTAATAGACACAGTCCCAGGGAGGAAAGAGAGGGAGACGCAGCTCATTAGCACCGTGAGACCGGTGGGTTGAGGCTGAGATGGCCTGGGAGACACAGATTGCCCATCGCTGCATCGGGAGGGAGGGAGAGAGGCGGGGCTGACGGGGAACCTCCAAAAGACAAGCCTACTGTGAGTTTTGAAAGAGAGCGGGCTTTGGCACAGAGTGGTGTCAGGAGCCATCTGGGGACTCTTGGGAGGGCAGAGGCTGGCTTGGGCTGGGGAATGGGGTTTAGCCGGGATGCCAGGCTTTCCAGCAGCACAGGTGGGCCTCGCGGAGGGCAGATGGAGGAGAAGCCCCTGGGGAGCAGGAGCAAGTGCAGACAGGCCAGGTGAATGGGCAGAGCTGGCCTCGGGGCAGGGCTGAGGGCGAGGGGTGCCTGCCCTTAGTGCTTATAGTGTCCTCTCTTCCGGCTGGAGGACATGGTGGAGACAAACTTGACACTGGAGCCACTGCTCCCGAGGCCCCGGCTGCTACCGGTACTGAAGCCAGAGCCCCCCAGGCTCGTCCCCAGGCTGTGCCCACCACTGGTGGTGAAGGAGTAGCCGCTGCCCCCACTGAGGCCGAGGCTTCCACCGCCAATGCTGCTGCCACCTCCATAGCCACTGGAGACGGTGGAGGTGACCACAGCTGCCGGAAGAGAAGAGATGTGATCAGACCAAGGGCACGAGAGAAGACACCTGGGGCGTCGGGGACCGGCGCCCCAAACAAAGTTTACGGAGTGGGGACGGTGGTTGGCCTCCTTCCAAATCTCTCACCCACTTTGTGAGGTCACTGTCCTACATCTCAGCCTGGCTTTCTCTGCACCCCAGCGCCAGGCATCCATCAGGTCCCAAATGGCTTCCTGCCTCCCCTCAGCTCCTATTTGGTGCTTCTCTTTTCCTTCTAGAACTTCCTGGAGACTTCTCTCCTCCAGGAAGCTGTTCTGGTCCACTTGCCTTCCCCTTTGATTTTCCCATACTCCCTTGCTGCTCTGTCCCCTTCTCCCCTGTGGTCCCAGTTCTGGTGGCTCCCTTCCTTCTGGGAGCTCGTAGGAAGGCATATATGCCTTTCCCTTTATGTCCCCAGGGCAAACTCTCTGAATCCTAGAGCAGGGCTGGAATATTCTTTTCTTTTTTCTTTTTTTGCCTCGTCTGCAGCCTGTGGAAATTCCCAGGCCAGGATCGAACCCGTGCCACAGCAGTAACCTGAGCCAGAGCAGTAACTATACCAGATCCTTGACCTGCTAGGCTACTGGGACTCCAGGGCTGGAATATTCTGGATAGACCAAGTGACAGATGAACCAGGGGCCAGCCAGCTCGGCCCTATTTCTTCCCTAACCCACTCTTTTCCTAGCTTTTATAACCATCCATCATCTTAAACATCTAGTACCCTGAATCACATGCTCCAAAAAAAAAATAATAAAAAAAATATATATGTAAGTCCTGATCCTTAATACCTGTAATGAAATCTTACTCGGAAATAGAATCTTGTGGATGTAATCAGGTTAAGATAACCTCATTAGGGTGGACTCTAATCCACTCTGACTAGTGTCCTTATTAGAAGAGGGTGTTTGTCCATGGGAAGACAAACACCCAGGGAGATGGCCATGTGACCACAGAGACAGAGTAGGACGTGATGTGAGGAGGACCAAGGATGGACACCTGCCTCCAGAAGCTGGGGAGAGGCATGGAAGGATTTCCCCTAGAGGTTTCAGAGGGAGTACAGCCCTGCCAACGTTTCAGTTTTGGATTTCTAGCCTCCAGAACAGTGAGGTGATGCATTTCTGTTGTTTTAAGCCACCCAGTTTGTGGTACTATGTTGCAACAACCTTAGGAAATGGGTGCTTTCAAGAGAAAGGACACTTTAGAAGTTATGCCAGGCATTCCCAAAATTAGCTTTGAGGATCTCTGGAGCAACTGGATGAGGACTTCTGGGAACGAGGGCCCCTGGGTGATTCAGAGGGATCTGCCTTCTAGAACCATCGGTTAATATCATCAGTTGCTTTGGTGAATCTTGCATCAAGAAAACTGAGCTGAGTTGTAGACCGTAAGTTGTAAGAGTCATCTCTTGGCCTCACGAGGCCAGCACTGAGCTCCACTGGTCACAACTTCTGTGCTTACCAGCCTGTGGCTGTGCCAGCTTTCTAACAAATGCCCCTCCTGTTTCTGAGCAGCTGCGCCCGACTACCAGGTCTTCTGGAGCTCCCACTGCCTTGACACCCTTGGTGGGCTTTCTGCATTTATACTTTGCAAGTTGAGCCGAGGGGTGGGGCTTCTCTGGGAAGGGGCTATCTAGTGCCTAGTTCTAAGATCCTGGTGCCCAATGTAAAGCCTCCCTCCAAAGGCTGTGGGCAGACAGGGGTTTTCAAAAATCCTGTCTACACTGAGCACTCATCTCTGAGCTAGACTGACTGCCCCAGCGAGAAAGGTGCGGAATTCTGGGAGGCGGGAGGGGCCGTCCATGGGTCTTCCCAACCCACGCACAAGGATACAGCAAACCTCTCCTCTCCCCACTCTGGGGCGTCCTCTCACTTGCAAAGATGTAAGAATGGTGACATTAAAGACCCTCCTAACACAGCTCTTTTTAATGCATTCAGAGCCCCAAACCCTCTCAAAATGAACCCCATCAATGGGATCCCCTCTGATGCTCCGTGTGTCCCCCCAACCCAGGCTCTGACACGCCCACCACCTGCCCAGCGTCCAGCCACATACACTCCAAATGACGCAAGAGGGGGGTCATACTCACAGATGTTCACTGGAGAAACGCCCTCTCCACTCAGCCTGTTTGGGAGGAGGGGGAGGAGCGAAGGTTACCATGGTGTCCGACAGCTTGTGGGCGTTTGAAACAGCATTTTGGCCATTGTTTTAAATGCATTTAAAAAAAACCCTTAATCATTTTTATTGCAGAAGTAATGGAGGTTGAAGCTATTTCAATACAGTATATTAAAAATAGCAATCTTGAATGAAATAATGCAGAGTTTGAGGTTCATAGGAGTAAAACCTGCAATCTCAGAAACACAGTTTTGGCGTAAACTAGGGAGACACCTTAAAAAAAAAAATAAAGCTGGAGTTCCCATCGCGGCACTGTGGAAACAAATTCGACTAGGAACCATGAGGTGGCAGTTTTGCTCCCTGGCCTCGCTCAGTGGGTTAAGGATCCAGCGTTGCTGTGAGCTGTGGTGTAGGACACAGACGCGGTTCGGATCAGGTGTGGCTGTAGCTGTGGCGTAGGCCGGCAGCTGTAGCTCTGATTCGACCCCTAGCCTGGGAACTTCCATATGCCGTGTGTGCGGCCCTAAAAAGCAAAACAAAACAAAAAAAACAATTAAAGCTAATCACATGTTAGTGTCAGTTGGAAAGGCTGGGCTGTCACAGAACAAGAAGATCTCTCTTTCCACAATGCACTATTGTCATGCACTGAAGTTATTATAGGTGTGGAGAAGAGTCTGAGTCATAAATGTAACAAGAGCAATCATCGGTCTACCATTGTAGCAACCAGAGTAATTTTGCATCCTGAAGACAGAAGTGGCATTCATTCATAAACGCAGACTTAGAACATTAAAGACTGCTACCTGCCTGTTACCTACATTATGCCACAGAGTTCTCTCAACAGTTTAGGTATGTTTATCTCATTTTAGCTATCATTACCTCATTTTTACAGAGGGGGCAATCAAATATCGGAGAGGGTAATTCACTTGCTCATGATCACAAAGCTGGATTTGACACCAAAGCCCATATCTTTGGCCACTGAACTGAAAGAGAGCTAACGTTTATTGACCACTTGCTGGGTCCCACGAATTTCCTGAGAGTTCATGGGTAATCCTTTACTTTAGTCCTCTTAATAACATGTAAGATAGAAACTCTGGTTATCTCCATTTTACAGGCGAGGAAGAGAAGATCAATAATTTGCCTTCCGTCACACAACTGGTAATTGGCAGAGCACAAAGCTCCCACTAAGCTTTGGGGATCACGTGACCCGGCCTCTTTATTCTGTCACTAAGGAAATTGAAGTTCAGAGAGGGGAACTCGCTTTCCCAGGCTTACATAGCTACTTAGCGGTGTAAGCCCAGATCCTAGGACATTTTATCTGCAGCCCCGAGCCTTCCTACCACATATGCAGTCCCACAGTATAACCAAATTTCTCCTTTGGTAGAATTTGATTACCTAGACCCAATCAGGTCCTAGATTTCTCTGGGATGCTCAAAGTAGTTCCATCTTAAACATGGGAATCTAATGACGATTTACCTGGAAAGAAATTGCACCTGTATTCTTTGTCAGAGCCCAGTTCCACCTGTGTCGTGCTCCTTTCCCGGGCAAGAAGGGGCCTGCAGAAGCCCGAGCCCCTAGGAATGCCCAGGCTGCTTGGTGGGGTTGCTGCATCTGCCCTCACCTGCACTCCTCGCCCTCCAGCAGCTTCCTGTAGGTGGCGATCTCCACGTCCAGAGCCAGCTTGATGTTCATGAGCTCCTGGTACTCCCTCAGCAGCCGCGCCATGTCCTGCTTGGCCTTCTGCAGGGCCTCCTCCAGCTCCACCAGCTTGGCCCGTGCATCCTTGAGGGCCAGTTCTCCGCGCTGCTCTGCGTCAGCGATGGCCGTCTGCAGGCTGGCACACTGTAAGGGAAGGGGGAAGCCGTGAGCCTTAGGAGAGTCTGGATCCTTCTTAGGTAGGAGTCCCGTAAGCGTGGCCGAATGACACAGAAGAAATGAACATGTGGGGAGCTCTGGGCCCTCCCAAAAGATACCTGCTTTTTGACGCTGTCGATCTCGGCTCTCAGCCTCTGAATCACCCGGTTCGTCTCAGAGATCTCTTGTTTGGTGTTTCGGAGGTCGTCACCATGCCGGCCCGCAGTGACCTGCAGCTCTTCATACTGACAGAACCCGAGCAGAGTCAGGCACCCTGTTAAACACCGGCCTGGGCACCCCTCCTGCGCACAGCCTGTCCCTTGGAGCCCTGCGTGGACCCACTGACCCACCCACTGATCATTCACAATTCCCTCGGTCCCTACTTCTTTTTAAAAATTTTTTTACATGTTTTATTTTTAGTTTTTGTCTTTTTAGGACCACACCCGTGGCATATGGAAGTTCCCAGGCTAGGGGTTGAATCGGAGCCACATCTGCGACCTACACCACAGCTCATGGTAATGCCAGATCCCTAACCCCCTGAGTGAGGCCAGGGATCGAACCTGAATCTTAATGGATACTAGTCAGGTTGGTTACAGCTGAGCCACGACCAGAACTCCCCCTGCCCCCACTCCCTTCTTGAGCACATCTCCTTGCCAGGCGTGTCCCAGGCTCTGGGACTATCACGAAGAGCATAATCAGACTCCTGCCTACCATTTATTGGGAAATATAAATAATAATCAGATCAGCATATTAGCAAATGTATAGTTCCACACTGAGATACGTGTCCCTTAGGAAGTGAACAGAGGCCTATGAGGGCACAATAAAGGAATGTGACCTAGACATGGCAGTGGGGGTGGGACAGGCAGGGAGAGTGACCTGAGTGACGGGGTTGGGGGAGACTATTCTAGATGAGGGAAACAGCCTATGTGTGAAGACCCTGGGACAGGAAAGAGCAGGGAGAACTCTAGGAGCGGGAGGGGACTTGGTCACTGTCCTTGGGGAGTTCTTGGTCATGGGGGCGTACATCCCGACAAACTATGAGTTTTGGTGGCCCTCCAGACACCAGTGCTGGGGAAACGGGGAGGGAACCAGGACTGCATGGAGCCCAGGATGCAGAAGGCCTTGAACTTGTAACAGAATCCTCCATCTGGGGCGGCTCTCCGTTTAATGGTGCGCGTCCAGAACACGGTCATTTAGGAGCGATAAATACACTCTGTGTCCTCCGGCAGACTGGAGAAAAACTCTACCTTTCCCAAAGGAAGAAAAGCCCCTGCCTGAGTGAAGACCTGTCCAGTTTCGAAGGTGCTGAATAGCTCAGCTTCTTAGTTTCTAGACACCCACGTGGTTAAAGGGAACAACAACCTCACCAACAGAAGGAATCATTCAGGATACATTTCAACCTCTCCTCCCGGGGTTCAGTGCATCCCACCTCCACTAATCACCGAGGGACTGCTTCTGCCCTTGCACCGCGGCACCTGACACCCTGCTTCCCTTCTATCCCGTTGCAATGACAGGGACTCAGACAGGGCCCAGAGCAGGGCAAGGATGGGAGCCAGCTTGCAGGTGAGCACCTGCCTCTGAAGAGCGTTTGGCAGAGAACTGATCTCATGGATTGGATCGTCCAAGCTGGCACAACCCTCCAGAGCCAAACTTTCTGGCCGTCTGCAGCTTCAGGCAGCAGTTTACGGTGGTCATCCCACCGTCCCTATTCCTAGTACAAACCCTCTTGCTCAGCAAAGCGCTCATGTCTGCCCTCCAGCCCATGGGGCCACGTGTTCAGCCTTAAATACCTCTTTACTCCTTGGCAATCTTTTATCCCTCTCTGCTTGCAATCAGACGGAAAACCCGCTTCTTCTTGGAAGTGTTTTATTAATGCTGTCTTTTCCTCTTCTGTGAGTATTCATTCACTTCCTGGCCTCCCAGACCTTGGATTCCTTTTACAGCTTATTTATTTACAACTCTGCAGCCCTGCTTGTCAGAGAGAGCTCCACAAATATGTCATGAATCAATAAACCCTTTACTTTATTTTATCTTTATGTCTTTTTATGGCTACACCCACGGCATGTGGAAATTTCCAGGCTGGGGGTCGAATTGGAGCTGCAGCTGCCAGCCTACACTACAGCCACAGAAACGCCAGATCCGAGCCGCATCGGCAACCTAAACCACAGCTCAGAGCAACACCAGATCCTTAATCCACTGAGCGGGGCCAGGGATGGAACCCAAGTCCTCATGGTTACCAGTCAGGTTTGTTACCGTTGAGCCACAATGGGAACTCCCCAATAAACCCTTTAGAAACAACTTTATGACTGTTTCTTGTCTATTTCAGAATCTTACCATCCCCCAACCACTTGGTAAGCGGTGTGGGGGCTGTAATTGTCCTTTGGGGCACCCAGCATTGCCTGACCACATATCAGTGTGTAGGTGTAGTAGGGTTTTCACATGCACTTCAAGCTAAGTTTTCGTAGCATCAAAGACACATCTGCCAGGTTGGAGGAAACGGAAACGGTCACACATCTCCTGCGGCTTCAGAGAGCTCTAGCCCGGGAGCCTATTGAGGAGCAGCTCACACCCACCTTGGTCTGGTACCAGGACTCAGCCTCGGCCCGGCTGCGGTTGGCGATGTCCTCATACTGCGCTTTGACCTCGGCGATGATGCTGTCCAGGTCCAGGCTGCGGTTGTTGTCCATGGACAGGACCACCGAGGTGTCACTGATGTGCGTCTGCATCTGGCACAGCTCCTGCAGAGCCAGTAAACTCAGTGTCATTGCAGCATATAAAAGAAGGGGTCTTGAAATCATGCGGTTGACCCACGTAAGTCAGAAATCTCTTCTTTGACCTCCCTGGCAGAAATTTTCCAGCTCTTCTCATGCCAGCCATTTCGGGGGTCCCATGCCAATCCCCGAGGAGTTTCTGGGTCATAGATCAGGGTGATGGGAGTGGGCCCCCCAGCATCCTCTCTCAAGGTTCTCTGTGCTTTTGCCCTGAGCTTGAAGGATGGGTAAGTGTTCTATGAATCTAAATTATATGGAGTTGAATACAACATCTGATTCATATGCCAGCATTGAAGTTTCTACAAGTTTGGGTGGGTTTTAGAAGTGCCTGCCCCTCCCCTGCCCCCCCCAGTGTGACCTCATCACCCTCTACCCTTCCTCAGAGCCAAGTCTCTGCCATCAGAGTGGAAGTGTCCAGGATGAGGCATCTTCAGAGACCAAGAAGCACCCCAACCAATAGACTGAGGAACAGCTTGCCCTTTGAACTTTTCTGGGAGGGGTAAGGGAGAGGTGGGTCTTGATTCTTTGGGACTGTTACCCAATGACCTCGGATTTTAGGAATCAGCATTCTCTCCTTGCGAGGCCATGGGGTTGAGGGGACAACCCTTGGAGATGAGGTGGGGTTGAGTGTGGCAGGATTTCAAGCAGTTCTTCTCAATAGCCGTGACTTCCCAAGCCCTGGCTTGGACCATCTGGGCACCATGCCAGCTAGAGGGACTCTATGGATGACACTCTGCAACATCCTTTTCTTTTCAGGCTCCAGACATAGGCAGGAAAAAAGACATTTGCAGGCTCTTACTGCTTCAAAGAGCATCCGGAAGAAGTTGATCTCATCAGTCAGAGAGTTGACCTTGGCCTCCAGCTCCACCTTGTTCATGTAGGCAGCATCTACATCCTGGAAAGACAGGACAGGATGCTCCACTGAGAACCTGGCCCCCAGGGAGCAAGTCCAAAAGCATATGGGAAGTCTCCTTCCTGATCTTTCTAGGTTGGATTTTAGCAAACTCGGTACTGGGGGCTTGAGGGTGAGGGTGGGTGATTGCTGGGTGGGTTTCCTGAGTTAACAGAAACCCAAGTGGGGTCACTGGGGCCATAAGTGTGTGTGTGGGGGGGCAGTTTATGGCAGATTTGAGCTCTCCAGATCTTCTCAAGGTTGATGTCACTTTTCTTGGGTGGCCCAAGGGTCAGTCATCCCATACTCCCAGATTCGGTTTTGAATCTTCTTCTTTGAGGGACATTTCCACGCACCTTCTTCAGAGCTACAAACTCATTCTCGGCAGCCGTGCGCTTGTTAATTTCGTCCTCATACCTGTACACACAGAGGAGAGGGGGCGGGCTGTTGAGCAAGGGCTTGATGGAACTCTTCCCAGGCCGAGGAGGACTGTGCTGGTGTAACAGGAGTTGAGAGACCTCAAGTCCTCCCCAGCTCTTCCGCTGACCTATGTGTGACTTCGAGTGATTCATTTAAACTTCATTTCTCCCCCTATAAAGGGGGAATAATTTCTTCTGCCAGAGGGTTTTTTTTTCTTTTGTAAGACTAGAAGGTGAGCATGGAACTGATGAGAATAAAAACATGTACTTATGCAACTCCATCTTAGAGATGTGCAATTCCAATCCGTCAAAAATTTTTTTTTGCTGCCTCAAATACCTGCTGGAAGTGTGAGGTGAAGTTTGTTCAGGACAGTGTTCTGATCAATTTTGATATATTTTCACTGAACCTCAGGGTAGCCACTTAAACTGTGAGCTTTTAGTATGTAGGGGTTGCTCTAACTCAGAAACGAAGGGTGAGCCAGCTAAGAGGTTGGCAAGGACCATCCTTTCTGTTGGATACTCTCACCTACTGCAGTCCAGAGGATGGTCAGTCAAACTTGCCTCCCCGAGGTGGGTCCGATTGCCTGGTTTATACTCTAGTGTGCATCTTAGAAATGCAAGCATCTCAATATCAGAGCCCACATCCAGTGGAGTTAAATAATAAGCTGACTGTAAAACAGTAGAATTGCTTTCCAGAGGTGGGATGTTTTGTTAGATGGCAAAGCTATCCTTTTGTGGTTATGGAGACAGATGAGAATAGGCTTCTTGTCAACAGTGATACACGAGATGAAGGTCCCTTTGTTACCCCACATCTCATGGGAGAATGACTGCAAGTCCTAACCTTCCCGATGTGAGTTTTTGCTCTTTGGCACCCCTCTGGTCCTCGTAAAGGGTCCTGGGATGACTAAATGCGACCAGAAGGGTCTCCCACTCTCACCTGACTTTGAAATCTTCCACGACATCTTGCATGTTCCTCAGCTCAGCGTCCAGCCTGCCCCTCTCATTGGTGACATTGTCCAGCTGCCGCCGGAGGTCGTTGACATAGGCATCAAAGAGAGGCTCCAGGTTCTGCCTGACGCTCTTGGTGCCCTGCTCCTGCAGGAGGCTCCACTTGGTCTCCAGAACCTTGTTCTGCTGCTCCAGGAACCGCACCTGGATGGGAGAAGAAGAGGATGAAGCCTGGAGAAAGTGGGGAAGCAGTGCCAAACACCCCAATAGATAAGGGACAGAGGAAGAAAGTACAATTTCCACCTGCCACCCTTCTGCCAATGATATAATTGACAACTCCAAGTCAAGAAGGAAAAGCCCTTGAAGGTGCCCCCCACATTCTCAGGGGTTCCACAGAAGCAGCAGCAGCAGGGCTTGGAGGCCTGGATGGGGAGCCTCCATTCCCCACGTCTGGGCTGAGTGCTCTGGGTTAGGTTAGTTTGCCCAGTGGACTTAACAACTTCATTGTCCCCCCGCCCCACCCCTTGTTGACAGAACCAGCCGGCAGGGCTCTCCAGGAGTAAGAGGGGAAATTCCCACGGGTCCTGCAGGGCAGGCTGGCCCCACCCACCGATGCCTCTGCTCCTGGGAGATGCTTGTTGAGCAGATGCGCTTTCCCAGGGAGGCCACTGAGTGATTTCTCCCCAACCCCATGGACCAGATGAGCCCCTGGCTCACCTTGTCGATGAAGGAGGCGAACTTGTTATTGAGGGTCTTGATCTGCTCCCTCTCCTCTTTCCGCACCCGCTGGATGGAGGGGTCAATTTGCAGGTTGAGGGGAGTCAGGAGACTCTGGTTGACCGTGACCTCTTGGATGCCTCCGGGGGGACAGACGGAGAACCCGGAGCCCACATAACCCCCTCCAATTCCGCCACCATAGCCGAATCCACCGCTGACCCCGAACCCACCGCTTGCCCTGCCACCAAAGCCGCCTTGGAAGCTGCTGCCGCACCCACCGATGGAGACCCGTTTGGTTCCCCCTAGGTTATAGAGGCTGCGGCTTCCAAAGCCAGCCCCAGCGCCACTGATCCTTCCCAGTCCTCCTCTGCCCCCAGGGGAGCGGGTCACCGAGGCGGAGCTGAAGCGGGAGCGGCCAGCGGCTGGGGTGGTGGTGGCCGAGGCCGTGCTGAAGCCCCTGCGGCTGCCAGTCTGGAAGGTGATGGTGGACTGCCTGGACATGGTGGCTGGGCGAGGCTGGCGAGGAGAGCTCCTGACGTGGGTGCGTGTGGAAGGGGACGGAGAAGACAAGGCATCTGGGGAGCCCCGAGCCCCCCGGGGCTTTTATGTTCTTCCAAGGGGGCGGGGCGCGCTCATGCCAGCCTCTGATGGCATCCTCTCGGCATCCACCAGCCCTGAGCCCGCACTCAGCCCCCCTCTGCAAATGGTGGAAAAGACGCCAGTTGGCTGCCCGGCTTCCCTCCCCCACGTGGAAACTCCTTTCCAGTTGCAACTTGATCAGCAGTTGAATGAGAAGCGCCTTAATTGCCTTCAGTCATGTCCTAATCATGCATCTTATAATGGACTCAGAAAACACTGCCTCATTCCTAACCCGTTCTCTTAGGCCTGGCACCAACTCCCTCCTGTCCAAACACCTTGTGTCAACTGCCATGCCTGTGATTAACTGTTTCCTGTCCCTTCCTCCCCCTCAGGAGCTCATCTTCCTCTGAGCACTTTCTCAGCAGTTATTCCCCAGTGTCCCCCTCCCACCCACCCAGCCGCAGCCCAAGCCTTCCCTCCAGATCTTGAAAATCCTGCTCCACGTTCCTCTTTCTCAGGAATCCACCGCCTCTTGATGGCCCCTTTATTTTAACTCTGAAGCTGCCACCTCTATTGTGTGGGTCACACACGACGAGTTCTGAGGCATGATCATGTGCATTCGTGCAAACACGTGTAGCCCTGTCTACTCCTGTGGAATATGACCCTCCAGGCCGGGCCCTCTGCCTGCGTGGACAGAGGTCGTGAGAGTGAAAAGACGAGTTGGAATCCCAGCCCTACTGCTTCCTAGTGGTGAGACATGGGGCCAGCCAGGAAACTTCCCTGGGCCTCAACTTGGGGGTCTGTGAAGTGGGGTTTGGGATGACTGTCCACGTGGGGAAACAGCTCTTGCAACGCTGAGGATAAGTAAATGCTGAGCCAGTGTTCGTTGAGTCCTCGCTTCTGATACGATCAGGCATAGGTGAAGGAAGTGCCAGCGGGGTGTCCGTCCTGAGGCAAATCCCACGGGGATTCGCGAGAAGCACAGTACTCTTTCTTTAATAACAGGTTTGCAGTCTGGTTGGGAAGAAAAAAATGGAAGCTCACTGAGGAATTTAGGAAAAGTCTCCCTGACTGAATACTGCTCCTACTGATGGCCAGGGATTCCAACTCTTGAATCCTTCATCAAAAGGCCCCACGGTGGTTCCCTGATGGCCAGTGGGTTGAGGATCCACCATTGTTACTTCTGTGGCTCAGGTCACTGCTGTGGTGTGGGTTCGAGCCCTGGTCCCAGAACTTTTGTGTGCCATGTGTGACCACACACACACACACACACACACACACAAACACACAGCGCCAGTGACTTCACTGAGTAGAGAGACCTTGTTCTTTTCTTCCCTGTTAGTCTTGTTGATGAAGTCCTCCAGCCCCCATCAGTCTAAACTGATACGGAGTCTCAGGGTGTCCCCGTCCCCTTTCTTCTGCATTATCTCCCCGTCCCTACCACGGGGGCAGTCAGACAGAAACATCGTCACGTCTTTTGCCTTGCTGACTTCTTGCTTCTTGCGGTGGCTTAAAGGATGAGAGAGTGTGAGAGGGGCTGAAATGGACTCAGTCTCTGTTTTGTGGGAGAGGAAACCTAATTGCCGAATGGTGAACCAAGGAGAGACTGACACTGCCCAGGGAGAGAGAGGCAGGCCCGCAGTCTTTCTGCACAGGTGCGCTTTCAGAGGTGCAGCTGATGGGACTGGGAATGCTCACCAGCCTGTAATGGCAGTTTGGCACTTGGATTGGCGATTCTCTTTTCTCTGCACTACTTCCTCCTTGGAGCCGAGGCCAGGGGGCTGGGCCTCTCCTCCCTCGAGAGATTGTTTGCGAGTCTCAGTTTCCACAGGGAACCCGTGAATCATCGCTTTTGTTGATACAGGCCAGGAGGAGCACAGCCATTCTCCCACCCAGTTGCCGATGTGCCCAGGTCCTAGCTGGGGTGGTGCCTGTCTCTGGGGTGGAAAGAATAATTGTCTTTGTTTTCTGTACTCATTATAAGATTATCTTTCTCCCAGAAGAAGGGACACTTGTTTCCTGAGCAATGCTGAGCAAACTTTTCAGAGCTTTCTGTGGAATAAAAGTTGGTGAAGAGTCAAGGCTGAAAGTGCCTCAGCTGGCACGTCCATGGGAATGGGGGCCACTGCAGTTCTTGGCCATCAAGCTTTCTGTGTGGATGCTTCTCCAAATGCCTTCCCTCCTGGGTCAGGCCTTTCTTTCCCAAATCTTTTCCTGGGAGCCAATTGCATTGCCATCTCATCCCATTTCCATTCTTGCTGCCCCCGGTCCACCACCTCATGTCTGTGGTTATCTGTATTCTTCCTTCCCTCCCTTATCGCTCTAATTTTTCCACCTGGACTATTGTTTGCAAAGCTAGATTGTCTTGTTCTCTGACTTTGGTGAAAAAAATGGGAATAGATGAGTCTTACCATCTTACCCTCTCACCCTCTCTTCCTCACGCCATCTTCTGTGATCTTTGACCTTCACTGTGAACTTCACCCTGGTGGACCATGTCTACATGAATGCCTAGGACATCCTGGCCTCCCCAACAGCTTGTATCACCACCTCCTTCGAAACCTCAAAACTAAGAGACTGTGAACACCCCTGATTTCCTTCTGGCCAGCAAGATTTTTTATTTTGATTTTAATCTCCTTTATAATTTTGCTTTGAACTCTCCCCCAAGAAGCCCTCTCAGATAAACTGTGGCCAAGGACCAGCCCCTTTCCACCTATTCCCTGAGCAGACCTGTGCTTGGCTTGTACACTGGGTGTGCTTCTTCACCTGCGTTGGCTTCTGGGTTCTTCTCTGTGCACTGTGCATGCCCCTCCAACCCTGCCCTGCCTCCAAGCACCCTACATAAAATATTTCACCCTACATAGGTTGTCTAATTTAAAGAAGAGCTTTGTGGAGTTCTCACTGCAGCTCAGCAGGCTAAGGACCCTACTAGGATCCATGAGGATGCAGGTTCGATCTCTGGCCTCGCTCAGTGGGTTCAGGATCTGGTGTTGCCATGAGCTTTGCTGTAGCTCAAAAGTGCTGCTTGGATACCAAGTTGCTGTGCCTGTGGTATAGGCTGGCAGCTGCAGCTTCGACTCGACCCCTAGCCTGGGAACTTCCATATGCCACGGGTGTGGCCCTAAAAAAAATTAAATTGAAAAATAAAGAAGAACTTTATGAATGTATTCCTTTCTGCTCTCCAGATCTCCTGAGTCTCTCCAACTCTGTATGGATGGGTCTGTCTGGGAGGAGTTTTCTTGAGGTTTGGGGAGTGGTGAGTTTAAAAGCTATGGTATGTGTGCTCTGGTGCCCGCGGCTGGGAGTGTCAAACCCTTCTACTTCCCTGTTCCCAGCACCTCCTGCTCAGGGTGTCTCTCCCATCCTCAGAGGGGTGCTGAGGCCCTTGGCTATGGTGAATTTCAAGGATACTGGGCCTGGGGGGAGGGCAACCAGGCCTTGAGGTTGAGGGTAGAGGGGAAGAAGGCATGGAGGCATGTCTCCCAAGGCTGAGGGAATTGGTGAGTGTACTAAGGAGCTTCGGCTTCCAACCAGGTCAGGGTCAGAAGAGGGCAGGCTGGAGGGGACAGAAGGGATTGAGTCACCCTCTAGGACAACCTGGCATGATGCTCAGTCAGGGTCCCAGTGTCCAAAGACCCAGGCCCCAGCACCTACCTCCAGCCCCTCAATATGCTTGATCCCTCTCAGATGGCCCTTTCTTACTGTCTCAGGGAGTCCTGCCTCTAGCTACTAACTATTTACTAGCATCTGCTAGATGCCAGGTGCTTGCTGGTCTTGGCACAGGAGACATAGCAGTGAACAAAGCAGGCAAACTCCTTTCTTCCTGGAGCTAACACTGAAAGAGAAAGGGGGCCGAGGCTCTTTGGAGGTGCAGTCATAACCTGGGTCTTACAATTCTCAGGAACTGAATGTACAGAAGCCCATTCTGTGATGGTGGTATCCGAGATGACCCATCGGAAGTACTCCTCAACCTTGGCAGTTCAGGCTAACTTCCTCAACACGTCATCTCTAACAGGCACCTCTAACAGGCACAAGCCAGCCTGCCCCCACAGGGGTCAGAACCTCCACCTCACAGCCTCCTTGGCTCCTACATTCAGTGGCAACAATTCCTCTCCAAAGGGACTAATCATGCCACTCGATCTCAAGAAACCACCGAGCTTCAGGACTTGGGACATGGACTCGCATCTTTCACTGGGGCCCAGATTCAATGGGCAGGTCAGTGCCTGATGTATGTGGGCAAGTACTCCTCAAGTCCGCGTCAGCCAGTTTTAGCAGCAGAATGGGGTGCTCTTTCCATCCAAATGTGTGCTTAAGAGAAACAAGATGAAGCAACCCCTCCCCTCCACCATCTGGAGCTTCAGACACACTCGACGGATACACATGGACCACTTGCGGACAGACACATGGACACGTATCTTAAGAACATTCACAAATTGACGATCGACATGTGAATGTGGTGTTGACTGGGTACGTCAGGCTGGAGAGGTGAAGTGAAGGCGCAGAGTCAGTCTTCAGAGCTGAAGGAGCTTTAGAGAGGAGAAAACTTAGGGCAGGAATTACTGAAGGTCGCACAGTCATCTGGTAGACCAGCCGAGCCCTCAGTCCTATCTGATGCTGCCTTTGGAGGAAGCCTCCTTCACATCCTAGAGCCAGGAGGGGAGACGAGCCCCCTATTGCCTGGGAAGCACAGCTAGGGTTCTTCCTGGAGGGAGAGGGTGGTATGATGCCAGTGTCTCAAGGGCCCTCGCAGTGCACCCCCATAAAAAGCACCTGGGGGGATTCCAGTGTGTCTTGGTCATCTACCTCTGACCACTTTAAAAGCCTCCCCTGACCTCAGGAGTGGGGGCACCTCTCCCAGTTTCTCTGGTTGGTGCTGGGTGGCTGGGTGGGGGCTGCCAAACAAGGAGAGGAAAGTGGGGGAGGAATGGGGTGCCCTGAGGCTCTTCCTGAGCCGGCTGTGAGCAGAGCAACACAATACCTAGAAACCCCGGAGAGGTACACATGGCGTGTCACCATGGCTGGGTGGGCTGGGTGATACTCCAGCACCCGGGGAGGCTTGTTACACCATCCCACTGGCTTGTCGGTTGCTGTGGAGGCTGGGTGTGTGGATCACCAACTGGGAAGTAACAGCCAGAAGCATCAACCTCACTCCCGTGCTAGGCTTGGCACCGCTTCATGTCTCATGAACTTGGACATCAAAGAAACGCTTTCCTGCTTTCTATTCTCATGCTCTCAGCTGCAGGTATTCTGACATGAGCCTTCTGGCAAGACTCATTTGCTCACTTACTCTTTCAACAAATATCCGTGGGATTACCAATGTGCTCGGCATGAGGACATGAGGGTGAAGGGGGTCCCGTCACCAGCATTGCTTCCGGGAAACAGAGCAGAGAGTGACACGGTGTCGCCGTATGGATAGGAGTAGGCATAGGATTGCACCGGAAACTCTGACACGCCAGCCAGGTGTCCAGGAGGCCGGGCCATGACCCCGGTCTGGACCCCAGGCCCTTGCTTGATAACCTCAGCTCTGCCTTGCCTATTTTGTGGATGAGGGGAGTGAGGCCCAGTGCACCACAAGAAGTTAAGAATAAATAAATCTGAAGCTAGGGCTCTTGTCCCCCGTCCCGTGGCACAGGGCTTGTGCCTAGGCCACCCTGATCTCTGCTGTATTCAAGGTAACTATTCCATACATTCCCACCCCCAGGGGCTTGCCGGACTGTGAGGAGGCTATAACTGACCTAGGTGAAACCATATAAAAGGGCATATGACAGAATTAAAAAATATGAAATTCAGACAGTGAGCAGCAGGACTGATTGCAGGGCAGGTATTGAGGGCTGCAGGCAAGGCTTGCTCTCCCTGTTGGCTCCCAAGGCCACAGTTTGGGGGTACACAGAGGGTGTGGCCTCCTGAGTGCAGGAGGAGAGGTGAGAGGAACTGGCTGGGTTTAATATTCCTTACGGATAAATCACAGAGTGAATCCATCCACGGACCCTTGAGATGGGATTGCGTTGATCTGCTGAACACACACACACATGATCCTTGTCTGTAAAGCCACCTTCCTGTCTGGGACCTCCTGGCAATGCACCATTTACCTGGTGCAGGAGCTTCGGCATGTGGGGCTGTTTTCCACCATCCCTCAGAAGGTCAGGCCCATGGGGCATCCAGCCTTGGCCTCGGAGTCCCTGCCCCATTCTGGATTGTCTGACAGCCAGTTGACCTGCGGCCACTGAGTGAGCACCTGATGATGATGAGGATGGTGACAATGAAGATGGCTTTGGGAAGCCGAGAAGCATGAAGCTGGGAGCAAGTGTTTCAAGGTAACTGGAGAACCAATAACTCTCCATGCTCTGATTCAAAAGCCCAGACACAGGGGGAGGAAAAATCAGGACTCACTATTGCAAAAGAATTCGTCTCTTTCAAGAAGGACTTGGCAGAGAACCCTTCCAACTGGCCAGCTCTCCTCATGTCCACTCAGGATACATTTGATTGAGACACAACTTCCCAAGAGGGCTTCTGGGGAAAAGCCCTCTGTAAAACCAGGTGTGTTTCTGGAATCTGATGGGATGAAATTGTTCCCATGGAACAGACCAGTGCCACATCTGTGATGCAGGTGACTCTGAGCGGCCAGGACTCTGCTCTCACCTGCCTTTCTGGAAAAGGGCTCAAATGGTGTATGACCCCACAGCCAGACGCCTCAGTGCCCTCTGCGAGATTCTCTCCCACGGATATTCTGGATCTGTTCCCCTCAGGCCACTGAGAGACATGAATTCCTTTTAAAGGAACGCTTCAAAGTGCTTTCCATTTGCCCTGAGCCCTGGTTTGTTGAGCAAGTGTTGGCCAACCTGGAGTGAGCCCAGAGACTCGTGAAAATGATGAAGGAATTGGGAAATAGGAGGAGTGAGGAGAGGGGAAAGGCATTAGGCTAGGAGGCCAACCTGTGTCTTTGTTGTCGTTGTAGCCACCGGCGAATACCCTTCAACCTCAGCGAGAAGAATTCAGCTCAGTGCCAAAAGGCTCCTCTAAATGGTAAATGGGGAAATTCTCTCTCCAGGGATCTTTCTGGAATGATATAGAGGGTGTGATTCCACAATAAATGGAATTCTTTTCATTTGCTTTGTTTTTCTGGAGCATTTAATGTCTCTGTGAGATAAGTACCTAGGCGTTCTACCTGGATAAGGTTGTTTAAGTATCATGGTATTTTATAGGTTTCGTTCTAAAATCCGGTTTCCCTACATCTTTTTAAAATTTCCATTCACTTGAAGGAATTGACACTCGCTCAGCCTCTGTGATGTTGGACCTGCCATTGCTCATATACCTTCACACTTTGCATGGATCAGCCTTCACTTTAATTTGTGTGTGTGTGTGTGTGTGTGTGTGTGTGTGTGTGTGTATGGGTGTAGTACTGGCTCTGCTAGGTGAGAGTAATTTCTTCAAGGGTAAGCACATAATTCAGTTGAATCCAGCCTGCAGTTAATAATGCACCTATCTTCTTTTAAATGATCTGCGGTGTCCAGAGGCTAGCTCTGTCACAGGTAACTTTACACTGAACTGCTGAGTGACTTTGCTGGATTGCTGAATGACACAGGGCATATATGAGCAGATAATGAGGTCTGGAAAACATGTTTTGAGACAAGAGTAATACAGGCTAAAGATTGTCCCCTTCTACTCATTGCTTCCTCCTCACCGAGGAAAAGACAAGAAGTCAGTGTAGGGAAAAATAAGGCTGAAGAGACTGGTAAGGGTTCTCAGGAGGAGGAGAGACAAAATAAAGCTTGGAGGGATTCCAGAGCTGGGGGAGGAGGGAGAGGGACTCTGTGCCAGCTGGGGCAGACAGTCATTTCTCTTCCAGTGTGGGCTGGGATTCTCAGGCTTAAGGGCATCATTGCTTGGCATTTGCCCTCAGTGTGGGGTATGTCACCAGCTGATGTCATGAACCAGCAGATGCCCCACTGAGATGAGGAGCCCACTCCCGTGTCTGCTGTTAGCACCCCAGCACAATATCATCTCCACCAGAGGGCAAGCAAAGCCAGGAGCAAGCTGGGGTGGTGGGGGAGGCCAGGTCAGTCCTTCCCGGTCCGCACTTGCACCTCTGCCCACGACCAGAGCGGGAAATGGATGGAGCCAGTCTGTGGGCGAGACTGCACCTCCTGAGCACTGGGCAAGATTATGAAAGGAGGCACGCTGGTCCCTGGATCCTGGTTCTGCCTCCTTCTTGTCTCTTAATCATTAGAAGTGGGATAAAGTTTAGCAAGTGTTTGGGTACAGGAATCAGTCATTCATGTATGACCTTTCAGTAATTAGAAAACACGGCAGAAAAGAAGGGGTTCTAATTCATGACACAAAAGCTGTAAAATCCCTAAGGAAACCTAATAGCAATAGCAGTGACAAAACGAAATGCCCAAGAAAGACCCCAGAAAACACTGAAAACAATGAGAAGAAATTGCTGTATCAGAAACCACCATGAAAAAGAAACTTTCAGTAATGACAATCGTATGGCTGCACCAAGAGATGAACGGAATAGAAGAGAGAACATGTGAATTTAGCATGGAATAAAAGTAGTATTTCAGTGAGGGGGGGATATATTTTTATGTAACTAAAAAGTACAAAAGGGAAAAGAACATTTACCCAAACTCCCACTCTTCAGAATCAATCACTTCGTATTTTGACTTGCCTATTTGTTTTCACCATTTTTGCCATGTAAACGTTGTTTAATAAATCACATACACAATAAATAAACACAATTTGTCTTTTAGAACAATCCATGGCTCAAGTTCTGGCTATTAATGGCCAACTAGCTGTACTGCTGTCTCCCTCCCCCAGGATCAAGCCTGAGTAATTAAAGAGACACATAAAAGTCATGGTTACCAAGAAACACCAATGATGATTCACACCCATGAGAAACCCCAGCGGTGCTCAAGGCTGTTTGAGTTGATTTGTGTGGGAGCAGGTTGGCGGCTATAGCCTGGAGTTGTCCTAGAGGTAGCAGGGAGGGGGTGGTTTGGAGGGAAAGGTCTTAGGTGTGTCCTTGCCTATTGTCTGCCCCTTCGCAATAGACATTTGGAGCAGCAACCCAGCCACCAGGGCCCTTGTCTGTACTTCAATATGTCTGTAGTTCATAGGTAAGTGTTGTCGTATTTAGCGAATAAAAACATGAGACGTGCAGTTCAACTTTAAATTCAGATCGACAACAAATGATTTTTTAACATAGGTAAGTTCCATACAATATCTGAGGCACAGTTCTGCTAAAATATTTTTGTGGTTTATGTGAAATACAAGTTTAACATCCTCCACTTTGTCAGGTGACCCTATTCATAGATGACTGGGATAGTAATGCCTGGCCTGAGTGTCAAGCTGCTGACAGGTAGCTGGCCTCCACATACCCAGTGACGCATTAGATCCTCACTCCAGGGTGGCAAGGGAGAACTGTATGTGACCTGCTCTCATGCAGCTTCTCACTTGGGGAGGGGGAACCAGAGTCGGAGCCCGGCTTGTTGGGAGGTTTCCCCACCAGCTTTTGGGATTTCGTACAGCCTGGCAGTTACTAAGCTCTGCCTAAATCATGCCCTTGACTCAAACCCTATAGCTGTGTCATAGCAGGGTAGGGAGATCACCAGTCCTCAGAAGTCTCCCCCGCTAGGCTTCTGCCTAGCGACCTGGTCAACAGCAAGACTCTTGCCCACCTGTGGACAACCGCAGAATAAGGCTGGATTGCAACCTGATATGCGACCAAGGCAGAAGGCTTCTGCCGTCAGATTAGCAAGAGGTGTTGTCACTGAATTGATTATTGTTCTCATGGAACTTTTTCTTGGTTTTATTCTCTTGCACACAGGTAGGACCTGGTAGGAGTTTCTGTCATGGCTCAGTGGTAACGAACTCAGCTACTATCCATGAGGATGTGGATTCAATCCCTGGCCTTGCTCAGTGGGTTAAGGATCCGGTGTTGCCATGAGCTGTGGTGTAGGTTGTAGATGAGGCTCAGATCCTGAATTTCTGGCGCTGTCATCTGCAGCTCTGATTGGACTCCTAGCCTGAGAACTCCTATACGCTGCACCTGCACCACCCTCCAACCCCCTCCCCCCAAAAAAACCCCAAACCAAAAACAAAAAAAACCCTCCAAATCATATGGGACCTGGTAGGGAAAGCCAGATTCTAGAATGAGCTTGAGTAAACATGGCTTAAAAAGCTCAGAGTCTGTTCCTGTCTAAAAGTCAAAATCATAACATGGACCCTGATACCTGGGAAGACCCGAATAAGCCTCTAACATCTATTTTTCTTGTTAAAGTTTGTATAGAAGTTTACACTGAAAATGGCTTTTGGATAGCCTATCACAGAAAGAGTACATTCATATCCAGGACCACCTCCCTGCTAACCTGAGTGCCGTTTGTCAACAGGGACCATTTTTCTGTCTCACTTTTGCCGACAGTACTTCAAAGAACAGTCTCTAAACAAGATTATTTGGAGGTTTTTAAGATTTATTTCATTGACTTCTTTGACAGCTTCACTTTGTTTCAATGTTATGGAGAGATAATTTATAGACAGTCAAATCCACTGTTTTTAGGTGTACGGTTTATGAATTTTAACCAGTATGTGCCAAGAGGAGTTTCTCAGTGGAAAGCAGGTATCTCTGGGTAAAAGAAAGACCACGGCAACTCCTTTTGCACTATGTCACAATAAATCCACCCAGCAGGTCTGGGGATGTGCCTTTTCTTTATGGCTACAGTTGACTGATACATCTCAGATGTTATATCAAAGCAATAGCTTTGTGGCAAAATTCTGTATTATCACAGAGAAGGATTTAGCATTTCACCTGCCTCCCAGCTGACCTCTGTTGGGTTGGTGCAGTGTTTTCCCAGGGGTGAGTGGGCACGATGGAGGGTTTGTCTGAGGGAGTTTCAGAGCTCAGGCTGTGGACCGACCAAGCCAACAGATGACGGAGGTAGAAAAACAACCCCCTCAGTTATCGGATCATGCTAGCATAGCTTCCAGAACTATGGCTTCCCTTTCTTTCCTAATGCTTTTTGAATGACTCTATTTTGAGAAAAAGCCCCAAGTGGCAGAGAGCTGAGTAGCAGTTGGTAGTCACTCACCCACAGGATAACTGTATAGCACCTGATGTTGACCCACAGAGTTGGGTATGAAGTAAGGTTAGCTGTCAGTGGGGCTGACACAGCTGGTTCTCTGAAGACGAGGACCAGTGTGTGAGATGAGATGGTTTCAGTACATGACCAGCAACACAATTTACCGCAGAGTCTTCGTATTAGAAATCCATTTTAGGTAATTCCTCTCCTGGCTCAGCGGTAATCAACCTGACTAGTATCTATGAGGATGAGGGTTCAATTCCTGGCCTCACTCAGTGGGTTAAGGATCCGGCGTTGCTGTAGTGTGGGTCACAGATGCAGCTTGGAGCTGGTGTTGCTGTGGCTGTGGTGTAGGCCGGCAGCTGCAGCTCCGATTTGACCTTTAGCCTGAGAACTTCCGTATGCCGCAGATGCAGCCCTAAAAAGCAAACATAAATAAATAAACAATAAAATCTGTTTTATTCAATGCAACAAAAGAAAGCAAAGAGAGCAGAGAACAATATTGCAAGGATATAACTGCTCCTGAGAGGCTGCTATCAATGCCATTTAGGAACACTGCAAGGGAAGACAACTCATTCATTCTGTGGGAAACTCCTGAGTTCAGTTAGAACAGGCAGGGCAGTTAAAATTATAGGAAAGATTACCTATTCTGTTAACATGATCCAGATTGGGTTTCAGTTTTCAAGAGAGGCATAGGTCATTTTCTTCCCAGAATCACAGGGGGCTGATAAAACTAAAAATAAGATGAGAACATCCATAGGTTGTTGACCTATCTTTGTGACACCAATTGTTCACCTTCTGATGGTGAATAGTGGAAACCCGAGTGAAGCAGGTCTAGACAGAGGAAATGAGGACTTAGCACCTCGAACTCGAACTCGTAAGTCAAGAGAAGTCAGAGGCTGGAGAGGAGCAGCAACCTGAGGAGAGGGTGATGCTCTCGGATGGGGGATCTGAGACAATGTGGGACCACGAACCAATAGGAGGACTTCAAAGCCTTTGGCTCTTCCTGCTGGGGAGGCCTGGAGAGTGGGAGGGAGGCTGGGGAAAAGTTCAGGAATAAGGCTGCCTGCCGCTCACCAGGTGAGGGGAGGGCACGTGCTAGGGAAACTGTAGCAAAGCTTTGTTACAAATTTGAAGGTATATATTCTTCTTTTTTTTTTTTGTCTTTTTGTCTTTTTTTTAGGGTCGCACCCCCAGCACATGGAGGTTCCCAGGCTAGGGGTCTAATCGGAGCTAGAGATGCCAGCCTACACCACAGCCACAGCAATGCAGGATCCGAGCCGCGTCTGTGACCTACAGCACAGCTCACGGCAACACCGGATCCTTAACCCACTGAGAGAGGCCAGAGGTCGAACTCGCAACTGCATGGTTCCCAGTTGGATTTGTTTTCACTGCGCCACGATAGGAACTCCCAAGATGTATATTCTTGATTGGTCATTTGACTGGTTTTTGTAAACTTTTGTTTTCCAGAGCTCCCACAAAGTCCAGACTTTGTTGTTTCTTCCATGTTTCCTTGGCAGAAGGAGAGTTTGACGTTTTCCAGTCTGCCATTTTGCTAACCACAAACGCACAGTGAGATTTTAATTAGATAAACCCGTATATACAGATTATTTTGCAATCTGCTTATTTTTTCATTGTTGTATTCTATATATATTTTCCCCGGTCAGTTATTTAATTTCTATTATTTCTCATGGGTACATAAAAATAGGAATATTAAGTGGCCTTAGATTTCAGAATCTGGTCATCACACTTGCTGTTGGGGAAATTCTGGGCAGAGAGTGAGGAGGTACCAACTTAAGAGGCTGTCCTCTTTTCTGCGGGAAATCTTTAGAAGTGAGCACTGCAGGATACTGATAGAACAAGATGCAGAAGCACTCTCTCTATATTATTGAACCCAAGACACTTTCTCTTGTGATGTAAGAGCCTGGGAGCAAGGGCAGTAATAATCACTCATGAGGAAACAGGGACTCTTGTGGCCAAAAGGCAGCACAAATAAACGATGAGCCTTGCACCATATCCTGAGACCTCATTACACATTCAAAGAAGTCAAACTAGGATAGGGCACGCCAGAGAGGAGATGAAGGGTCAACTTCACCATCTTGGTGAGAGTCTTAGGAGATGAAAGAGTGGGAATTTTCATTATTGTTTTGCCACAACCCTTTAAGAATCCAACATCTGAATTTTGTTCATGAGTCTTTGGATGCTGAATTTGGCCAGCAATCGTGTTTTCAATTTTTCCTGCTGTGAAGATGGTTGAGATTCACATCCATGGACACAACTTCCTACATTTGTACCATTTCCTTGGGATACATTTCTAGACGTAGAATTGCAGGTTAAGAAGTACGCATTTTCATTTCCCTTGATACCCCTTGTCAGGCAAGTTTGTTGGTTATGAAGTTAATTCTAAGAAAAAAGCAAACCCTTACTCTCTCACAAAATGTTCTTTTGCTCTGATTGGCCAGACATATGTTTTCTGTTTTCCCAAATGGGCCTTTAGGGTTGATCCCTGGGGGCTGTGGTGGAGTGGTCTTAGAGACAAAGGAGAGAACTAAGCCATTGCTACCTGTTACAAGAAATACAAAGCAGAGTATACAAAATAGGGACCAGATTCCTCCTATTCCATTAGCCAAACACTAAGATGAAATCCTATCTGGGAAGGATATCTGAGAGTTAGGATGCCAGATTGTTGGCTGTTGTGCTTCTCATAGGAAGAGAGTGAAACACAGGGGGACAGGAATACCTTTACTGCATGAACCTGCTTTTATCGTATGTAATGCTCGAAACCACTGATGACAAATCAAGACAATAAAATAATACATTGTATTATAAATCTGCTTTATTTAAAGATTACAACTGAGAAAAGAGCAGAGGAAGCATCACAGGGATACAGATCTTGTACATCATAAAACTAGTCACTCATGCTTTCGTGATCATTGAAAGTGAGAATCCAACACCCATAAAATGGAAAATCCTAGGCCAGTGGAAAGCAAGAGAGAGCTTATTTATTCTGTCATAACACCCAGGCAGTGACCTTGCCATGGTGAACAATGAAAGCTCAGGTGGAGCAGGTGCTGGCAGAGAGGAGGGGAGGGCACTCAGCAACTTCAGTTCTAACTCAAAGAGTAAGAGAAGAAAGAAGCAAGAGAGAGGAAGCACCTGGATGAGAGGGCAGTACAGCTGGAGAAGTAGCCTGAGACACTGTGGGACCAAGAGCACATGGCAGGACTTCAGTGCCTGTAGCCCTTTCTGCTGGAAGAGGAGGAGGAGGTGGTGGTGGTGTATTTGATGGTGGAACTGCTGCCCCCAGAGGAGCTGAGGCCACCGCCAATGGCTCTGCCACTGCCAGAACTGAAGCCACCTCCAAGGCCGTGACCACTGCTATAGGAATAGCCACTGCCTCCACTCAGGCCTAAGCCACTGCCGACACCGCTGGCACCGCCATAGCCGCCAGAGATGGTGGACTGCACCACAGCTGTGGAGAGAAGGGACAAGGTCAGGACAAGACATGGTGACTCATTCTGCCACACTGAGTCCAGTCAGAGGAGCACAAGGACAAGGGAGGGGGCACACAAAGGTACTTACAGATGTTGACTTGTCCAACGCCTTCCCCAGTCAGCCTAGGAGAGAGGAGACACAGC